>JAOTON010001592.1:0-167500 GCA_034440635.1 Lepas anatifera | reverse complement strand
AGGGTAGAACCTATGATCATTAGACCCTTTGAATGGTGGACCTTCTGGTGTGATCCTTTTGAACCGAGATGTGATCTGCCTACTACCATAATACCCCTTAACTCTATGTAGCAAGGCCCTTACTTGGACGTCGGATACGGTTCAGTGGGATCCTGAGGTCATTTCAGGGATCTTGATTTCAGGGGGCACTGAGGCTCGATCGGGAGTGGGTTCCGGGGCGTCGGCACACTCCTAAGATTTTACCCTTGGGATGTCGCCCGTTCTTACCTGAATCATTCTCAGAGGAGGGTAGTTTTTTTCCTTCTTCGAGCGCTGAACACTAAACATGGCTCGGAGCGGAAATGTGCCAGTGGTGGAGCCAAATGCAGATTTCGTCTCGTCACAACTCTGTATCCTCCCGCTATCGAAGAGATAGTAGAATGAGAAGCGGGCCATAAGTCATATTATGGTGCAGGGAATATTTTAAGGTCGAAAGTGGTGGGCATTTTGCCTGCCAGTTCGCCATGCGATTTCCATCGGTGAACGGCCCAGTGCCCACCATTCACCAGCACTGGCGGACGCAGAAACGCTGTTTGGGGGTGGGGGCCAACTCGGCAAGAATCGTAAAATCATATTGTTTTAGAAGAAAATCGGCCAAAATTCCGCCATTTTGGGGGCTTGACCCCTTGTCCCTCCCCCCCTCTGGATCCGCTAGTGGTCACCAGTCATTTGATACTTTAGGATTCAACAGTGTGAGGACCGTGCATAGGCGGATCCAGGGGAAAGGGGCACGTGCCCCTGATCGACCCTCAGCGCCCCTTGAAATGGTCACGGCACCACCATGAAAGGTCGATGGCGCCCCCTGAAATGTCGCCCCCGGGAAGGTGCCCCCCGGCAATCCTGGATCCGCCTATGCGACCGTGCCAGGTGGCCGTGGGGGTTGGAGTGTGCAGGGTTGGACGTAGGGGTCCAATCCGAGATCGTGCCCCCTTCTCAAAGTGTTTCTTTCCTTTCCCAATTCCAGCTGCTTTTAACCGATTTCGAACGATTTTCTTTAAAAAAGATCTTATCCGGCTTGCCCCCTTCTCGAACGCTTAGCTTAAATCCGCCTGTGGGAGTATGGACTCGACAAAGTCCATCTCTGTGCCGATGCTCCTCGCTCGGTAAAATATTGGATGCCGGCATTGTTAGCCCCCTCTAAAACAATTTAATGTATCTTCCAAACTCGAAGGATGTTTTAGGCCTCCCCTGCTAGGTTAGTACTAACCTAGTACTAGGTACTTACCTACATGTTTCAGGGTGTAACTTTCCACCATATAAAACATCGCTGCCTTGTGGTCTGATCCGACGCCCCTCCTGGTTTTTTTGTGAATGGTTCAGGGCTGATTTGAATGAGAGACGCGACACTTTGCATATCTCTCAGGTGATGAGTTGGACATCTTAACACGCGCATTGACGGGGGCGGGTACCCGCCCCCCTCGGGTTTTTCGGAGATAGCAGAAAAAACGGCGCTGCTGCGCGCCGCCGTACTTGGTATACCTTTTCCCTCATCATTTTTGCAACTTCCTGTGAAAATTTTAAGGATAGGTCACCTCAGGTCAGGTCACCAGTACAGGTCAAGTGACCCGACCTCAAAAAAAAGTTTAAGATAATATAAGTCGGAGCAGGGTGAACTTATCAAATTGAAACTCATATCACATAATGGGCTCACCGAGTTCTCTAAATATGTTCCGGTATTTTTGATATCGATGACCTAAGGTCAGGTACGAAGCATGACCTCTCCATTGGTAATACATGGGAAATATGGTTTTTACTGAATAACTCAGTAACAGATGGTGATAGAGCGTTTATTTTAGCTTCATTAGACTCGCCTTGGCTTTGCGGTTCTAATGATATGCATTTTATATAATTTGACCCTGACCTGACCTCAGGTCAGGTCAAATCTTTGATTTGACCTAGCAAGGTCAAATCATATCTCATTCGATTCGGCTTGCTGCGAGGATTCATAGGGTTCAAGTCGTTTTGCTCTATCTTTACTTGTTCAGATGAAATGGCCGAAAAACTTAATTGACATGTTATCCCTATGACGGCATGTGACGGCATGTTTTTGACCTCTGGTGACCTTAAATGTGACCTGACAAAAAATGGTTCAAATATTTTCGATGGAGAAGCGGATGGGCTACCCAACGCCGTTTACTGTTTTTTGCTACCTACCGTGGTTCTCGAGATCTTAGTGGGGGGCGGGTACGCCCCCTCGTCAATCCGAAGGTGGCTCAGACCCCCGTCAATGCGCGTGTTAAGCTGAACGTTGACACCAGATCAGGTCAACGGCTTAATTACGTCATTTCTAAACCCATGTAAGACGATCTCGCTCTTCTAAATCGAGGCATAACAAACCAAGGTGTAATTTGGCTGGTAGAAGAGCTAGATTTAGTTTCTAAACATCTTTAAAACACCTTTGGACAAAAATTGCAGAGACGCCCACCATTTTGCAGCGTGGTCGTTGACAAAGTCGTCAAAGGTCACACTTTTTTAGAAGTCGTTTGTGTGTATAAATTTTCAGTGAAACGAGATGCATTAGTAAACTTGATATAATAGTGACGACTATGATCTAAGGATTCGAATGATATGCGGCATGTCCTTGTCAAGGTCACTTTAAGCTTATGTCAAATTGAAATTTTTTAACCGATTTTTCTTGGGCTGATGGCTTCCAAGTTATAAGGAATTTTTAAATGAACCTAAATCTAGCCCATTTTGCCCCCTGTGACGTCACATATCAACGGATATGGCGCAATTCTGGCGCAAAACAATACGGTAGGGTGCTTTCAGCGCCGCTTCCATTACCCTTATCAGCGTTGGCTCCCGATATCTTCCCTATGATCCTTCTCCGATCGGATCGCCAGTACTTAAATACTTAGGTACGAGAAGTATAGATGGTGTGAGTACTAGAAGAGCCCAGACACTTCTCATTTTAACACACGCAGTCGAGGGGTTCTGAAGTGCCCCCTCTCCTATTGCTCCGAGGTGGCAGGAGTACCGTTCGCCGCCGAAAACCCTACTTAGCCACATGGGAGAGAATTTATGAGAGCGTCCATTGGCGAAGGAATTTTGAAAATGGATCAATAAATTCTTACTTATAGGCTGTCAAAGTCACACCTATGTCTTGAGACCGTCGGACTCACGCGGTCGCACCAGTTCACCCGCACTGTAGATTGAGTGGTGATGTAATAACATCATATAGTCGGGTTATATGCAAAGGTCGCCCCACATGAAGGTCAAAGGTCATGAACCCCAGTATTCCGGTTTGATGGCATTATTCAGTATGGCATATTTTAGGCTACCATAACTTATAGTTAAGGCTACTCAATGTTAAGATTTAAAAATCAAAGGTCTCCTTTTAAAGTAAAGCCCTCATTTCCTGCCCAAGGGCTGCTATAGTTCCAGTTATGTTGTACGTTATTGGGAAATTGGAATGTTGTTAGGTTATAGGTCAGTGACCTTGAATGGCCTTGATCTCAAAAAGAATATTGTGGAGACCTTCCCTCTATGTCCTTAGTCCGCTCTTGGTGTATCCGGACTTTTCCCGCATAATCACGGCATTTCCCAATAGGTCTCCAGCACGGCCCAGATTTGACCTTAACGAGCTCGTTTGACCTTGAAGATATTGACTTAAGTCCATGAAACGTAGTTGTATAGATCGCCATCGCCCGGACACCCCCCCAAAGGAGCGTTTTTCAAACCCTCTTGGTTTTTTTAGATCTCAAGGGGGCACTTAAGTACCCCTCCACTGCACGTTGAGGCCAGACCCCATCCACTGCGCGTGTTCAGATAGTTTTGGCGCGTCGCACTATCTTTGCACATCCCTACAAACCCAGTTGAGAAGTCAATGGAAAGTTTTGGAACTTTACTTAAATTCTCGGTGACATTTACCTCTGCCTTTTTATCAAGCTTATTTAGAAGCACTTGAGCAGGTCAATGAAAGCTGACTAGAATGTAGATCACCCACCATAGCCGCCAAAATCCCAAACGGGTCTTTTCGTGACCCTTTTGGTTTTTAGGTCTCAAAGTGCTGGGGAGGACACTTTAAGACCCCTCTCTACCGCGTGTTGACGCCAGAAATGTATCCACGCAGCGCGTTAACTCTTTTTGGCTATGACCTAATTTGACCTGGAGTGTCGATTTGACCTGAGATGGCTTTGACCTGAAACTTTTTGGGAAAGTCACGAGAATGATCAGGTATAGGGCACCTACTTCTAGAAAGCTGATCCTGCACCCTGCTATTTCGTGGCCCTCTCGGAAAAATGCCACGAATCGGTCATCTCGAAAAAATGCCCACGGAACGGCAATATCGGATCAAAATTGACCATGAAATGGCCATCCTGGAAAAAATGGCCACGAAACGGCCATCTTGGAAAAATGGTCACAAAACGGCCATTGTGGAAAATATTGCCGTTTAAAGGGAAGGTGGCACCTTCATAACGTGATTTTAACTGAGATAGCCAAGTTGTAAAGCAAGTCAGAAAACCCGGTAGGTAGGGTAGAGTGGGGTAACGCGCCCACCTGGGTAAGACGCCTACTACCACCTAGAGGCTGATGTAGGGACTGGACCCTCCATCCAGTATTTTTTCTGGTAGCGGTCTTTCTGATCGGGTCCTGAGCGTGTTTGGACGCGCCTAGTCTGCTCCGGTAATTTTCAGCAAGTATTTGTTGTTTTTTGCCCCTCCAGATATAAAAACAAACTATCTTAAAGTTGTGATTGTATTCTATGCAATTAAGATGTACTCACGACATTTGTGTGGTTGAAACAGCGAGTTTGGGCGACATTTTGACAGTCACTATGTGGCATGGAAACGCCGCAGAATTTAGAAATCTTTGTTATGACGCTGCCGTTGCTATGTGGGTAAGACGCCCATGTCCGCTGCAGGGTAAGACGCCCCAGGCGTCTTACCCCAATATTTGGTGGGCATTTTACCCCAATGTATAAGTGTATTCTTAAGAGAGGTTGAGCATGGAGGTAGGGCTGCTATCGCTACCACCATCACGCCTACCACTGGTCGTGATGGCGAAGTACGTTGGGTTAGAAAAAAATCACCGTAACAGAAGACGTCAAGTTTCAAAGATTAGCTCCTATAGCACACAGGTAATTGTTCGGGTTTGCTCTCATTTGGTTCTCTTGAGGGGTGGTCTTAAATCACTGACGGATCCAAAGGGGCTAAAGGGGTCGTGGCCCCCACCAAAGCCTAAACATGTATATATTGCTATCTCAAAGACCAAATGGCCGTTTTTTCATTAAAGATTCTTTTTTTCGCGATTTCTTCTTGGTTTACCCCCCAAACGTTGGTTCGGCCCCTCCAAAAGCTGCTCCTGGATCCGCCGATCTCTTAAATACCTACCTTCGTCATGGATCTGCTCGAAGCACTGTTTGCATATAGCGATCCTGAACCAACATCGTTGTTAACTAAATTTTCCATATTATACGTACCCATCCTCATCCTACCTTGACATCCTCTTCCAGAATATGGGAAGACATATCGAAGAAAAACCACCTGCGAGCAGAATGAACCGGGGACGCTTTAAGGTACTTTTCGTGCCCTAAAAGATGTTGGAGCTTTACCTTAAATTACTTTTGCGTTTTGCGATAATGGGTAAAAAAGCCTACAGGTAGGCTTTTTTAAACAGGTCTGTTTGTTTTTGCTGTGTCGAGCTTTAATGCCTCGAATAACTTGTCCACTTTGTCACAAGACTATCGTAAAACGTAATTACAACAATGTTCCTACTTGTTCATGTGACGAGGTACAATATGCGCTGGGCGTTATATGACGGCGTTTTACCCCGAGGCTAGGGCGTTTTACCCCGCTATCGGGGTAAAACGCCCTTTACATGGTCTCAAGAAAAAGCAAATTTCGCACACTTCCCATAGTGTCAGAGTCCCAAACTTCTATCTGAGTGTAGCCAGACAACGCCAGAACTTAACAAAGAAAAATTTGGCAATTCCATCCACGCAGGATTGGTACAGACACATTCTCCCTAAACGTATGCGTCTTACCCCACTCTACCCTACTCAATATATCATTTGTCTTGAAACTCGAGATTTCCGTAGAAAAAAACTAAAACCTACTTGCAGTGTACCCCTCCTGTACCCCTAGCAGCAGGCCACAGTTGTCATGGCTGTTGGTGTGACGACATATGGTGACGTCACGATGAGCATCAGCCAATCGTAGCGCTTGAAGCGTTTCAAGCATGGTAGTGGTTGCCAGATCATGACATCATCCACAGGCAGATATTTATTTCTTTTTCTAGAGGAGTATTTTAAAAATCAAGATATTGAGCTTATTGTAAATTTTTCAGAGAAATCATGAGTGGTTTAATTATTTTCGGCTAATAGTACGCCTAATTACACTAAATTCCAGGATTCGACCAAAGTGCCACATTCCCCTTTAAACAGGTACTACACCCTCCCAGCTGGTATCTGGTAACCTGTGTTTTCTTTCGTTTTTTTGGAACGAAAGGCCGAGCGAAACTCTTAAAATGTAATAAGATAGTCAAGTGAAGTGAACGCTTCCGTCTACCTTTGAAATTGACAATCCGAACGCCTCACGGTCGTACTGCGCGGCTGATAATAGGATGAAAATATTCTTCTCTGCTCTCAGTTCGTAACCGACTTCGTGCGTTGACTTCGCTGTTCCGGAGATTACGTAGCATTATTTTATCCCGTAGATGGTGTTGCCCTGTCGTTTGCACATTTTCACCTTTTTTGCCTGTCTGTGTTGTCCAGTTCTCATTCTGTCGCCTAGTCCAGTGCCCAATGTGCTCTGTCTTCAAATTTAACCAGGTCGGCGAGCGGTTTGAATCTGACCCGCCACGTTTTCACAGCTACATCGCTCCGGCAAAACCACCATGTCCAGCGGCGAAGAGAACAGCGCGCTCGGAGGCGGACGCGTGGTGATCGCGATGACCACGGGTGCCCGGACCCCGCACGTTCTGCGGTTCCGCCGTGTACCCCCGCGCCGCCTCTCCGCCGACGTGAGCGCCGTCGACAAGCCGGAGACCCGGGACCACAGCTGCTGTGAGCCCACCGACGGCCTCGTAGGGGCTGAGCCGAGTCCCCGCCAGCCGGCGACCAGACCCAGCACCAGCCGTACAACGACGTCCACACCACAGGTACCGCCGCTCAGCTGACGGTCGGCTGTCAAGCTTCAGGTGAGCTGCTGAACGACTACGAGCCTCTGTTGCAGCAGCACGGGCAGCTGCCTGGGCGCGGCGCGGAGGCTGACTGTGTGCTGTCGCCGACGCTGACCTGCCAGGTACTCGGCGAGGCCGACATTCCGCTGCAGGAGGAGCGCGTGATCGACAGTCAGAACACAGACGGCGAGCCCAGCACTGCCGCCAACCAGTCGGAGCCCTTCTGCCAGGCCGACTCGCCGCTGCGCTCCACCGTATCGCCGATCGCGCGCGCTGACCGGCTGCTGTCGAGCGCGGCTCACTCGCCGGCCAGCGTTGTTTCTCTGGGCGACGAGCAGTGCACGTGCGAGATGCCTGACTGTGAGCCGGAGCGCAGCCAGCGCCAGCGCGCCGTCAACGTACAGATCCTGCCGGCAGACCCGCACTGGGTGTGCGAGCAGCCCGAGATGCCAGCCAGCAAGGCCAGCGTGGCCATCCAGCGTCTCATCAGCTCGGCGGTGCCGCCCATCAGCGCCGATCTTGTGCGGCCGGAGATCTACATCAGGGTCAGCTCCCCCGCAGCGCGTCGGCAGTGACGGGTCGTCTGTCGCCGCGTCGGAGCAGCCGCCGCAAACGTCTAACCCGAGACGCGTCGTTCTGAGACGTTGCGGTGGTCGGATGGCGTCGGAAGGGACGGGGAGAGCTGGAGATGTAGGCGGAGATGCGCCCTGCTTAGACGTCAGGTTAGACGAGACCATGGCAGCAGTTAACCGTCCCTGGTCTGGTCATGACACGCCGGACTCGGGTATAGCCGGGGACGACGAGCAGGCTGTGCCGCCGTGGACTATTACCCGAATATGTGCGGAGGATGGTGACATCTGGAACGCTGACGATTCAGCCTGTATTGTCACCGAAGAGGGAGAGGCCGGCGAAGGGGTGGACACGGTGCAGCGACAGGAGGGGTCAGACGCTGGGCAGCCGCCGCTCCGCAGTGGATGTTTCGCTCCGGTGGGTGGCCGGTCGGCAGTCACCAGCAACAGACGCGGCCGCCGAGTCAAAACTCGCAGCCACAGGACCCGCCCTGGCATCGCCGGCCACTCGGCTGCACCCAGCGCGGACAGCACGCCTTACGGACCAGAGTCGGAGCAGACACAGGGCGCGCCAACGGTGCTGCTGACCGCCGCCGTTGACCTTCCTGACCAGGGCAGATCAGCCGAGCGGGCACCCTGCAACCACTTCCAGAAGGTGACGATCGGGCTGTCCGACCTGGGTCCGGAGCTGCTGGCGCCCACGCGCAAGTACCACCTGTGGCGGCAGCGGGGCGGCACGCTGGAGATGCGGGACGTGTGCGGCTGTCTGAGCCTCAGCTACAGCCGCGCCACCGCCGACAACGGCCGCCGCGGCTACGCCTGCAACCTCTGCAACAAGTGGTTCTCGCTGCACTCGTCAGTGCGCCGCCACCACCGCATGGTGCACGACAACGAGCGGCGCTACACCTGCGCCGAGTGCGGCGTCCACTACTTCCAGCTGTCCGACCTGAAGCGCCACCTGCTGGCGTCGCACACCCAGCTGAAGCCCTACCACTGCAACCAGTGCAGCGCCTGCTTCTCGCGGCCGGCCGACTTCAAAAAGCACGTGCGCAGCCACTTTTAGCTACCGCACCGGGCGAGGTGCGCCGCTGCTGGGTCACTGGCAGTCCCGGCGTCGCACACCCAGCTCAGGAGAGAGCCTCGCCCAGGCTTGCGCACTAGATATGAACTGCTCTCCGCGTTGATGTGAGGGAACTCAGGGTGATGCAATCACAGCTGGATTTAAGTGTGTCAAATTGTAACGTATTCTTCAAAGGCTACACTGATCCGGATGCTTGCAAACGTGTGGTTGAAAATGGGAGAGAGTTTCTTTTGATCGATGTTCGGTTAGGGGTTTAGTGAAAATTTTGATAAACATCTAGTAAACTGTGGAATTCAGTAAACTGTCGAATGCAGAAAACCTGCAGATTTTCCGCTCAGTGAATATTTTATTATTATTTTCCGCTCAAAAATAACCTGCATAATATTTCCGTTAACATGCTGCCCTGTTTCCTTGCGTGTCTAGGGTATGTTGTGTAACATACCGTTTATTTCTAATTTCTTAATTTCTATTTCATTATTGTATCACTACTGAATTGTTATCGCAGAAAAGTTTAACCGCAGCAGTGACAGTTGGACAACTCTGCATAAGCTCTGGTTACGTGCGGCGTCAGCGATACTTCGCGCACGTGCAGCACATTTGGGACGGCCTCCGGCGTCAGGTATCGGGCCTTCACACAGAGAACCCATCCGAGTGTCAACGATCAAACGCTATACATAACCAAGAAGCTGCTTTCAGATAGTGTGGGCATCACTCATTTCCTCACGTTCGATGTTGTTTACAGTGACAGCATGTGTTGTGGTCGGGATCACTTACTGTTGGTCTGAGTTCCGTATTAACTGCTGTCTCAGTCGGTACGTAGATTACCGAAGGGCTGTCTATCCATAGTTACTGCACAGGATCCCTCCGGTTAGGCAAGTCAGGAACACGTCTGTCAGAGAAACCACAGCATGTCCAGTTCGACGTAATTCTGAGTCGGTCTATCATTGTAACGGAAAACTGAAAACCGATACATTTTCACTGTGCCAAAATTCCTTCACAGCTGAAACCCTCCTATGCTTCGGCGGGTTTCGAACGTTCTAGAAAATTGGGGCATCGCGATGCTTCGATCATTTCTCATACATGTTCATTTGAGCGCGCAGAGAAGTCGCCTTCATAGTTCGTACAAGGTAAGCAAGCCAATGCTGAAACTTGCAACTCGTTGCCAGGACTTTCTACCAATCCGGCTCAACATTAACAGGTCTGAATTTTAGCCGTCTGATCTCGCCTTGGCTCTTGCTTTCGATCAATCCCCAAAGTGTACACCCGAGTTTGGCTTTAATCGGTTACTAGCCCATGATAAGTGTATAGTTGTTTCTGGACAGTGCCGACACGGCTGGAATATCGACCGATTGGTGTTAAAAGTGCTAGTTTCTCTAAAAACGAGACCCAACGCATCATTACGTGATGACAGCGGAAGCAAAATCAGCTTATTCCATCAGGTCGTAATTTGATAAACGTATATCAACATTTTTGGTGGCAGTTTGCGATTCACCATCGGTATTTTATAAGGTATTTTGTGGCGTGGTTTGATTAAGTGAGTTTCGAACAGCCGGTAACACAAACATAATGAAATGGTAGTATCTGTAGTCAGGCTCGAGTTCTGCCGTTTTGATTGTATCAGTAAGTGTATTTAATATACAAAGTGCTCTTTATTGTTCGTCTTTTCCACGCTGCAACGTCTTAGTTCGATTCATCTTGAATGGCGCTGCGAAAGGTGCCCTAACCTACCAAGCCTCATCAAGTGCTCCTTTCATGAACGTGGTACTATCATTTGTACTCAATCAATCGCAAGAACGCGCATTTCATCATTTGAGTGATCGTTGCAATCGGGTATGAGCTTCTGAATGGCATTTGAGTTTGGACAATATTAACATAGACGTCATCTTGAGCGCTTCTCGCATGCGGGGGTGGAAAACTAACCAGATTAAGCAACCGAAACCACTTTTCAGTCGCTAACGTTATCTTTTTTGCATCGACCACGAGCATTAGCGTAGGGAACGAGGTTTCCGGACCGAATGCAATATAAGTATGCATGAACAATCATCGTTGTGATGTCGAGGAGCTCGAATGCAAAACAAAAGGCCTTTGAACCAGATGCTTTGTGTGTGTCTGTGCGTCAACGTGGAACGCCTTCCTGGAAGTAATAATGCGCCACAGATTCTCCGGTACCGCCCCGGGTCAGATAGTAACCTCACAGGTGGGACATGGTCTCCGACTGCGTAATACAATTATGTCGTCTCATGAGGATTTAGCCTGCACCGCCTCACGTTACGACACATGACAAGATAAACGTGTGCTACCCAGGGGCGGAGGTGTCGATTTAAAATCGCGACCTCGGGTGCCGGAAATCGGCTCGCTGACAGGAATGTGTCGACACGCTGAAAATGCCGCGGCTCACTCATGCCGTTAGCGGTTATGATATCCTGAGTGGGCATCGCGTGGTTTCAGCACACATCTGTAACCAACGCCTGCCGGTGGAAGTTTAAGCTTCGCTTACGGTGGCCTTGAACGTTGAAAACCGAAAACGCAATACCTGTTCTTCCCCCAGTTTCAGTGAGAGCAGTAGGCCTCGTTCTGCCCTCCAGAGCGTTTGATCTAAATTGACATTGTCGGCAGCGAAATGAAGAGGTTGGCGCTGGGGCCTCGGTGTTACCATGCGCTGACCCCTAGCCCTCCAGACACTGGCGTTTTGCGGTCAGCAACTCGAGCCGTACATTGCAGACCGCATGCCTACGCCTGGGTACTTCTCAGTGGGTTGCTAGGTGAATGGAAGTGCGCATAGCCCAACAGCAAAGCCGAAAAATGAACGTGGAACAATCCAATACTGCATATCTTATAGGTTTGTACTGTGGCATGGGCGCGAAGTGACCGCCGCTGGACCAGACGTCGCTGCCGTTTGGCCAGACACATCAGCTGCGAGATGGGACGCGGCTGTACACCTCTGGCGCGGCGCGCAGCCTCCGGCGGTCACGGTCACACCTGGCTGGCCGCGGGCACAGACGCCAGCTCCGCTGTCCAGCGTCACTGCGGCAGAGAGTCCCGTCCTGGCTGCTACTCCTGCTGCCGTGGCTGCAGCTAACGCCAGCTCCAGTCCAGCCAGTCTCAGCTCCCCGCCGCCAGAGAGACGCCGACGATATCCACGCCCCCCACGAAAAGGTCTGGTGTCCGCATCGGCCGCTCTTCTTGCGCCTACTCCGACGCTGCAGTCGTCATGTCCCGTATACGTTGCGTGCCGCCGCCGCTCCTGCTGCTGCTGCTGCTGCCGCAGCTGCCGGCAGTGCTGACCACCGTCCCTGATGCAAGCCTGCAGCCAGAGATGCTGCCGCTGAGGGGTCGCCAGACTTCAGAGCTGGACCAGCTGCACTCAGAGGAGCTGCAGCGACGTCAGAGGGTCAACCAACAGCTGATGGAGGCTGCCCTGCCACGCAGACGCGTCCGGGTCCGCAACACCCAGGTAAGCACAGCGTTCACAGCGCAGCATCATGTGAGCACAGCGTTCACAACGCAACATCAGGTGAGCACAGCGTTCACGGCGCAGCATCAGGTGAGCACAGCGTTCACAGCGCAGCGTTCACAGTTTCAGTTTCAGTTTAGTCGGGTACATCCTCAAATAAACGAGGTTTTTTCATGCTCCCACGTCAAATCATTGTGGATAATAGTTGAAAAGAAGCAAAACGTCAAAAACGCGTTTAGCTAGAACACTCATACACAGCATACACACATGTAACTCCTCAGCCGTCGCCACGTAAAACATGCAGCAATGCTCGTTTGAAGAGGTTCTTGGTCTCTAAATCTCGTATTTCGGATGGTAACGCGTTATATTTTGCAGAGACAACGCTCGCAAATCTGCGCTTTCCCGCATTGGTTCTTACGCGGGGTATCTGAAGCTGCCCTATTTGCCTGGTATCATGAGAATGGTGAACGAGTTCGAATATCGCATTCAAGTCGGATGGTTCATGTGTAAAAAACACGTTTTTAGCTTAACATAGTTGATGATATGAAGTCAAGTTGGATGCAGATAAAAAGCCAAGGCGCCGAACATCTTCTGATATGTGGTCTGTCTTTCTTTTGCCAGTGATTATCCTAGCGCAAAAATTGATCAGTTTCTGTACTCGATGTAGTTGTGTTGTACAGCACGTGCCATATATGGAAATGCAGTATCGGATTGAAGATATGACTAACGCGTTGATGACAGGTTTCAAAATGGATCGAGGCAGAACATGGCTAGAATTTTTCAATCCAATCAACATGCCTGTGCATTTAGCAACTAAGTAGTCGATGTGTGGTCGATATGTCAAAGATCTGTCCATGTAAAGTCCAAGGTTTTTTACTTCCCTACTCTCGGTCACGACAATATTGCCTACTCGAATGCTAACGTTTGGAAGACCTTTCAGCATGGCTTGTGTACCAAAGACAATGAGTTGACTTTTGGAGGCATTTAATTTCAGAGAGCTGTGGGCAAACCAGTCGAGTAAAAGTGAAACTTCGTTCTCAAGATGTGCAATCATTTGGAAAACGTCATGTTTCTTCCCTGAGATGAGGATCTGGGTGTCATCAGCAAACTGGATAATTTTGGACTTTTTGGTGTATAGACTCAGCTCGTTTGTGAAGACCGAAAACAGCAAACAAGAGAGCGATCCACCTTGATAGACTCCTGTTGTGTTTGCAAGAGATTTTGACCAGATTGTTGCGCCCTCCTTGGTTGTAATTTTGACTTGTTGTCGGTGATTTCTCAAGTAGTCGGTAAACCAATGATATTCCACGCCATAAAGGTGAAATTTTTCAAGTAACTTGGTATGGTCGATTACGTCAAAGATTTTAGAAAGATCCAGTAGGAGGAGAAGCGAAATTTGTCCTTGATCCATGGCCTGGTAGATCCTATCTGTTATCACAGTGATGGCTGTTTCGGTCGAATGGTTTCGTCTATATCCATGTTGGGCATTCGAGTATAGGCTGCTCTCATTCAAGTAAGAAATAAGTTGGGTGTGTACAAGTCTTTCCGTGATTTTCATGATCGCAGGCAATGTTGTCACAGGGCGCCAGTCCGATGGCTCAGCTAAAGAACCGCCCTTTGGGAGGGGGACCACGATACCATGCTTCCACTGTTGTGGTACAGCTCCGGTGACTAGACTTGAATTGATGATGTCGATTAAAACGTGATGAATACCATAGAAGAACATTTGAAACAGTGAAACGCTAAAACCTGTGCTGTCAACAGATGAAGACGGTTTCATGGATCCCACAGCTATACACAAGTCATCCCGTGTCACTGGACCTACTCTAAAGCCGCACGATGGTACGCGTGGCAGCCGGGTGGGTGGCTCTGTTGTTGGTGGTGTCACACTGGCTGCGGTTCTTGTTCCGACATTAACAAAATACTCGTTAATAACATCAGGTGTGATACTCGGTACACTGCTACTCGTTTTCCCACCGCTAATAATTGGTCGCAATACATGAAACATCCGGCTCGAGCCAGCTTCGACGAGCCGACGTTGTAGATGGTCGCGTGTGTCCCTGCGTATGGCGGCGCGGCACCGCCTGTTGATATCTTTGTAGTCGGCCCGCCCGCCTCCGACCCTCAGCGCGGCGCGGCGCTGGGCAAGCAGCTGCTGGGTCGGGCCGGTCACGTGGGGTGCTGAGGGCGGCGCCAGCCGTCTCCGGCGTACCGGTGCTACGGTGTCCAGTAGAGGGGACAAAACTCGAGTGAAATTGTTCCACTTGGCGGCTGGTCCGTCAGCGTTGAAAACTGAGTCCCAGTTCGTGGCTGCTAACGTTAGATTGAAGGCAGATTTATCGATCCGGTTTAGGCGTCGTGATTCGATTATTGGCTGCTGCGATTTGATCTTCGAGCCGTACTCTATCAGGACTCGGGTATAATCATGGGGCCCTCCGTAGTGGCATCTAATGACACCACTCTTCAGTATCGTTTCTGGTCGGTTCATTAAAATGACGTCAATGAGTGAGCTTGCCGGTCTGTAGGTCGGAACGGTTCGGTTGCACACGTGTAGTCCATAAGTTAGTATCATCTGACGTAGTTTTGAGGTGGCGTTGCTGGTGCTAACCCCATCTTTAAGAAGGCATGCGTTCAGGTCTCCACAGATGATCAGCGTCGTGCCGGGATGCGTTGCAACCATGTATTGGATCTGGTGTTCCAGATCATCAAAATCAGCGACTAGTTGGTTGACCGTATTTGTTGGGTGGCGATATGCAGATGCTACAATTAATCGCTTGGATTTTCCAGGTCGCACAAGTGCCCATATGATCTCGAGATTGGAGACTTGAGCAGTTGTCGTCACTGGGTTGGGCAATATTTCAACGTCAAAGTTATTCCGTACTAGTAGTGCGACTCCTCCGTGGCCCTTAGGTAGTTTACTTGTTTTGGGACGGTCGCACCGGTAGATCGTGTAGCCATCAACGTTCAGGAGGCGCGAAGATATAGTAGGCGTTAGCCATGTCTCGGCGAGGGCAAGTACATGGTACGCATGAACATCTGATAAATCGTGGCGGAGATCGGGCAGTTTGGATCGTATAGACTGGATGAGCACAGCGTTCAGAGCGCAGCATCAGGTGAGCACAGCATCCGGTGAGCACAGCATCAGGTGAGCACAGCGTTCAGAGCGCAGCATCAGGTGAGCACAGCGTTCACAGCGCAGCTTCACGTGTGATAAATGGACAAATCACGACTGCTAGCAGAGGCAGATGAGGACAAAGCGCAGCAGCGGCCACGTAGGATTGACTTGGCTCGGTGTTTCGACGCCGGGACTGCGCATGCGGCCAGGCGCTATCGACTCTGATCAAGCTTAAAGGAGTTTTGCAGTTGGGATGGGTTTTTTCCTCGCTCTCACCCTGCAATTGTTGCCGGGTCAGACGTGCGGAAAGGGGGTGGACCGGCACCTTCACCACTGAATCTCCTCTGCCGAGCGGAGGGTAGCGCCAGAGGGGTAGCCCTACAGCTGGTGAGGACGAAAAGTGCACTTTAACCATCGCCCCTTTTGGGGTCTTCTTTGTCTGTCGAAGGTTTTCCGAGGTGGTCCACTTCCCTGCTTGGTTTAGCTGTTTTTTATCTTTTTGTATATTCTCTGTAAAATTAATGTCAGTCATCTTAGGTCAGCACGGCAGTCCAGGTCAAGTGACTTCACCTTCAAAAATGGTTCAAGTGACAGCAGTAAGAGTATGCTCAATCTATCGACCTCATAATATTAGGTTAAGTTAGGTTAGATCACATAATAAGACATAATGTTCTTTTGCTCTTGTAAGTCTTGAACAAAAAAAAACCTTTTCATGAAAAACAACATGACCTCCAGCACCGAACCATTCCAACGCACCTGTGTAGTGTACAAGTTTACTTGCCCACATGACGACTGTCAGCGCCATCCCTCTTACTACAAAGGTGCAACAACGACCACCCTATCAAGGAGATGCACAATGCACAAGAACACCGGGGGCCCACACGAACATATGGCACAACAACATGGAATTGAACTGACGAGACAAGACTTACAGGAGAACACCGTCATCATGAAATCATGCAGAGATCATCGAAAGTTGTGGATATTCGAGGGCACTCCTGAGCATCAAGGAACGTCCTTTCATAAATAAGCAGGTCAATTCCTATCGCAGAACTGAACTATTTAGCAGTGACTTCTAATTCTGATATTAAAAATGGGGGGGGAGAGTGTCTACTCGGTAGTTATCGACATATAATTTGTTCAGCCGTACTAATCAATGTTGCATTTATCTATTCATGTGTAAGGGTCTCACAGCAGTGAAGTGCTCCACTCTTTTTCTGCTCGAGGAACTAACAGAATTATTCAAAACCATGAAACACTAGTGAGTTAACTTAAGTATTTTGTCCGATCGAATCGTCAAATGTTTTTATATATATAGATATTAATATTTACACATAATGATAACTTAGGCAGTGTTTCCATCATCATTTTCACAATTTATTGCTCTTAAAGTGCTCTGAAGATGACGTACGATGCGTTGAAACTAGTTAGCTGCAGCAATATTGTGAAATATGTCTGGCTTTGGAGAAATAATACATGCTTTGCTCAGCGACACAAAAATATTGATACGACATTTAGAACAAACAACTAAGAAACTCTCAAAATGTAAATAGGCTCTGGCATTAACACCACATGCATAAAAGACAACATACTGCCGAAGTATACAGATATATATATATATATATATATATATATATATATATATATATATATATATATATATATATATTCATTATATAGCGTTGACTATTAGTTTTTGCAGCTTCGGAAAATTTTCCCTTCGTTATAATGAAAAGAAATCTTTTCATGATACAACGTATCGTCCTCGATCTCGATTGACCACAATGTAGAAGTAGCTAAGCAGGGTAGGGTCTTTAGATTTTCAAACATTTTTCAAAAGGCCATACAAACACTGCTCTACTTGGCTCTTGACGGGATAAAAAGTGTTTAGGTCGGCCTTGCGTAATAGTTTAGCATCAGTATTTGCTAAAACTCGTGATGTTCAACGACCTACAGTATTCAACTTTTGACCTGGCTCGAAATTTGATGCTACAGCACTGAAATAGTAGTTCAAATGTTTTCGGAACAATGGTTCTTGCTATTTTAGTTTCTTTAGTTTGCGACAAAATTGAAACTTTATGGAATACAGGTCCTTTTTGCAGTGGACACCGCGGGAAAAGTGGACTTGTTTGGAACATGTGTGCCGTTTTTTAGCCGGACTTGCCCTCATCTCGGGTTGACCTGCAGGCTCCCCCTTCCGACAGGGTTCGGAGCCGGGCTCGCTGGTGCCACGCTCGCTGCTGGAGGCGCTGCAGATGGCGCTGGCGTCGGGCCGGCGCGGCGGGCCGCGGTGGCGCCGCCTTCCGGCCAAGGACGGGCTCCGGTGGCCAGAGCCAGCTCCGCAGCCGCCCGCACCCACGCCCGACCAGCCAATGGCAGGCAACATCACCGAATCAGATGGTGAGTGCTGCAGCCACCGGAAAGTCGCGCATCTAACTGAGCTTCCCACAAATTTCAGTAGTCGTAGAGGAGACGACTACACCTCATATTTGCTTATTACTGATGCATTGTGAGAATGTATTCATTCGGCTGTGTGCTTTTTTAGGTAAAGAAATTTCGAGACACCAACATGCTGTGCCGTATTAGTGGCAGATTCTGTTTGTGATGCCCTTTGCATTCTTGTTTGTCACCAATAGTTATATTTTGTTTTGCGTTTATAGTTCAGCGTAAACTTGGTACGAGAATCTGACCACTGTACGCCGTTGCGGGTTGGACTAAGCAACGTTAAGATTGGACCAAACCGGCTGGAGAACTGCATTCTGGGCATTTCTTAAGTTTCAACCTGTGAGCAGGCGCACTTTCCATATGGCTGCTTTGGTGAATATAGTACTAACGTTTTGGTGATGCCACCACAAAGATATGCATTCTACAGGCGTGATTTTTACGGTTCAGTGGGAACTGTGGTCGAGCCCGTGCGCAAATAGCCAAGGGTTCGGGTGCAGGCCATAGAGTTGTCAATGGCAAACCATCCGCCGGGTTCAGTCATAACAATATAGGAAACAAAGTCCCACGAATTTCTGTGACATTTGCGAATCAAAGCTGTTAACTTACTCGATACCAACATTCAACTTAGATCGGCTCAACAAATAAATATCCGCTCCATAACAATTGTGCCGAGATTATTGGCGGACCCAGGAGCAACTTTTGAAGGGTCCGAACCAACGTTTTCGGGGGGAATAAATTGGGAAAAAATCACGAAAACATAGTATTTGTTTAGAAAAACGGCTAAAATTTGATCTGATTTGGGGGCAAAAAATACTGTTTTAGACTTAGGAGGGCGCCACGGCCCCTTTTCACCCCCCCTGGATCCACCAGTGGACGATACTGACCCTGATCGCGTACAGTAATCCAGTTCAGCGATGCAAAACAGGGCTCGGGGGTCAGTTGATCGGACTTCGAATTGTATTTTTCGAATTCGGGGCGACCGCATCTGCACATCATGCATAAAACCTGAAGGCTGAACCCCTTTTATGACCAACAAATACGTTTAGTATACGATTTTTTTCAAGACAGCAAAGGGTGGTGAACTTTTAAAAATGATTGGACATGCCTAAAATTTGAAACAATATCAGTAACTACTAGATTAAATATTATTGAAACATAGAGGATGCCTAGCTTTCCCGCAGGTCTATTGAACTCCATGATAATTATAAAGCGAATTAAAAGTCCTTGAAATGAGGACAACTAATTTTTGAAGGATAATATACCACTACTTCGACCTTTCATCAGCGTGCTCGAGCCTCAAATAGATATAAATCTACCCTCTGAGACACCTGGTTTTTCACTGTTCATAGCCGTTTTCCGCCACCCCACCGGGTGTTTGGATCCTCCCCTGGAAGCGACGGAGGCAACTGTCGGGAATCCAACGGGAGGATCTTACCTGCATCCCCAGTATTTCCCTACTGCCTCGCGTTCCAGGTCTGCTTTCAGACTCCTCTTCAGGCTCTGGTAGTGTGGGAAATTACAACATCGGTGAGAGCTGCCAAGAATAGATTTGAGGTGGGTTACTATGGTGGGATGGTGATCGAATATACATACTTGCATCACTGCTTCTCTCTTTTGGACGAAGGCGAAATAAAGTAATCTACTTGCACAATTGAATCCGTAATAGTAGTTTGCTGTCAATTGTTCTAGTATGAAACTTTCAGTTGAATTGGTTGCCGGGACAAAATAACGGCAGAACCAAGCGAAATACAACCGTACAACCGGAGAACTTTAATCGGACCCTCTAAGGAAGCTCTCCGGCATGCCCTAGTGTATCGCTCACGTGTTAGTCGTCTGTTGCTAGGAGTGGGGGCCTTGACCGTCGGTACGTTGGCGCCGGCACGTGACCGTGAAATGGTGGCGTACCCCTGACCTTCACGGACACGGGGCCGACGACAATGGTCGCACTCAGCCGCGCTGGAGCCGCCAACAATACAACTGTTCAGAGCAGCCAGACCACTGGGCCGGCCCGCCCGACAGAGCTCCGACTGGGATGACCACCGCCTCGCCCTGCAGGCGCGGTCGGCAACAATGGCCGCTGTCACATGAAAGTGTACCAACAGCGGGCTGGTTTGTTGACGGCCAGTGGCAGCAGGGTAATTGTTGGGTGGCTGCGTGCGGCGCGGTGGCCTCAGATCCAGTCTCGCTGGCCTTGTCTCCGCGGTAAGGATGGGTCCCTCTGGCTGCGTCTGGTGCGCGTCGATTGTTAGCGAGGTCCAGTGCCTGTGTGTCACTGTGTCAGCGCCAAGGGCGCCGAAAGTGAGGCACTGTTGGCTAACCAGGGGACGTCCCCCCCAAATTTTCGGGTCCATCGTCATTAATGCTTTCAGGTACCGAATATGCTCAAAATTCGCATCCCCCTGTCAGCAACAGGCCGGGTTCGTCCCCCCGCGTAAAAATTCCGTGGCGGCGCCCCTGGTCATCTCGGCTGACCGGGTCACGGGGCCATTAAAGCACACGCTATACAACGTGAGCACTGGAACGAAGTTACCGATCACGTGCCTGCTCGTCCATAGACTGCAACTTGGAGATGATATGTCCAAGGGAGCAGGGCATTTTTAAAGAAAATATGAGTGGGGGGGGCATTTCTTGTGCTGGCCATTATAGTCTTTTCAGGGAATCAAGACCCCACTTGGAGGGGTAGTGGGCGTTAATAAAACATAAGCGTTTTAGTAATAAAAAATATGTTCCAAATTTTTGTTTTATTCCAAATTCCATAAATTATAGATCCTGCTCAGCTCAGGGCTGCCAGGTTTTTTTTCGGCGGCAAAAGGCCAAATCCAAGTCAGAAAAAGCGCCAAAAAGGGATCAAAATATATTTAACTGAAATGGTCAAATGAGTAAATCAAACATGGCCACGAAAGTGAGATTTAAGGCCAGATCACGGCTCCTAACAGTAGTCATAAACTCACAGAAAAACTACTCGTATCGCCGTTTAGAACTAATTCCGCATCATCAATTATCTTGGCCGCACCACTCCCCGCCAACATTGAATAATTGTCCTGCTTTTCCAACTCTAAATTTCTTGCTCTTGAACAGTGGGAAATCTATGATGTTGGTAAGTGGGGGAGGGAGGGCGTAGCCTCAGAGGGCGCACTTTGTCATCAACTTTTCACCCAAAGGGTGCCTATAGTATCGGATCCTTCGCGTCCGGTTTTCGGTGGCCGTCAGTTTTGTGGATCGTCCCTCCTACCGTCATAACAGGTTTTCTGCTGCTCTGTTGCTTTTTTGGTGTCAAAACATCTTATTTAAGAGCGGAGAAGGCCAAAAGGAGCCATATTTATGCAAGGATCAAACCAAAAATAGTCTGGGTCCCAGCTCCCAGAAAAGGGGCCAAAACGCCAGATTCCAAGATGGGGCCAACCGAAAAAATCACCGGGCCAAACACCAAAAAGGCCAAATTCGAGAAATTTGGTCAGAAAATGGCCAACCTGGCAGCCCTGAAGCTGCTACAATGTGTGTCAAATGAACAAACTATTTCTTATTTTTCTTTATGAGTCTGGCAAGGCAAGTAAATTCCCAAAGTATCAAACACATATGGTTTATAATCTAAATCAAGACAAGTTTATGTACGTACTTACTATGGTGTGGGGCTCTTGCTGTCAAAATTATCCAGGGAATGTGGTGCAAAAACCACTTAATTATTTTTTGGGGCTTATCGACACACCACTGTCAGGGTCATGTGGCGTCGCCAACTCTTTCCCTGTTGGAAGGGTTTCTTGGGAGCCAGTTTGACGATTCTGCCGAATATATAATCTCTCCCAATTTTGAACCTCAAGGAATCCATGAGAAAGGCCAAGTAACAGCTTAGACTGGGGTCAGATGTAACACGAAGCAGTTGTAACAGTTAGCCATAATTCCAAATTAACCGATGGATCAGCCGCATCACCGGGAATGTGCAGTTAAATGATGCCTCTTTTTCAAAAGTTTCAACTTGGTGCAGTTGGTAAGTCGGGCAAAGTTTGCAATCAAGTGTTCTTTACGGTGTTTTTTTATTTTGAAAGATGTTTAGCTTATTGGCGGATGCTATAAATTACAGCCTGAACAGCTTAAGTGCGCTGTGAAGACTAAATTAGCCACAAAATGAACATAGTAGCTGCCACTTGCATCAATCGTTAAGCGGATGTTTGTTTTGAAGGTGGCGTGGTGCGAAGGGGGCAATTGTAATACTCAGGGGCGTAGCGCGTAGCCAAGGGGGCGGTAGGGACAGCCGCCCCTCCTGAGGGCTCGAAGGGCCCCCTGAGGACACGAGCCGCGCGAAGTGCGGCTCGCCTGCACTATGCTCTGTGGCCAAATTTGTCATTTTATACCCGACAGGGCCCTCTTAAGCCCTCTTTGACACTCTATTCTGTAACAAGGAGGGCGCTTTTATCCATCAGGGCCCTTTTGGTGCTGTCGCAGGGGCCCTTTTCGGGGTGCCGCCCCTCCCTGAGCGAAATCCTGGCTACGCCCCTGGTAATACTTCCCTTGGGATCAAATGTAACAGTGTTACAAGTTACCCCATGACCTCACCAACTATTCAACCGATTATGTACGGCACCGATGCAGTAGTAAGGTCTGTGGGTCGTTCTGGCCATCTGGATGCTGAGCAGCCCGGCCCATCGGGGACTGGTCAGGGGCCGGTCATCCCAGAGATCGTTCGGCCTTTGCCAGAGACCGGACGATGGGAGCAGACCAATGTTGGCCGGAAAACCCAAAAACGGAAATTCTAACCGAAACAGCCGAAAAGAGCCGGAAAAAACTGAAACGCAAAAAAACTGGAAAACGGGCTTACAAAAACAAAGCACACACACACACACACACACACACACACACACACACACACACACACACACACACACACACACACACACACACACACACACACACACACACACACACACACACACACACACACACACACACACACACACACACACACACACACACACACACACACACACACACACACACACACACACACACACACACACACACACACACACACACACACACACACACACACACACACACACACACACACACACACACACACACACACACACACACACACACACACACACACACACACACACACACACACACACACACACACACACACACACACACACACACACACACACACACACACACACACACACACACACACACACACACACACACACACACACACACACACACACACACACACACACACACACACACACACACACACACACACACACACACACACACACACACACACACACACACACACACACACACACACACACACACACACACACACACACACACACACACACACACACACACACACACACACACACACACACACACACACACACACACACACACACACACACACACACACACACACACACACACACACACACACACACACACACACACACACACACACACACACACACACACACACACACACACACACACACACACACACACACACACACACACACACACACACACACACACACACACACACACACACACACACACACACACACACACACACACACACACACACACACACACACACACACAAATATTCCGAGACGGCTCAGCCTACGCAAGGAAGAGGGACGAAAAAGGCACAGAAAGCCAGAGACAAAAAGGCTCAGAGAAGACCCGGTAACAGTAGAACCAGTGATGAGAAAGAAGAGGATGTCTTCTGTATTGTATGCTTTAAGAACTTCCAAACCAGCAGGGCAAAGGAAACATTGGTCCAGTGTCAGTTATATTCTTTGTGGACCCACGAGACATGCATCGCGGTCGGAAAGAACAAGACGCATAGCTTTAATATATTACAGTTGACCTTTGGGGTGTTACAACTGACCCTTGATGCGGTCAAATGTAACATTTGAAGTACCTAAGTTTTTCAAAGCCAAGTTTCGACCAATAAATTTTTTTATTTTGGTAAAGTGCTTACATCTGCCCGCTGGCCAAAATGTCAAGGCTGCTGAAAATATGAGGAAAAGTTGTCTAGCACAAAGCATTGCCATTCCTGAAGCAGAAAAGTGAAAAATTGTTACAGTTGACCCCGGTCTCCCCTATGAACTTTACAGAAAAAAGTGATGCAACGATCTTACTATAAATTTCACGTATGCTACCAACACATAATAAAGAAGTGGGCTAAGCACTTCACACCGGCACACCAGCAACCAGTCTGACGCGCTTTGACTACAGTGTCCCGCCTCATCCACGAACGAGCTCTGAGCGCTGACAACTGACCACGTCTGAAATGAGAGGATCATGCAGTGCCAAGGTACTGGCTGGGGCGGGGGCTTCTGGTCGGATAGAAAACGATGTTTGCTTGGTTGTAGGCTATATCCAGCGTTTAGACAAATAATTTATTTCAGCATGTCAACAAACACGTAGGTATTGAAGCTAGTACCTTTTAAATATTGGAAAAACATGACAAGCCACGGCCAGATATGCTGAGGCTGCAGATGGGGACGATCAGGCAACATTTTTTTACGTTGTAACAGAGCATGTATGCTGATACCTCCTTCAATCTCCAGCGTTTTGGTTAGCTAAATTTATGCTGAGGTTACATAACCGGGATTTCCCGTAACTACTTGCTTTGTTTCGTTTTTGCACGATGGAGTAGACAGCTACTGATGGTAGTTTTTGAAGACAATTTTTGTGAATTGCCAATTTGGGACGAGCAATAGAACAAAATTATTATTATCGGGTGGTGTTCTGTCTTATTTTCGTTAGGTGAGTTTGTGTTTATTTTGTTTTAAGTAATACTTGTCTATTTAACTGGGGGACCAATTTCTCGGCACTGGGGGGCCAATTGGCCCCCAGTTAACATGTTAAATGGCCTGTAAGGGAAGCTTCCTCTTGAGGTACCCCCTGACTGAAAAGGGAGTGTAGCATTTTTATCATGGATTTTGAACTGAGATAATAGTTTTGTAGAGCGTGTCGAGAAACCACTATTGACATATTTCATTTCAGGCCTAAAGGGAATGTGGCACCTTGGTTGAATCCTGGAATCTAGTGTAACTCGACGTACTTTTAGTCGAAAATAATGAAACCACTCATGATTTCTCTGAAAAATGTACAATAAACCAATTTTTTAATGCTCCTCTAGGGAAAGAAATAAACATCTGCCTGTGGATCAGAGGTGCAGAAACTTGCCAACTCGGCTACTGGAGTTTGTGACACATTTATGATAGTCGAGGTGCATAAGTGTGACAAAATAGCGATCGTGACAGTATGGTTCAAAATCAAACCACACATTTTTGAAATACAGAATGAAGCGTGTAGCGAATATTTTAATTTAGCAACTCTGTCCTTCAATTGCACAGCGTACCATCAGCGATAAAATATTGGTACTGTGTTCAGCTTCTACTAAAACGAGAGACCCCCGCTGCAGAAAACCCGGAAACCGCTGTCACAGTTGCCAGATTTTAACATGCAGCCCAATGGTGCCGATTGTTAGTAGTTGCCAGAAAGTTGCCGCCTAGATGCCCGAAATGTGACAGTCAATTTTTTCGAGAAATACATGATTGTGGGCATATTTAAGGCATTAAAGATAACGCAGATACGTTATCAAGTACTTTTCTGTCCATTTTGTCAGGTTAGATAATATTTAAAGTTTGAGTATCTTCGATTTAGCGGTCCCTATTTCTTTGAATTTAGTATCAAGTACGCCTAAAAGCTACTAGGAAAAGTACTAAATGAGTGAAAGAAATAAACATAGCTGGGCAGCAATTCTACCTAAACTACGCAACAGCGACAAGACAAGTTCGCAATGTTTGTGTGATGTAGAGCCTGCCAAAAAAATTTGAACAAGTGGGAAGCTACTTCTGTTGAGGGCATATTTATTAGGTATATCTGAGATAAGTGCAGGCTAAAACTAGCTGGAATAAATAGTGCTGCCCATGGCTAATCTAAGATGAATGTAGGCTACTTTGATTCTGATGCACTTTTACACATCAAACTTGGTTTTTCATTCCTTAGCTTGCTTGTGCCTTACCTTATTTGTGCCCTAGATCAAGATTGGTGAGGTAGATTTGGAGCTGGAGGAAGTTGGGAGAGTTGGCGCCAGCAGCAGACTGGCAAAAACAGTAATTCAGGTGAGATTTCATGATCAAATTATCATGTCAATATTGTACAGATAGCAAATGTGTGCCAATGCAGTCCTCCACAAAGTGTTAAAACACACACTGGAGAGGGGCCTGGCACTAACGTGCACTAGAGGGGGCCTAGTAGACCCCCTTCTCATCTCAGAAAATCACAGAAAATCTCAGAAAGAAAGAGACTTTGAAAAACGCTGGTTGGGGGTGTGTTGCTTACTACCAGTGGTAGTAAGCAACACACAGGACCTGAACTGCCTGGAGTTAAAGCAGGATTTTGACTTTTACACTGGATCTTTCTTTGGTATGAGACTTCCAATACCTCTATACCTATTAGGCCAATAGACATAATTTTACATCTATGCAGGGTAGTTGCCTGAGAGTTTTTACTGCAAGAAGGAACGACCAGGCAGGTGATAATCAGCTGTTGGGGGAAAATTTTAAGCATTTGATCTGGCTATAAAAATGCTACCTAAGGTCCACTTTACCAACACATTTTAGGTAGATCCAAATCCTATGTTGACATTGACATTTTTGTCCCTTTTGTTGGTATGTGAGATGGAAGTTCAGTGGGGGTGGGGGGGGAAGCTGTGATCAGGGTTCCCAATTGTGTGTAGGTGTACGCTCCCATTTATAGATTAGTTCCCAATTATAATTTTCATGATAATTGCCACATTTAATCATGGGGAAATGTACCATAATTGGAAACACTCCTTCCAAAAATGGAAACTTCTTCAAAAAGAGAAATGCATGTCATTGGGGGAAATTGCAGTCAGAGTTGCCAATAATAGTTATGATCCCAATACTGAAAACAATGATCCATAATTGGAAATTTTCCTTCCAAAACATAAACATGATCTAAAAATGAAAACACAGTTTACTACTTGATACCATACACGTATATTCACACTACGGGGCGATACATGATCCATACAGTGATTTAAAAAAAACAAGAAAACAAGCCCTGGCCGTGGTGGGCAAAGATAAACTACACACGAACGCACTGGGCCCCGAACCCGTGACCGCCGACGGCGCAGGCGCTCTAAATTACGCCCAGACGGGCACGGGCTCGGAGCCCAGCAGACGCCCACCGGCCGGGCGAGTGGACAAATACATCAGAATGATAATGATCGGTACAAGATCGGTACAAGCAACACACAGCTAAGGCGTGAGCGACACCAATAAAATACGGAGGCGGTCTCACACCGCGCAGACACCGCCCAGCATCAGCAACGTAGACCCGGCGAATCCACCACACCGCCCCGGCGAAACGCACAACGCTCTGTCCACCCGGGCAGCAACAACCGGACTCCGAAGCCGGGCCCCTCGACTCGCAGCCGACCCCCGCCGGGGACGGGACCCGGCTGATCGGCCGCAGGACAACTCAACGGCTCGGCAGCCCACGAACTTCCCCGACTCCCGCTGTGGGAAGTCCCGCGGCGGCAGGGCCCTCCGAAGAATCCTCGCCACCGGCCCCGCCGCCCAGGAGACATACCGTCAGACTCGAGGGGGCGGACCTCCCGATCTCCCCTCTCCGGAACCCGCGGAGCCGCCCGTCCAGGAGGCGCCGCCACCCCGATGTCCAGCCGGAGGCGCAGAACCAGTCCCGCGTCGACAGACGAAGACCGCCGTATCCGAGGAAGTCTGACGCCGCACCCCCACCGCAGAAGAAACCTTATCCTCCGCAGATCGGCGACGCCGGGGGCGCCGCCCTCGCCGCCAGCGCACAACGTCGGGGCCAAGAGGGCCACCGGTAGAGGCGATCGCTGAGATCGGCGGCGGCAGAGACGACGATACACCGCCAAACTTGAAAAGTCGGACTCTATGATCCCCTTCTTCTCCGGACACCGCGCAGAGACAGGCACCTCATGAGCAGGCATCCAGAGGCAGACACCGCAGGAGTCGCCCGGCCAGAAGGCGCCGCCAATGGCGGTGCACGACGATCCCGCGCCGACAGATAAAGGCCCGCCCAGCCCAAAAACGTTTTACGCCGAGCCTCCATCACAGGAGAAACTCCAGCCCGCGCAGATGCGTGATGTCGGGACAACGCTCGCGGCACTAGCGTACTACACCGGGCCCCAGGGACCACCGGCAGCCGGCAGGCGAAGAAGAGAGGCCACGACTATCACCCCATCGCAACTCCAGCAGGATCCTCTCCTGCAGTCGACGACGTGTAGGCATATCCGGGATGGTATCAGTTGACTTCAACAAAGGTTGGACAGAACAGAGTTGGACAGCCGAACAGCAGCTCCAGGTGTCCGGGTCTCCCCTCAGGTCGCACCCCAGTCGCAACCACACGTTGCGCCGGGGCCGGCACTAAAGCAGCAGGCGACCAGCGGCAGCAGTCACTTGAATCGGTCCCTCAGGCCCCCACGGCCGGTGCCAGATGAAGGTGCCGGACGCCGCGAGACACCGTGGTGACACTCAGCACCAGGATGGTACAAGAGCGGCGGGCCCGAGCCGGTCCTCTTGTGTCTCCTCTAAAGACAGTGGCAGCGGTAATGGCTTGGTGCTTGAACCTTGTCCGTTGCAAAAAGTAAGAGACAGGTAGATGACATTCAGCATATTGGAAACAGTATTCAAGTATAAAATTATCATTTCCAGCTTTGTGTGACAGAGGAGGCATACGTCGCATTGAGTTTGTGACAGCCAGTATACTTTCTGCACCTCTGCTGTGGATGATGTCATGATCTGGTAACCACTACCATACTCGAAACGCTTCAAGGGCTTCGATTTGCTAATGCTCACCGTGACGTCAGCATATGTCGTCACACCAACAGCCATGACAACTGTGGCCTGCTGCTAAGGGTACATGAGGGGTAGATTGCAGGTAGGTTTAAGCTTTTTTCTACGGAAATCGCGAGTTCCAAGACAAATGATGTATTGAGTACCGGGTTTTCTGACTTGCTTTACAACTTGACTATCTCAGTTAAAATCACGTTATGAAGGTGCCACATTCCTTTTAAAATGTCAAAATAAAGAGCGCTATTCCCCAATTTCAAATAATAAAGGAATTCTTTTTCATCTGGCTGCATATGTCAAGATAAGTATGTCAAAATAACAAATAGCATCGCCTTTGCAACGTTACATAATGCAAGCCATAATAATATTATTATTAATAATAATAATTGGCCTTGGTCATCGAAAGTGTTGGCACCTGGCGGATTTTTTTGGAAACGCCAGTAGAGGGACTGACGTCTGGTGCGGCTGCTTCATATCCGGCGCATTTGTAAATAAACTCCTTGGTTCCTAGACGGTTCCTATGGTAACGGATTTTCAGTCGTGGTAAACTCGTGAAAGAGCGTGGTTATACGTGACGTTGGGTGGACGTGAATATTTTAAGACTGGCGTTATTTTGTTGTTTGTTATAATCTTGGAAAGTTCAAGAAAATGGAGAAGAGACGGATAACCATTAGATCCAATCAGAAATGCTGCATTCCTCAGTGTGTATCCTTCCGAAGAAAGTGTCGAAGTCTCAGCTTTCACAAGTTTCCTCAGGATAAGGTGCTGTCCAAGCAGTGGAAGTTGAAACTGAGAATTGGGAAGAAGATAGGCTCAAATGCTGCTGTCTGTTGCAGACATTTTCAGCCATCTGACTTCCATTGACATCCACCTGGTAAGCGGCTGTGAGGCCAGTGTACAAAGTATGGCATTTTCGACGAGATCTCGTCGGCGCGAGTGCCCTTGGAGACAGGACCGAGTGGTGCGAATTTTATCAACCTGGTGCGAATTTGCAAGGTTAGTGACACTTAAAATAAACAAATAATGGCTGAATGGCTATTAAGACACAGGAGGGGCCTTATAAAAGCCCTTAATTAACTGACTAATGATTGAGATAGCATTGCATTGCAGGGGTAGGAATGGGTGCATTTTTTCCCTGGTATGTGGCATATTGGTGCGAATTTTTGGAGGATGGTGGTGCGAGAATTTTAGATGGCTGGTGCGACCCGTCTGGCCTGCTGCCATACTTTGCAGACTGGCTGTGGGGCGATCTCCAGTTCCGCTTATGCCTCCTTCCACTCCCTTGAGCCTGCTTCTAGCAGGAGTAGGCCTTTATCCTTGGGCCGTCATCAAAGGCGGATCCAGGATTGCCGATCGGGGGCACCTTCGGGGGGGGCGAGGCGCCATTCTTGACCGAGAAACCCTATCGGACGGGAGCAAAACCCTATCGGTGGGAGCCGACTTTCGCATCCTGGGGTGGAGGGGGTGGGAAGCGAAATTTCAGGGGGCGTGGCCATTTCAGGGGGCGCCGAGAGTCAATGGCGGGGGCCACATACTCCCTTTGCCCCTGGATCTGCCTATGGGGCACATGCCCACTTTGCTGTCCCCTTGGATCCGCCTATGGCTGTACTCCTTTTAGCCCGGGAAACTGTTGTGTCCTCAGTTCAGAGGGTTTAAACCTCTAGAAGTCCTCCGGCTTAGAGGACTTCGGTGTGTTTGTGGTCTCTGTTCGAGTGGCCAATTCACGGGGCTTCTTAAAATTAACAGCATGGACGGCGGATGTGTTTATCTATCTTAGAGGATAGAACATGGCGACCAGTATGAGATACACGTGAATTACATTACATTTCAAGTATTTACATACACAATTACATTATTAACTACAAGTTACAGTTGCATTCTTCGCCGCCGCCCCTACTTTCGCTGTTCAAATGGACGGAATACATGCGCCCGCGCCATTTCTGCCGCATCCTGGGCGTCCGCCCATGCCTTTCTCGCAATGGAAGTTTTCATTTAATACATACATGATGGCAGTTGGAGGCAACACCTTTTCAGATGAAAGGCAGGTTGCTCTACTCCTCCACTGCCTGGGGCCGGAGGGTCAGAGAATCTTTCGCTCCTTACCTGAGACAGCCAAGCTGGATGGGGAATCCGCTTCGACTACACTATGCGGAGACTAGACGGTCACTTTGCGCCACAAGTCAACCCCATAGCCTCACGCTTCAAGTTCCGCCAGCGTCGTCAGGAGGTAGGGAGAGCACAGCCAACTACATAGCTGACCTACGGTCCCTCTCCACCTCCTGCCAGTTTGGTTCCCTGACTGATGAAATGATTCGAGACCAGGTGGTAGAGGCTACGGTACACCCCCACCTGCGTGAACGATTCCTTCAGGATCCCAAGCTCACTCTGGAGCAAGTCAGTTCTCTGTCAGAAGCTTATGAACGCTCTCATGAAGAAGCGAGAAGTATGACTGCCCCAATTTCAACTTCAAGTAACCTCGTCAGGAAGAATCCTGCACCCAAGCCTTCGTTCAAGGAGCGTCTGCCTACAGGCAGGCAGGCTAGTTCACATAAGGGATACAGCCCAAAGGTGAAGCCACATTCTGACACTACACGTGCCCCTCCAGGGCCAGGTTTTGTGTGTTATGGGTGCGGAGCCGTTGCTGATCATTATCCTAATGACAGTGCATGTCCAGCAAGAGGCAAGTCATGTGCTAAGTGTGGTAAAGTAAACCACTTTGCCAGAGTGTGTAAATCTACTAAAACTGTAAGTACAGTGACATTAATGTCTGTACGTGCTGCTGGCTCACACCTGACCAAAGGCGTGAAGGTTCATGGTAAGACTGTGACCTTTGTTGTGGATACAGGTAGCCCTGTTACACTGCTACCATTGGATGTGTGGGGTGGAGACCCCGAGTTTCTTTGTCCCACTGATGTGAAGCTCCACAGTTACTCTGGTAACAAACTCTCAGTTCTTGGCATTGCTGATGTGAAAATAGAGGGCTGTACAAAGCCTGTGAAAGTGTACATAGTTCAGAAGGGTGTTCCCCTTATGGGACTTGATTTGATGGAGCTGTTACGTGTCAATGTTGTGGATGGACAAGTGTGTGCTGTGACTCCCCCAGTGCCAGGGTCGAGTTCAGACCAGAGTGCTCCTACAGGGGGAGCCCCTTCTCCTACAGGGGCAGGGTTACGTAACCAGCCACAGGTACCTCAACCCTGCATCAAAGGGTACATGCATCAGGTGACTGTTGACCCTTCTGTGTGTCCTGTCCAACAGCCTCTGAGACGCCTTCCGTTTGCTGTCAGAGATGAGTTTGCAGCTAAGCTCTCTGAGATGGAGGCTGCAGGGATCATTGAGCGTGTGGATGCCAGTCCCTGGGTATCTCCTGTGGTGGTGGGGCGGAAGAAATCTGGTGACATCAGGTTTCTGTTAGACCTTAGACAGGTCAACCAAGCTGTGGTAACTGACGGGTACCCCATACCTCATATGGATGATGTGCTTCATTCCCTACAGGGGAGTTCTGTGTACACTGTTCTTGACCTTAAGGATGCTTATCATCAGGTCGAGCTGCATCCTGATTCGAGAAACCTCGTTGCGTTTCTGACACATGCAGGCCTGTTTCGTATGACTCGCATACCTCAGGGCCTGTGTAGTTCTGGACCATGCTTCCAGAGGATCATGATGGACATGTTGCAAGGTGTTCCCGGCGTGACTGTGTATCTTGATGATGTGGTAGTGCATGGTTCCTCTCGTAAGGAACATGACCAGTCGCTGGCCCAGGTTGAGGCCATCTTCAAAGCGCACAACGTACAGGTGAACGAGACTAAGTGTCTTCGAGCTCGGACTGAGATTCCGTTCCTCGGTCTAAGGATCTCTGCAGGACAGCTTGCTGTGGATCCTGAGCGTGTTCGCCCACTGCTTAACATGCCAGATCCCACTTCACAGAAGGAGCTGAAGTCCCTTCTTGGTGCTCTGGGCTACTACTCCCGCTTCATTGAGCACTTTTCTGACAAGACAGCCATCCTCAGAGATGCGCTGCTGGCAGAGCACTTTGAGTGGACTACGGTTCTCTCTCAGGCTTTGCGCTCTGTGATGAGTGAAATCTCTGCTTCCAAGGGACTTGCTTTCTTCAATCCTTCCCTCCGCACCATTGTGACATCCGATGCCTCCGATATTGGTTGTGGTGCAATCCTTAGCCAGGTAACTGCTTCAGGGATGGAGGAGGTCGTGGCGTACACCTCCAAGAAGTTCACTCCTGCTGAGCTCCGGTACTCAGTCGTGGAAAAGGAGGCTCTCGGCTGTGTCTACGCAGTTGAGAAGTGGAGACCCTTCCTCTGGGGAAGGAAGTTCCTCCTCCGTACTGACAATCAGGCACTTACAAGCGTATTTGGCCTGAAAGGCTCTACCCGTGTGGGCCGCCGTATTGCTCGATGGGAGGCTCGACTGCTAGCCTTTAACTTTGATGTTCAACATGTCCGTTCGCAGGACAATGCTGTTGCTGACGGCCTTTCACGGCTCCCAGTCGTTGACAGCTGGGAAGACGATGACAGTGTGGAGATTGCTGCTCTAGGTCTACAGACCGAGCTTTCTGCTGTAACAGAGGATGAGCTTTGCGCTGCCGCTGCCTCTGACCAGGTTCTGTCGCAAGTTCGCGACAGTGTTCTGTCTGGCCGATTGAACCGACGTGACCCACACATGTCGCCCTACTTCCAGGTACGCAATGAGCTTTCTGTTTCAGGCTCTTTGGTATTCCGCGGCGATCAGCTCGTTGCACCAGCTGATCTCCAGCGCCGACTCCTAGACGTGGCACGTGAGTGTCATCCCGGTGCTGTGCGTACAAAACAGCGCCTTCGCGCCTGTTACTGGTGGCCAGGTATGGACCGCCAGGTGGAGACTTTGATTCGAAACTGTGCGCTTTGCAACACGCACAGCAAGTCTGCCACTGTTTCTCGCCCCCCTGTGCAACAGGTGGACTTACCTGCAGGACCGTGGACCAGGCTGGTGCTGGACGCGATTGGCCCTATGCCTGGACCAGTGTCCGAACGTTACGGTCTGGTGCTAGTCGACGCCTACAGTCGTTGGCCGGAGGTAGCTCTCATGCACGAGGTAACCTCCGCAACCGTTATTAGCTTTCTGGATGCCGTCTTTAGTCGTGAGGGTGTCTGTTCCGCACTGCTCACAGATAACGGCTCAGTGTTCACTTCACATGAGTTCAACAGGTACTGCCAAGTACATGGCATCAAGCTGATGCATAGCTCACCCTACTCTCCACAGACATGCGGTCTTGTGGAACGGCATAATCGCCACGTTAAGGACTCTCTGGAGACCGCCCGTCTCCTGGGAGAGGAGCGCACTTGCTTCTTACGACGCTCCCTACAGGTGTACCGCGCCACTGTTCACCCAGCTACAGGAGTGACACCGTTCAAAGCTATGCGCGGCCGTGATATGCGCACTAAGCTGATCGTTCCTGATCCGTGTTCTGTTCAGCCAGACACGATCGCCGCTGGTGTGAAGGAGCACCACGCTCGTTACCAGGGCAAGTACCTCACCAGGTGCAACAGGAGCACCGGTCCGCTTCCTACTTGGCAGCCCGGTGACTGGGTACGTGTCCGTGTCCCCTTCGGGAAAAAGCGCCAGAACGGCCCGCCGCTGCAGATTTCTTCGCAGAAGGGCCCGGTGAGCTACAGACTGTCTGATGGACAGCGCGTACACGCGCGCCGACTCTCTCCAGTTCATGGTCAGTGTCTGCACCGGTTTGATCCAGAGCTCGAGGCTGAGCATCGTCCTTGGGTTCCTCCTGTTGGTAGTGATGTCGAGACTCCAGCTGAACATAACCCTGTTCTTGCGCCAGGTGTCCAGCGCCCAGTTCCGGAGCGCCTCCCTCATAGCCCACGTAGAGGTGCGCGTTTGCGTTACGCGCCTGAGCGTTACAGCCCTGAACCGTAGAGTGTTTAGGACTGCTTGTGTGTACTGTCGTGCTATTCACATTTCACTGCGTGTTGAGGGAATGGGGTAGATGTAATATGTTCAGAGGGGGAAGGTGTTGTGTCCTCAGTTCAGAGGGTTTAAACCTCTAGAAGTCCTCCGGCTTAGAGGACTTCGGTGTGTTTGTGGTCTCTGTTCGAGTGGCCAATTCACGGGGCTTCTTAAAATAAACAGCATGGACGGCGGATGTGTTTATCTATCTTAGAGGATAGAACAGAAACTGACATCTTGAAATAGTTCGGTAGATATGCGCCTTTATTCGTTTCAAGCTGTCTGAAATTCCAGTTTGAATGTACGATGAAAAATGCGTTTCCAAACATAAGCGTCGCCACCGGCAAAAAGTGGGGGGGGTTGCAGCAAACTTTAACCTGATCCTAAATACAAACTTTGCTCCCTTGGGACCAAAAACTCCTCGAATTTGGGCTCCTCACTGCCTTCTGCAGCGGCTGGTTATAAGCCACTGCCACATACCAGGCATAAAACACGTATAATTCACCGCTTACCATGCTATTCCCGGGCCCACTAACGTTGTTTACCTTTTGGAGTCCCTTTTTCGCGGCCATCTTGGATGGCACACTAGCGTCACTGGTGAGCGTGACCGGGGTCAATAATAATAATGATATTACTGATAATAATAATAATGATGATAATTATAACAATAATAATAATAATAATAATAATAATAATAATAATAATAATAATAATAGTAATGATGATTGTTCGGGTTTAACGACACACAAACTCCTAAACTTATACGGCGGGGGCAAGCTCTCAACCTGCTGGGAGAGACTTGGGGATCAGATCGACTTATTCAGAGGCTCCTCCGGGACTTGAACCCGGGACTGGTGGCTGCAAGCCGTCACAAGCAGCCAGATTCGTAATTTCACGCGATGCTTAGGTTAACCTAGGGTATTAAGACAAGAGGCGTTATTTTTGTTTTGAGTGATTGAAGCAGATATAAAAATCTGTTCCCCTGATTTTCAGGCCTTTTTTCCCCATAAATAGTAATGCTTAGAATTTTGGCAAAGGGGTCATTCCCTTTGAGGAGTTCTTCTCCAATATCAGATCCAGGGCTCGATTTTGGAACTCATTTTTATTTCAGGGACTCCGTGACTTTTAGTAACATGTCTTGATTTGTGGATCTGCTCTACCTATATTCTGGAGCAAACGACAGCTCAGTGGATGCTTGCTCTGGCCCTCTTGTGCCTTTTTCAGGGCCTCATTTGCAAGCTCAATTTGAAGGACCTTGCTTGCTTATTGATTTAGGCTCTCCTGCGTGTTGATGGGGGGACTCCTCTAAAAAACTCTATGTACTCGCTTTTGGGCATTGGGCCTCTTTTGCTTTTCGAGAAGTACCTATCCAGGATTGGTCGTCAAACAGAATGTGGCTCCTTCATTATGGGCTTTGAACTGAGATAGTCGTGTGGTAGTGCAGGACAGGTTATGGCAAGAAACTGACAGCAGATCAGATCAGGTCAACGAGTTACGATGTCGTTTCTAAAGTCATGTAAGGCGATTCTATTCTTCTTAAAAGAGGCTGACAAAACCAGGGTGTAACTCGGCTTCCAGAAATCTGCAGGATTTCATCCATCTTGAGGTCAGGTTTATACGAAGGACACCAGAGCTCACCAAAAGTCACAGTTTTCGAAATTGTTTTTGCATATAACGTTTGAACGAAATAGCAGCCTCAAATTTGATATCATTGCAATGAGCATGACCCAATGATTCGAATGATATGCAGCATGATTTTAAAAGGCTATTATTGGAACTTGACCCAAGGTCAATGTCATAGTTTGACCTTACAAGGTCATTTCGCATATCATTTGAATCCTTGGGTCAAGACGAATACATTAATGTCTTTTGTTTGTTCAGGTCTCATGGCTCCCGAGTTATAAAGGATTCTCTAAATGGGTCTAAATATGACACAATTTGGCCCACTGTGACGTCACGGCTCAACGGATATGGTTCAAACTCGGCTCCAGAGTAGAAGATGGTAGGGCGTTTCCAGCGCCGTTGTACATTTGTCCGTATCATCTCCGGTTCCCGAGATTGTAGGGGGTCCCAGGAGGCGGTGGTGTGGAGCCCAGGCGGTTTCGGGATATTATGCTAACAGTCACGTGACCTCATGGTGGTTACATATCAAGATAGTAATAGTGATAGCTTATACTGACGCCAGGGCCATGAGGTACACTTGAACGACTGGAAGGCGATTGTTTTTATTTTATCTAACTCGAGGAAGGTAGGATGCAGAGTTCCTTCCAAGCTTTCGGGGCTCTTGAGCCTCACCTTTCTGCTGCCACTTATCTATTTATCGATATTTTACTGGGATGCACCACAGTTGGCAGAGTTAAACAAAAGGATTCCCAGTCGCCTTTCCGCGTGTTCATGTCCATACTTGTCTGCCGAGTGTTGCCGGCTGGTCCGCATGCCTGCGGAGCCGCTGACCGCCCTCCCCGGCGGCAGACTGCGCCTGCGACACCGCCGACCCGCAGCGTCGGCGGACGGTGACCTTCTCCATGGAGCAGTACCGGCCGGGCGGCGGACACCTGCTGCAGCTGTACCTGCCCCTGCAGCCGTCGGCAGCCGCTGCGCCCGCTGTCGGCGCCGCGCCGCTGCGGGTGCGGCTGACCTGCTGTCCGGCCGGCGGTGCCGGCGGACGCAGTCTGGACGCGCCGCTGCGGCTGAAGAGGCGCCGGCCCGACTGGGGCCGCGCCCTGCTGGCCGATCAGCTGGTGACCCTGCAGCCGCGGCCTGACGAGTGTCTGCAGCTGCGCCTGCCCGAGGGAGGAGTGCCGCTGGACAGAGAGCGGAGGGCGGTACTCAGCCTGCGGCCGGGCCGCAGCTGGGGCCCCGGCTGGCGGTAGGAGGCGCTGCTGACGTCACAGGTCCACTGTGCGGCGGGCGGAGGCGGCTGCACCGCCGGGTATTTATTCGACGGACGTGAGCAACCAGGGGACAGGGCCGTCTAACATATTCTAAATTAGATCGTCTATAAATTCACTACCATGCAGGGCCGAGGCTCTCGGAAAATGGTTATAGGCGCCCAAATTTGTAATAATGTCAATAACGGCCATACTAAAAGAGTTAGTATAATATAAAGTGTGTTTTAATATTCACACGGGCCTGTTGAAGTGCACAAACCAGTTAAACGTTTTTAAAAAAGGGAAAAACGAGAAGTTAAATTATATTTTAACACTACTCCGACGTTTTATTTCGGGCGCCCGGTTACCCCCAAAGATACATAAATCCACACCTCTGCTACCATCTAAAACAACATAAACAACAAAATTCAGATACAGCGACCTGTAGAAATATTTCTGGTGTGGTGTATACGAAGAACATAAAACTAACGCAGCTGGAACATCGAGATCAGTAAAATATCTGAAATACTTCAAGTGATTTAGGGAAGTCACTTGGTCAACACTTTAAACCTTATACCTTTTGATCACAAGGTTTGTCTGTTTTGTGGCCTGGGGAGCTGGGCTGCTGCAGACACCATGGGCATTTGGATGTTTTCCGCATTAGTTTTGGCTAGTCTGCCACCGTGCCACTGGTCTGGCATTCATTACTTCACTGGTCTGGTATTCATTACTTCGCCTGCAAACTAGTGTGCCATTTGTAACCGCTGTACGTTCGTATGTAGCTATGTTCTGTAGGCGAAGGCTGGTGCCACGGTTGGACTTAGTTCTCAAATATGTTATAACAGGATATGTCATGCATCTCTTTGTACCTAGGCTGGGGTAGGCATTTCCTGGTTGTAAATCTGTTGTAAGGAAAGCTCCACCCATAATTGAGATCTGTTCAACCGTATAAAGTTTTATATATTTGTAGGCCGAGATGTGACGTGTCTGCGTAGTTTTCTGACTAATATTGACTTATCCATGGAAAAGCATTCGACTGTATTACCAGGAATTTCTTGTGAGGCATGAAAAGGCCATCTGATCTTGTGATGATGTGTAAGCTGTGACGGACATGAGGGAGGGGACAAATAAACCAATGAAGGATGACTTCTCAGCATTAAAGGGACATTGTCGCAAAAATTTTTATTGTGGTTTCTTAATATTTGAAAAATCCTGATTCTGGTACCGTCAATCATTTTTTATCTTCTGCTAAATTTTGGGAGGCCACTCAACAATTATTCAAATTTGTTAACAATATCCATAATAGCCTGTAACCTGCTCTTCACCTCTATTCTATCAATCAAAGTTGTAAGTTCTAGAAATGATTTTTGTTGCCGTAGAAAATGTTTTTATATTGTAATAGTATTTAATTTATTTTTATTAAGCGTCAAAAATACGCAAATTACATTAGTTTGTCCAAAACATTCGGCTTTAGAAAACTAGTCAGGAAAGTTTTAAACGCCAGGTGGCGTACAGCGGGAGTGGTATAGTGGCCTCCATTCACGACTCTCATACAGGTAATACGGGTTCGAATCTAGGTAGTGCCAGTTTTTACTGTAAAAACAGTTTTTCTGATTTTCTTCATGATTTTTCATGCGTACTAATGGATGAAGTATAGTCAGATCCATTATTGCCGATCGGGAGGGGGGTAACTTCCGGGAGGGCACCATCCGGACCAGAGGGGGCGCCACTTTTGACCGGCAAAACCTATCAGATGGATGCTAAATCCTATCGGTATGCGCCGATTTTCGCATCCTGGGGGAGGGGATGGGACGCGACAATTTAGGATTCACCGAGAGTCGATCAGAGAGGGGGGACACGTGCCCCCTTTGCCCTCCTGGATCCTCCTGTGGGATGAAGAAGCTATTATAAGGACAATTTCTTCTGGTTATCGCTCCGTCCTGGTAGTTGAGGGAAGGGGAATATTAGCCCTAAATATTTTTTTCTAATCTGACGGGCGTACCAAATTGGGACCGGCTTGTCTCCAGCTCCCTCCAATAGTTCTCAGTCCGTCGGATTCACCTCTGTTGGAGACCATTTCCTCTGTTTTTTACCACCGGGACACGCTGTTTGCCATTCGAAAATGTCTTTTGTGTCCTTTGCTGAAGGCCATTCTTGAAGCCTGACCGGTTTTGGTGCAAACCGGGAGGAACAAAAGTAGCCATGACATACTCCAAGCCCTTTGTTTTTTTTGGTAAGATGCTAGTGGCGTGCTCAATTCTTATCATTAACCGCCGCATTGACGGGGGTCTGAGCCACCTTCGCTTTGTAGATGTAGATTTATATTGAGGTCTCCATAAGATATGGCTTTTGAGCCCTCAATTACAAGGACACAGCAAACATAGGGAGCACACACTTTTGTAAACCACACAATACTTTACAGAACATGACCGTTGTAGATAACAATTTTAAAAGAAATGCGCTAGTTCATTTTAGCCTATCCTCTTTCCCAAATGCCCATCAGAAACCGACCCAATAAAAAAGGGTGGCTCTTTGAGATTAAATGTGTTAATCCCGATATTAATGTGTCTCGAGATTAGTTAATCGTTTTAACACGCACATTGACGGGAGGAGGGTACCCACCCCTCCCCCAGTCTGGTTTTTCGGATAGAATATGGCATACATTCTCTCATCATTTTTACAACTTTTGTCAAAATTTTAAGGTTAGGTCATCTCAGGTCAGGTCACCAGTACAGGTCAAGTGACCTGACCTAAAAACGTTTAAGATAACATAAGTCGGAACAAAGTGAACTCATCCGATTGAAGTGACCTGAAAAAATGGTTAAAATATTTCGATAGAGAAGCGTATGGGCTACCCAACGCCATTTACCATTTTTTACTGCCTACCGTGGTTCTCGAGATTTTAGGGGGAGGGTACCCTCCCCGTCAAAGTGAAGGTGGCTCAGAGCCTCGTCAATGCGCGTGTTAATCTGGTAAAACAACGAGATAAAACGTTAATCCGTACGAGATAAAACGTGTTCGAGATTAAATGTGGCGGTGTCCCAGGACGGACCACCCTGAAAGACCGTCTGGACCTTTCACGGCAGGAGAGTGTGGAGGCCTGAGCACTGGCCACTCCCTTCTTCTGTGCAGCTACCGAAAGAGGATCAGCCTGGACCCGGAGACCACGTGCCGGGAATGCGACGACGGAGAGGACGAGACCCTCCACCACCTTCTGACCCAGTGCCCTGCGTGCACTGACCTGCGCTGGGACATATTTGGACGGGACGACCCGCCCATCCTGGAGGCACTGGCGGACCCGCGACGGCTGGCGATGTTCCTGCGGCAGTTGGGGCGCCTGCAGGGGCGCCCCCTCCCATATGGCCGGAACACTCAATCAGTCAATCAGATTAAATGTGTCCGTCGACATCTAAATCTTTGATATAATTTTAATCCTTTGGGCCACGGAGAATATAAAAACACGTAGTCTAGAGAACCGGAGAATAGCTGAATGTGATAAGGAAGAATAACTCTTGATATGCGTCAGAACTGGGGAACCAAAGAGCAGCCACCACGATCCTTGGATGAACTAACAAAAATATGTGCAGCCACCAAGTCTGGAACGCACCACGAACCCAAACCTGATCACTTTTTGTTTCAGGGGGAACGTTTGTTGTATGTTGTAGGTTGGAGATGGACTGGCTCCTCACTTATCTGTCCGTGGTGGTAGCTCTTTCCAATTTTTTTGTATATAGATATACAGGATTTAAGAATACATTGTTTTTTACTTCAATTGGAGTTAGTTTCTGATCCGGGCGCATCACGAAAATATACCTCAAAATTCTAGCCTGGAACAGTTCGTATTAAATAAAAAGGATTCTACAATTAATCTAAACATTGGTAGTGACGAAGTCTAGACCTAAGAAGACGCATTGCGGCTTTAAGACAAGCATGCTGCTGGCCTCATGAATGACATTTGTTTATGAAAATGATAAGCCTTTATTTTTAATGCTTCGGAGTTCAGAAACGGTCCTTTCACTTAATATAACCAACAATCGCAGAAGCACTTCATATAAAATCATATTATTAAATAGAATATTATATTAACCGTTATTTTTATTAGATTGTTTATTAGATTATTTACGTTGATAAGATGTTTCATGACCAGCCTCCTCGAATCATGGTTGCAAAATGGGGCTAACACACTGATAAATATTCAGGTACATCCCTTCACCACAATTTTCATAATATATAGGTGAAAACATAAATGTTTAGTCAGAGTGCTAGGATAACCTCGAATCGAGTTCCAATATTCGAATATTCCAGTACTGAACTACATTATTCCAGCATTCTAGTTCCATATCAGATCAAAATTTCAAGCCTTGTCACACTATGACCATAAATTTTCGCTTAATGTATTATGAGGATTCTGACGAGGGGCTGTGCCCGAATATGTGATCACAGTGTGATCACAGGCTCCATTATGCATCAAGAATTCGAGAGGCAAAGCCATGAAACATCTTACCAATTTATAATCATGCTCCTCCAGGGGCGTAGGACAGGTTTGAAAGTGGGGGGCCAACCTTAGAGGGGCCCGCCCCAAGGGGGCCCAGTCCACGGGGGCTATAATTTAAAAATTTTAGATAGCTCGTTTAGTGTAATAAGGCATGCATGCACGCAAGGATGTCAATATATGGAAAATTGAGAAATTATTTTTTCCTATGATTTCGAGCTGTACCTATTATGATGTATTAAATCATAGTAAAACGCCAAAAAAACATTTTTTTACCTAGATCCTTTTCCAATACGAAATACATTTTTAAGCTTTTTTTGAGGATTTCAATTATTTTTTACCACGAGCGCGTTTTTTATATTTACAGATGTTTAGGCCCTTTTCATTACATTTACAAAATTAAGAACTGCTTAGAACACTACCGACAATGCTTTGATACCAAATAGCCTCACTTCGCTATGCCTAATCAACTTGTATTTGCTTATTTAATGACGAAAATGGGAACATTTATGTAGGTTATTACTGATCTATTCTTTCCATCATTAGAGATTGATTTAGGTAAAGGCTGATCACAATGAATACGCCTAGCTATATTTCGATGGCTAAAATGCAGAGTTCCAGCATGACTGCAAGTGCAATGTTGGTACTTGATGGCCAGCTTTGTGATGCCGAGGAGGTGTGGGCATGGTGTTATAGTGGTTAACAGCCCTGCTTTCCACGCGACCAACTCGGGTTTAAGGCACGGCAGATTCCTTGTGCAAGGAGCAATTTGACTCCAAAGAAACCCCTCCAACAGGGAAAGAGTTGGCGACACCATATAACCCTGGCATCGAAAGACGTCGCGCCTTTCGATGGCTCAGGGACGACTGTTGCCTGGCATTTAGTGCAGGGTCCGTGTCCGATTCATATTTTGTGTTGGGATTGATATGGAATGGAGTTTGATTGGGCCCAGTTCTCGGGACCCATTTGGAAACACTCGGGTAGTAGGTTCCTTGGCTTTGTTACGAAGCGCTCCTCCTCCAGGGGCTTGCAGGCAGCGTGCTACCGAACTTGAACGTTCCCAGACAAGCTATCGGGTCCGTTTGGGTTTCTTGTTCTATATTACAGTTGCTGATATTTTTATATTCGTTGCGGGGCCCACCTCAAAAAGGGGGGGCTGTATCCCCCTGACCCCGGTTCCTATGCCTATGCCGCCCAGGGGCCACCAAATTATCTCGGAGGGCCCCAAAGTCCAGACCATGGCTCAGGAACCCAGATCAGTCAGCTCAAGGGCCCAGACCAGTGCATTAGCTTTGGGACCAGCTTGTCAAGGGACCCTACATAAGCACAGCACCCATAGAAGCTCATCACAGGGGAGCTCCAGATTCGCACAGGGTGCCAGATTAGCTTAGGGGCCCGGTTCATCTCGGAGGTCCCCAGGTCGACTTATGTAGGGTCTCAAAACAGCTCAAGGGACTTCAAGCTCACGGATCCCATCTTAGCTCAATGATGCTAGAACAGTTCTGAGGCCCCAGACCAGCTCAGGGCTCTTGTTCAGTACAGGCCAGCTCAGCTCAGGGGCCCAGATCGGCTGATATAGCGTCCCCTCTCATACCAGCTCAGGGGCTCCATTCAAGCTCACGGCCCCAGCTTAGCCCAGGGACCCTAGAAGAGTTCAGGGCCCCCATACCAGATCAGAGGCCTAGTTAAGCACAGCTGTACCCAGATTAGCTCATGGCCCCAGCTAGGCTTAGGGGGTCCCAGGGTGGCTGATGTAGAGTCTCAGAACACAGTGGCGTAGCCAGGATTCGGCCAAGGAGGGGTCCGACTACCGTCGAGGGCCCCAGGCCGGGGTTCCCTTAGCAACCGGGCCCATCTCCTATATCTTTTGTATAGTATTTTAACATTATAACATTCACACGAAGGAAATTTTGTTATGGCTTTTTAAGCATTCATTCTTATTTTGTTTATAGCTTGGTTTTTCGATCCGACCAAGTGTTGGTAAACTAAGGTCACCAAATATTAAGGACGGCCCATAACTTATATGGTAGCGTGGCTATAATAACAGCTTTGAGCCATATTTCGGGAAGTTCAATGTTGATGCGCGCATGATGTTAAACCTGGAGTCTACCTCAATTCACTCGGGTAATCAGACATGAAGTTATTGAAGGTCAGTCGTTTTGAGTACGAAGAAATGATCTACGGGAAATGATTAGCAATTATTTCCCGGTGTCGAATCCATGAACTCTTTAATCAGGAAATTTCCAAAGGAACGAAAAAAACGAATAAAGATGCAAGGGATATGGGAGTGTGTCCTGAACGTTACATAACCTCTATTCCATCGACAGATCCTGTTGAGATCCAGTTACTTTCTTACCCTTGCTATCTTGTAAACGAGCAAATTATCAAGACAAAAGGCGCCTAAGATATCTATCGCTTTGGCTCACTCTGTTATTGTTATTTTTAACCTTGCATACCTATTTTTCTTTTTGGGATTATGCTCATCAATTTCTGTCATCACCCTAGTTTGTCTGGTTTCCTACGAAAATATTGGAATGTAATGAGGAATGTATTTATTGGTGTTAAGCTACTCGATTAAAAATTGACTAGCCCTGTTCGATTTGCTCTTATGATAAAACTATATTAATTTTTGCCTTTCCTTCGATAATGGTGCCTGATCGACATGTTTCAATTTGTCCTTTTTTAGTACGCAATAGGGGTAGGTACATTTTTTCCGAGGCATATGATTTTGAAAATTTTTATTTGAGCTCTGGAGTCACCTAACACCAACACTGGGCGGCACTCACAAAGATAATTTTCGGCCGCTCTCCCGATTATATCTCAAGGAATCTCTGAGAGTGATTCACGACGCCTCTTGATCAAAACTGGGGGCCCCTGAGAATCTCTCGGGGCTCCTGAGATTAGTTATCGGCAGCACCTCTGAGACTAATTATTGGGCCCCCAGATTTGCTCTGAAGGGGGAGGGGCTGAGACTGACTATCGTGGCCATCCAGATTAGCTATTGGGGTCCCCTGAGGCTGTCTTTGGGGTGGGGGAGGGGGCTGGGAATGACTTCCGACAGCCCTCTGAGACTTACTCTAGGGCGCCCCCTGAGACAAACACCCGGGGGGGGGTGGAATCACCTCTGAGACTGAGTCTTTGGCGTTCCTGAGACTGACTCTCGGAGGCTCCAGATTAGCTCTCGCGGGCCTAAGGCTAACTCCGGACCCGTGAAACCAAAAATCAGGAGCACCTCTGGAAATTACTCTCAGAACCCTGAGATTAACTCTCGGATGTCTCTGAGACTGACAACCGGGAGCCCTCTGAGACTAACTTTTGGGTGCTCCCTGAGATTGACTCTTGGGGCCGCTTATACCAAAACTCGGGGGGGCACAGCCTGAGGCTAAATCTCGAGGGCTCCCAAAATTACCCCTCTGGGGCCCCCTGAAACCAGCACTCTGCAGATCAAATTGGACTAGCTCTCGGACCCCCGGATTAACTCTCGGAGCCACCTGAAACTAAATGTTGACTCCTGAGAAAGAAACCCGTGAGACTATGAGGGCCCCCTGAGACCGATTCTTGGGGTGCTCTGAGACTCACTCTTGTGGTTCTTTGAGACAGACTCTCAGGGGGACCCCGAGACCGAATCTCGAGGTCCCCTAAGACAGACTCTTGGGGTCCCCTTGACCGACTCTTGGGGTTCTCTGAGACTGACTCTCAGGGACCCCTCTGAAATAGACTGTTGCAGGGCCCTGAGAACCACTCTCTAGGGGGGCCCTGAGACTAGCTCGGCCCCCCTCCCCTGAGACAGACTCCCGGGGCCCTTGATACCGACTTTTGGGGCCCCTGATACCAACCCTCAGGGGCCCCCGAAATCTACTTTCGGGGGGCCTTGAGACCGACTCTCAGGGCGGGGGCCGTGAGGCCGACTCGGGACGCCCTGAGAACGAATCTTCAGGGGCCCCTGAGACTAACTCTGGTGGCCACGTGATCAGAGAATCCTTTGCAGTGGTTCAGATTGGCCCAAGGGGTGGGGGTCTGCGGACGCCTAGGGCCCCCTTGGCTACACCACTGCATCCACACTTTCGGGGGCCCTCCGAAATCACCATTTGGAGGCCCCTAAAATAATTGATCCCCCTAAACCAATACTCCGGAGCCCCTTGATACTGATGCCCGGGGGTCCTATGACCAAGCTCGGGGTCCCACTTAGATCAGGCTCAGGGGCACCCTTAGACCCATGCTCGCGCTTTTCTCAGGAGTAACTAAACACCGATGTTCCGGGGCCCTCAAGATCAATATTTCGAGGCCCCCCCGAGACTAATGCTTGGTACTCTGGAGCCCCTCGATGCCGATGCTCAGGGGTCCTGAACCCAGGTCTGGGGCCCCTGGGACCAAACTCTGGGTCTCATGAGGCCAATGCTCGTGCTTCACTCATGAGTCCCTCGATATCAATAGTCAGGGGCACCCCGAGGGGATCCTGAACCCCTGAGACCAAGCTCGGGGGCCCCTGAGACAAGCTCGAGGGGACCCTGAGACCAAGCACGGATGCTCCCTGAGACCAAGCTCGAGGGTCCCCTGACACCAAGCTCGGGGGTTCCTTGAGACCAAGCTCGAGACCCCGTGAGACCAAGATCGAAAGGCCCGTGAGACCAAACATCGAAAGGCCCATGAGACCAAGCTTGCCCCCCTGAGACCAAGCTCGGTTGTCTCCTGAGACCAAGCTCGGGGCCCCTGAGACCAAGCTCACGGGCCCCCGAGATCAATATTCGGTATTCCAGAGCCCTCAATACCGATGATCGGGGGCCCCCTGAGACAAAGCTCGGAAGACCCGTGAGACCAAGCTCGGGGCCCCTGAGTCCAAGTTCAGGGGTCCCATGAGACCACGCTCGGGGGCCCTGAGACCAAGCTCTGGGGCACCCTGAGACCAAAATCGAAAGGCCCGTGAGACCAAGATCGAAAGGTTCGTGAGTCCGAGCTAAGGGGGCCCCTGAGACCAAGCTCAGGCGTTCCCTGAGACCAAGCTCGGAGGGCCCCTGACACCGAGCTCGGGGCCCCTGAGACAGCTCGGGGGCGCTGAGACCAAGCTCGGTGGCCCTCTGAGACCAAGATCAGGGCCCCCGAGACCAATGCTCGTGTTTTCCAGTGCATACGGTCAGCCTTATGCATCAGATGCCCTCGCATGGTGTGCCATTTGCGGCATTAGCGGGGACGGCGCGCAGCGGCGCTGAGGACGCCCCGTCATAGGGAAAACGGTCGATTTTTGGGGAAAGATCATAATGGTGAGAAAATGGCAAAATTTCGGGTATATCCAGCTAGCATGTTATAACAAATAGTTCATCGTTATTTAGAAAGATCCTGTTTCATTATGTTAAGTTAGCCGAACTCCCCGCCGATTGGATTCCTGTGAGACATTGCAGAGCACTTTTAACATGGGCCTGATGCGGTATTTGGTGTCCCCATTTGCTTCTCTGCGGGAATTCAGCCAAGTCATTCGGATGGTGTAATAGATAGCGGCACCTTTTTCTTACCAGATTGTGAGATTAAAACATTTTGAGTATATGTTCACCATTATTTATTTCTGGCAGCCGCCTTTTTAAGTTGAAATCAGGCTATTTTTGCGGCCGTCTTGGTGGTCACTTGAAGTGGTATAATTTTGGCGTGGCATTTTACACGCCGCATCATTCATTACTCGAAAAAAGTATGCATATGGTGCGCTTAGCCTCCTGTCATTGGTTTGTAAAATGCTAAAAACTACTCTTTTGCGTGGAATCCTGCTGAACGCCAGCAAATGTTTTAGCTGCGCTGAGGGACTTTAAATCCCGCAGAGTGAGAAATCGTGTGCGTGACTGGTCATCTCCCCAGCTTCAGAAACGCTCACTAGATGTCCAACAGTGTTGACTTTTGACACTGGCAGACTCAGCTGCGTAAATCCGGGAGGGCACTGCGGGCATCTATTGTCATGAAAGGGTGGGTGCGAATTCCATCTCGTGCGGGTCGCTCAGGTGTTTGTTCACAGTTTCCCGACCGGGACCGCCGGCTCGGCGACTATTTTTAACGGCGGACGGTTACGTGGGGGGCCGAGGCTGCTGGGAAACAGGTTTCAAAGCCACAATGACACAAATTCAGAAGGCATCAACAAAATTGAATATGTTTTATGGTACTGTTCCCATAATTTATACGGATAATTTTTATTCCCATTATTTTTCAACCACTGAAGTTGAACAAAAACATAGCATTCCTATAGCAGCCAATTCATTAGCAGGCACCATGTACCCGACCTGGAAATGTGTCATGATGCCCGCACTTTAGGGATACAGCAGGCGTAGGAAAATTGACATAATTTTTAAGATTTAAGAGACGGCATGTCAAAACTGAACGCCCAGGCAAATCAAGTTCAATTATTTGCATCGCTCTTCTGCCTTTGTGGCTATAACAACGGAGAGACCAAATGCTACTTTTTGTGCTGCCTAAGAAAAGCAAATCATCGAAGTTTAGTAGAACATAGCATTGGTCAAATTATCGGTACAAGTTTTACAGCCCTGAACTTAGACAAGAGCTAGATATCCTGCTTCACGGAAATTCACTAAGTAATGAGAAGGGTAATGCAGTAGCACGCAAAACCATTGAATTCATAATCAATAGCAAGATATTTGAACTAAATGAACGTTCATTTATAACAAATTCAGACGAAGTTGTACATCTTCGGCACGGTGGTACAGTGGCCTCAGCCGTAGTGGGTGCCATGGGTTTGGGGCGGCGGTATATTGACGGATATTAATGGTACAAAAATTCGTGAGGGGCTGGATAGTTAAGAGCGTTGATGCGCTTTTTCACCGATCGAGACGTTTGTTTCACGTTTGAAATACTCTGATAACAAAATAAACGTTGTTGTTGCTGGGGCATGGCCAGGCTGGACCCCTGGATCTGCCCCTGAGTTTGCCAGTCTATCGTCACACTTTGTTTTGTACCACTTCGTCCTGAACAAATCAGCTTAGCCTATTTGATTGAACTATGTAAGTTGTTATTTCTACCACTCCTGATTCCGAGAAGTGTCAGGGTGACTAAAAAGTCGTGGCGGGAAGAAAACAAGCTCGTCCCCGTCGTCTCGCCGCTCCTGCCGCGATCCCCTATGAGGTTGTCTGGGTGGGATCGAACCCACTCACAGGTGCAGGTGCGTGGCCATTGTAGTCAACTGAAAGCGAGTCGCCAAAATAGTGTCATCAGTCAAGGATTTGACAGTCTGAGGCCTCCCTCTCTTGTAAAAGGGTCGAATGATACCCAGCCGTGCTTTTTGTATCCTACAGCTTGTACAAATACGTATTTCACCATGCTCAGTGCCTCAACACATTCTCCCAGAGGCTAATGACATCGAAATGAAAACTCTGTCCCTATCCAATGATTTGTTTTTAACTGTCGCGTTCACTTGGATGGCCTAAGAAATCTCCTGCGGTTTTTGTGTTAACTCGGGAATGGCTCAAAGGCCGGTAGATGTACATACAATAACGGAATGTGAGTGGAAATACACTGAAAGCGAACTAATTTCATAGATAGAAAATTCAAAACAATATCCTCTGCAGTTTAAGGTCAAGGTCATTCAGGGTCACTGACCGATGACGTAACTATGTGACATATTCCCAGTAATGTACAATATGACAAGCAGTATAGCAACCATTGGCCGGGAAATGAGGGTTCGAACTTGAAAAAGGACATTTTGAACTTGACGTGCGACCTTGACTTTGACATTGGGTATCCTTGCCTGAGAAGTCATTGCATAAAATGCATCATGCTTAGTAATTCTATTTGACCAAAAACACTCGCGGTCAATGAATTTGAGAATGATTGTATGAGAATGTGCGCACAAATCTCCTTAGGTTATATAACATTATGATTGTATGCACGTCGGGCCCCTTCGGTGCTGCAAGAGGATATAAGGAGGATTCGCCATCGTGAGCCTAGAGAGGGAAGGGGGTGATAGCCTATCATCCCTTTAGATAATTTTTGACAGATTGAATTTTTTATGAATGGCTTTATTGGTGATTATGTGGATGACCTTACTGATGTCTTTTTATTGGTGATTTAATCGAGCAATTGGTATTTTCATCAATGTGCCACTTCAACATGAGCGCTATATATGAGCTTAACCTTAAGAAAGTTTATGTTTTGGGAAGTGTTTTTTATGGTACATTGGTAAACAAATTCACCCAGGGAAGTGCTCCATTTTGAATGACAATTTTTTACTGGTTTTCAGAAGATCGGGCGGCACCAGCTTTACTGCTTATTGCTGCAAAATTAAATATCTAAAAAGAACAGTCTGAGGTCGAGCGCTGCTTTGCAACACGGCCTGACAATATGTGATTAGAATACCTTGTCGGTGTTCGCTAATATCTCACCCCAAGGAAATTTGAAATATGACTTAGAGAGCCAATGTGTGTTGGACATAGCGAATTACATGAAAGCAGTCGCAATCTGATCCCCAAAACCCTGCCAAAAGGCGAGGGATGACCTGGGTACGTCGCTTGACCTCGGCTATTTTGGTACACCCCAACAATTACCCAAATTGCTTCACCGCTGGAAAGTTGCCTATGAACTCCTCTCTCGGAACAAAAAAAGTCCTTCATGAAAACGAAATTATGGTTGCCAATGGCAAAAGCTGTGTGACTTCGTTCTTGGGGGGTTTTCACGCGTTCATTGCGATGACTATTTCGTGCCCATCAGATTATATGGTGAATGCATTGTTGGTGGATGAGCACTGTATCTGGTCGTCAATGGGTGGATGTGGGCAGTGGCATCCCCCAGGTTTGGTGACTTATAATTTTTGTTAACTGTTTTCTATAAATCCACACTCAGTTTATATATATATACATATATATATATATATATATATATATATATATATATATATATATATATATATATATATATATATATATATTTATATAAATTATTCGTGTGAGTCACGTAAATACGTTTCTAGCTTGTTGAAATCAGTGTTCGCCAAACAAAAAAGCTAAATATATTCCTAGCATGATGTCCAAAACACGATTGGTGGAAGGATTCATATTTCTGTGGGTGCTTGGGCAACCCCATTGAAACGTTATAGTGTTGTTGAAATATAGGTACTTAATTTTTTCGTATTCTTCATTTCAATGATTTTGAATGGGTTTTGCTCATCAACAGGCATGTGAGAACCTAAAACTCACTTTGGATTATGCTATCACATTTTATTATGGTAGTCATTGACATTGTTTCAAATTTGAGTACCCCCAATCATTATCAAGAATCCGCGCCGCTGGTTCGCGGATTACACCCAACTCAGGCTGGAATGGTAGGTAGGTAGCTGATACCATAGGTAGATCCAAGGGTCAAGGGGAACACTTTCCCCTGATCGATCCTCAGCGCCCCAGTGAAAGGTCGATGACGCCCGCTAAAATTTCACTTCCCCTCAGGATGCGAGTATCGGCGCCTCTGCAATAGGATTTGGCACCCATCTGACAAATTTTTCCGCCCAAAAAGTGCTCATCCCACCTGGTTCGGATGGCACCTCTCGACCATGTGCCCATCCTGATAAAAAATCATGCATCCGCCTAAGGGGACACCGTGGACAGAGGAATAAAGGGGAGTATGTTATTCGTTAACATATTTTCTTGAGTCTTAGAGCACTGCAGTTGCAGAGGCTATATGTGGTTAGCCAATTTTTCAAATTTACCTGGGGCTCCATTTACGTTACAACAGTGTTCAGCATGTATGATAAAAGAAGGCTAGAGCGAGGGCGAATAAGAGTAGGTACGCAGGAGATGAGAGCAAGCAGATATTTTGGCTACTTAGCAAACACTGAGGTGGTGGAGGCCTAAGTATAAGATAGCTAAACCAGTGGCTTGGCTGCTAAAAAAATTTGGAGATGCCTTTGTTCTTTCCGCGAGGGCACATAGCAAATTCGGTTATTTGGTACCCTTGATATAATATCAAGAGACCAGGGAAACTTGTATACCCTGCTCCTAGTATCAAGAGTTTCTGCTTAGGGAAGAACAGGGAGAGTGGTATCATGGACAAGTTGTATCAGAGCGATTTTTCGCAAAACTATCCCAGAGATGGAGCTTCCGACACGACCAGATGATGCGGCATGCGGTCCGGCAGCTTTCCTCATACTGTCGTCTGCTTGGCTTGGCACGTTTCGCGGTGAATGCAGAAAATGTGTTTTCGGGTGTCATTCTGTAAAATTTCGTCGTAAGAAAATGTGTGTTTTTGTCATTCAGATGATCATGAATCGGAAGGATCGCTGTAGCAGTGGTAAGGGTAGATTCTAAGGTTTCGTGCGTGAGAAGAATTTTCTGGGCTGGCCACTGGTTGTTGAGCACGAGGACGTTTATTTCCAATATGGGAGGGTGGTACATGTTGTATCAGGGCCAGGTGGGGTATGTTGTAACAGTGATACAACTCACCCCAATGTACAGTCAGCTCATTAGGAGTGTCGCCGAAGATTCGTTTTTTCCAAAAACATTATATTATTATTACAAGTAGCCACAGCGAAAAAATAGGTAAATATATTTTTGCTGCAATAAGTGCGGGTCAGGATACGTGCAAGACAGGCCACACTGATGGAATGAAAGCAAAAGCAAAAATTAAAGTCTAACAAGTCCGGTGACGAATCTAGGATTTCGTTAGGGGGCAGGCTCGGGATACGGGTGCCGAATCTGAGGGGCACCAATTTACCACCCAATAGTCGGCTAGTGTCGAGGAAAAACCGCGTTTAAAAACGTATTTGTAAATGCTTATTTTCATGAAAGCTACTTTTCAGTGAGACATATTCACGTTTACCATCAAACATATTTCGGGCCGGCAAGGTTTCGCCCAGAACGTAATGACTGGTACCTTGGTAGAAAATGCTGGACGCCCCCACTGATACTAATTGAAGCACGATGAGCAAAGAATACAGCTAAATTCGGTCTTGAAGAAAACTGAGGTGTCGTATCGACCACATCCACATATCATAGTTGTCTTGGCTAACGCTGGGTCCCTACAGAAACCCTGATTGACGCTACACTAAGCGCAATTAACAATGAATACAGTGAACTTTGGTGAACTTAAGTCATGGCGAAAACTAAGGTGTCGTGTCGACCACCTCCACATATTGCAGTTGTCTTGACTAACGCTGGGTCCCTACTGAAATCCCCGATTGACGCTAACCTAAGCATTAGAGGCCGCATAGCCTCTGCGAGCCTGGGCCCCTGAGTTTTTGGTGGCTACCCTGAGCTAATATTGAGTCCCCTCAGCTGATCTGGGACCGCTTTAGATAACCAGGCCCTCACACTGAACTTGAATGTGTCGCCACTGGAGCCTTCTGAGCTTTTCGGGGCCCCTGGGCTGTTCTGGGACCGTAAAAGAGTATTGTACAGGAGCTTACTGGCTTGGCCTCAGATCCTTCGCTGCTTTGGGACCCCTAAGCTAAAAATAACCCTATAGGTGAAATTATTGTGGCAGCCATGAGCTGGTCTAGGTCCCGTGAGAGGATTTACTTAAGAGGCCTCTGGTTTGGTCGTAGGGCCCCTAGCTGGATTAGTGTCCCTTGAGCTGGCAAGGGCCCCTTGGGCTGGTATCGTGTTCGTTTAACTGATATAGGCCCCTTAAGCTTGTTTGGGGCCCGTTGTGCGTATCTGGGCCCCATGAGATCGTCGAGACACCCAGCTTGTCTGGCCATCTTAGCTTGTATGGGCCTCCTGAGATGCTTGGGGGCCCCTCAGCGTGTCTAGGCCCCATGAGTTGAAGGTTGGCCCCCTGGGCCAATTTTGGGCCCCTGAGCTTATTTAGGACCTGTTTAAATGGGTAGGCACCCCACACTGCCTACGCTGCCTATACAGCTTATTAGGGGTGTCGCCACAGACTCATTTTTTCCAAAAACACTATATTATCACATTTAGCCACGACGAGATTTTTGCTGTCAAAATTGTGGGCCAGGATAAGTGCAAGACAGGCAAGACGTTGATGGAATGAAAGCAAAAGAAAAAATTTAAGTCTAACAAGTCCCGAGAAGTTATGGCCACATCCCTGCCTGCACTTCACAAATTCGAGAGACACCCCTGCTCGCCCCCGCCTCCTACTTCCCACGTCCATGCAATTCATCCGTATCCCTGATGCAACCCTTCCCGTAACTATTGTTAGAGGATTACTTAGTCCATAACTAATACGTTTAGGCTTTTCAGATTGAACAGTTGCAGATTAAACAGACTTTAGCCCTGACTAAAGTCTGCTGGTACCTAGTCAAGAATTTGCCCCTTTCGACACATTGTGTTGGCTTCTTTGTTCCAAACGGGTCAATTTTACACTTGGACAGTTGATGTTTCGTTTCCGTTTTTCGTTGCCATGGTTTTCGTATTGCATTAATCATAGTTTTGTGCAATAAAATACATGTTTATAATTATATTTTAAATTCGTTGAAGGCTGTTCTCACGGCCATGATCGGTAGCAGCCACAGTCTCCGAAACGTGACACACTGATGTGTCGTTTCGGTGTCACTTAACGTCTGATGTGTCACTTAACCCACCATGTGATACTACTCACTCAACCGGTGGGGTAAGTTGTATCAAGTGAAAAGGTCCATTCGCCGGGCAGTTGGAGGAAAACCAGTAAATATTAGGAAAACAACTAATTGGTAAAAGGAAGCCAAAGGCTGCAGCTACAAGATGGTATTAAAATTACGAGGCCATCCCAAGTAGTTACGAAATTAATGGACCTGGAATAAAAACTGATACAACCCACCCCACCCTCCCCTAAGCTCTGTAATCAGTAAGAAAGCTGAACTAGAACTGTGTCCCAGGACTGGGGCCCACGATAAATGCATGCCAAAATTTGCATGAGGACTTGCTTCCAAAAGGTGCATGTTTGGTAAGAGTACGCAGTAGGCCGTCGTGCAAGAGTAGGCACGCTTAGGAGATAAAGGCACTTATTTTCGCTCGGGACAGAGTGCATAATTAATATTTAGGAAGATAAACATTGCAGTATTAATAATTTTTGAGGCTCATCGACACAACAATTGCTAGGGTCATATAGCATCGCCAAATATTTCCCTGTTGGAACGGTTCCTAGGGATCCAGGTACCGATGCGTACCTACTCTAATCTCCTCTTTTGTGTACTCTTACCGAACCACTCTGGTAAGAGTGCCTACGTAACGATTTATTCACTTTGGGATCGTAATGAGTTACTGGTTGAATCAGCAAACTAAAACAAGAACCATACATAGGCATCACCTGGGGTTTTCCGGCGGCACCAAAAAGGCGGTGGGAAGCGCCGCCGTACTTGGCACACGTTATCCTTGATCAATTCGGCAACTTTTCCCAAAAATTTCAGGTCGGGTCATCGCAGGTCAGTTCACCAGTGAAGGTCAAGTGACCTAACCTCCAAAAAAAGTTTGGGATATCATAAGCAAGAATAGGATTAGTATATCCAATTGAAACTCATCACATGATGGGTCATCCGAGCGCTACAAACAACATTCCGATATTTTTATATTGATGACTTAGAGCCAGATACGGACCATGGCCTCTCCATTGAAAATACATTGAAAAAACGGGAATTTGGCGAAAAATGGCTCACTTTATGTAGAGACAACTCCGAATACCTTCACATTATTCAAATCGTAATATCTCGGGCTCCTTCTCAGGTTCACGCTGCAATTTTAGGCCTGTGACCTCTGAGAGGTCATCTGGGGCTACTAAAGCAGGTTTTCAGACTTGGGTCGATACATTTGTAAGAGAATGTGATAAAACTTTCATCTTGATACGATTACGTTTGTATTGTATTTGCGAGTCGATTGATATATGCATATTGACTATGCTATGCCAAATGATGGCATTGACCTGACCTTTGGCCAGGTCGTTTTTGCTTTGATCTCGTATAGTCCTATCATACATTTTTCGATTTGCTGTAACGAGAGGAAGCGAATGGTGCCTAAAAATTGATTCTAGCTCAACTCTGTCGGACGTCAGAGCCCTAAACTCTTCAATAACATGTCACCTTTTTTGGCCTGTCATGACCTAAGTATTGAACTTAGGCACAAATAGCTCATGTAGTTGCTTCTTGAATTTTTTTGTGAGTTATCCACCAGCTTTTGCATTTTTCGCAATCCCGCATAGGAGCCGAATTCGAGGGAGGGGAGGTTTTATCCCCCCTCCCCACCGGGGCGAAGGTGGCTCGGAGACCTGCCGGGGCGAGCGTTAAGTGTAGGCTCTTGCTAGGACTTCTCTTAATCGTAAAAGGCTGAATGACCTGCCCGCCGTTCAGAGAGGATGACTTGCCCGTGATTTTCTTTTGAAATTATTTCGGCTTGCACTCAGCGGCTCAAATCTCCTCCCAGCTCCTCCTCCCTCTTCCCCTTCACCCACACGCCTCACGTCCTCCGGCCTGACCGAGTCCCTAGCCGCGACTCCTGTGGTATGTCAACAGGGGCATCGGTGTTTGTTCAAATCTGCTCGGACCGTCTGTAATGGGACGAACACGCCGAATAGTGAAATGCGGTGTCCTAATCTGTATGGCTATATAATCTCGATTGGTAACAGAATTACACAATCCTGTGACGGGTGTGCAGCCATTTTTCTGTTGCAAGTATCAGTTTTATGCCAAAGTTTCTTCCATAACCTGTACATCAAACGGCCCCCTAAATTGATGATTCTGAGCGCGCCCCTGCGGCCGATCACCAGCTGGGGTAAAAACATCCCATCTTTGAATAGCAGTGTCATCTTGGGGCTAAAGGTGAAACTCATACATACGCAGTCTTTAGCAGAGGGTAGCACTCCCGCTACTGCCGCAAATGGCACACCATGGGATGCCCCCTGAAACCAAGTTCGAGGGCCCCTGACACTAAGCTTGGGGAGAGGGGGGCCTGAGACCAAGCTTGGGGACATCCCTGAGACCAAGCTCGGGGGCCCTGAGACCAAACTCGAAAGGCCCCCTGAGACCAAGCTCGGGAGTTCCCTGAGACCAAGCTCGGAGGGCCCCCCAGACACCAAGCTCGGGGCCCCTGAGACCAAAATCAAAAGGCCCGTGAGACCGAGCTCGGAGAGGAGGGGCCCTGAGACCAAGCCCGGGGGCCCTGAGGCCAAGCTCGGGACCCCCTGAGACTGAGCGCAGGGGTCCCCCAAGATCAATATTCGGTACTCTGGAGCCCTCGATACCGATTGTCGGGGGCCTCCTGAGACCAAGCTCGGGAGGCCCCCCCCCCACCGACACCAAGCTCAGAGGCCCCCGAGATCAATTTTTGTGTTTTTAGTGCATAAGGTCAGCCCAAGGGGGTCCGCGGACCCCAAGGACCCCCCTTCCCTGGCTACACTACTGTCAGAACATCTCATGGTGTGCCATTTGCGGCAGTAGCGGGAGTGCTACCCTCTGCTAAAGACTGGCGCATGTATGAGTTTTACCTTTAGCCCCAAGATGACACTGCTATTCAAAGATGGGATGTTTTTGCCCCAGCTGGTGATGGGCCGCAGGGTCGCGCTCAGAGTCATCAATTTAGGGGGCCGTTTGATTTACAGGTTATGGCGAAAACTTTGGCTCAACACCGATACTTGCAACAGAAAAATGGCTGCACACCCGTCACAGGATTGTGTAATTCTGTTACCAATCGAGATTATATAGCCATACAGATTAAGACACCGCATTTCACCATTCGGCGTGTCCGTCCCATTACAGACGGTCCGAGCAGGTTTGAACAAACACCGATGCCTCTGTTGACATACCACAGGAGTCGCGGCTTAGGGTCTCGGTCAGGCCGGAGGACGTGAGGCGTAGGGGTGAAGGGAAGAGGGGAGGAGGAGCTGGGAGGGTTTGAGCCGCTGAGTGCAAGCCGTAATAATTCAAAAGAGTATCGGGGGCAAGTCATCCTCTCTGAACGGCGGGCAGGTCATTTAGCCTTTTCCTGAGGCAACAATTTATTATTCAAACGTTTATTCGTAAAATGTGTAGAATAACACGGCAGCGTAAGTCTGCTCCTGCACGATCTTGTCCAGGAATTTGGCGTTGACCTCCTCGATCTTTCACGATTAAGAGAAGTCCTAGCAAGTGTCTACACTTAATGCACGCCCCGGCAGGACTCCGAGCCACCTTCGCCCTGGTGTGGGGGATGGTGGGTGAAACCTCCCCTCCCCCGAACTCGGCTCCTATGCGGGATAGCGAAAAATGCCAAAGCTGGTGGAAAACTCACAAAAAAATCAAGACACAACTACATCAGCCATTTTTGCCTCAGTTCAATAATTAGGTCATAGCAGGCCAAAGAAGGTGACATGTTCTTGAAGAATTTATGGGCTCTGACGTCTGACAGAGTTGAGCTAGAATCAATTTTTAGGTACCATTTGCTTCCTCTCGTTACAGCAAATCGAATAATGTATGATAGAAGTATACGAGATCAAAGCAAAAACGACCTGACCAAAAATCAGGTCCATGTCATCATTTGGCATAGCATAATCGATATGCATATATCAATCGACTCGCAATTACAATACAAACGTAATCGTATCAAGATAAAAGATTTATCACATCATCTTACAAATGTATTGACCCAAGTCTGAAAACCTGCTTTGGTAGCCCCAGATGAACTCTCAGAGGTCACAGGCCCAAAACTGCAGCATGAACCTGAGAAGGAGTCTGAGATATTACGATTTGAATAATATGAAGGTATTTTATGAGCTGTGTCTACATAAAGTGAGCCATTTTTCGCCAAATTCCCGTTTTTTTCCATGCATTTTCAATGGAGAGGTCATGGTCTGTATCTGGACCTAGGTCAGCGATATAAAAAATATCGGAATTTTGTTTGTGTAGCGCTCGAATGGCCCATAATGTGATATGAGTTTCAATCGGATATACTAATCTTATTCTTGCTTATGATATCCCAAACTATTTGGGATGTTAGGTCACTTGACCTTCACTGGTGAACTAACCTGAGATGACCCGACCTTAAATTTTTGGGAAAATTTGCCGAATTGATCAAGGATAACGTGTGCCAAGTACGGCGGCGCTTCGCACCGCCTTTTTTGGTGCCGCCGGATATGTAAGGTTATTGTTTTAGTTGGCTGATTCAACCAGTAAGTCAACACGATCCCAAAATGAATAAAAAGTTACATAGGCACTCTTTCCAGAGTGGTTCGGTAAGAGTACACAAAAGAGGATTTTAGAATAGGTACGCAAAAATATCTGGCTCCCTGGGAACCGTTCCAAACAGGGAAATATTTGGCGACGCTATATGACCCTGGAAGTTGTTGCGTCAATGAGCTCCAAAAACTATTAATGCTGCAATGTTTAGCTTCCCAAATATGAATTATGCACTTTGTCCCGATCAAAAATAAGTGCCTTTATCTCCTAAGCGTGCCTACTCTTGCACGATGGTCTACTGCGTACTCTTACCGAACATGCACCTTTTGGAAGCAAGTCCTCATAAAATTTTGGCATGCATTTATCGTGGGCCCCAGTCCTGGGACACAGTTCTAGTTCAGCTGTCTTACTGATTACAGACCTTAGGGGAGGGTGGGGTGGGTTGTATCAGTTTTTACTCCAGGTCCATTAATATCGTAACTACTTGGGATGGTTTCGTGATTTTAATACCATCTCGTAGCTGCAGCCTTTGGCTTCCTTTTGCCAATTAATTGTTTGCCTAATATTTACTGGTTTTCCTCCAACTGCCCGGCGAATAGACCTTTCACAACTTACCCCACCGGTTGGGTGAGTTGTATCACATGGTGAGTTAACACGCGCTCCGCTGGGGGAGGGCGAAATTCGCCCCGCTCCTGGTTTTCCCCATATAGCTAAAAAGAGACGCAGAACAGCGAAACTTATAGTACCGTATTCCTAATTAATTTCACACATCTGACCAAATCTTTAAGTTAAGGTCATGGCAGGTCCAGGATCTATTCAAGGTCAAGTGACCCGACCTCGAAACCTAAAATCACGAGTTTGAAGCAGCGCCCAGGGAACATTAGCAAACCGATCAGTTTGAAACCTGTAGAATATGATAAGGTCATTAGGGTCTACAAATCTGCTATCTCAAAATTTTGATATTGTTGACCTAAGGTGGGGTCAAATTTTTGGGCACCCCATTAGAAGTCTATGTTTAAAAATATAATGGACTCGTTTTCAGTAAATACTGGATAGATAAAGCTGAAAATCCTCAAACCGTCTATTCTTACAACGATCTTTACCACAAAGTTGAGTTTTGAGCATCTGACCTCTCAAAGGTCATGTCAGGTCAGGGGAGCATAGAGTGATTGTTTTGCCAATAACTTCTCACTGAATTGAGATAAAGTTCCTATTTTGCTTGCATTGTGCTTATATTGTCACGGGGAGTCGATTGATATGCAACATGACCATACCAGGTCACTCTGTGACCCTGAACTAGCTCGAGGTCAGGTCATTTTCACTATTTGACCTAGAAAGGTCATATTATACATCATTCGCCCCGCCGCAATCAGAGGAATCCAATGATGCTTAAATATTTGCGCTAACTCCCCTGAGAGAAGATCTAGAGAGAGAAACATACACTGCTCTGTTGTAGGCCAATGGAACCTTCTTTGACCTATTCTGACCTCAATATTGACCTGAAATGGAAAATTATTCGTATTAAATATCTTCGTCTTATCAAGAGCTTTCGAGCGCCGCCCGTACTTTTCCTTTGACTTTCGTGGGGAATGAGATACTGAGCGGGAAGTGATCCGTTTGGAACAAAGAAGCCAACACAATGTGTCGAAACGGGTAAATTCTTGACTAGGTACCAGCAGACTTTAGTCGGGGCTAAAGTCTGTTAACTGAAAAGCCTTAACGTTTTAGTTATGGACTAAGCAATCATCTCACAATAGATACGGGAAGGGTTGTATCAGGGATACGGATGAATTGCATGGACGTGGGAAGTAGGAGGTGGGGAGCGAGCAGGGGTGTCCCTCGAATCTGTGAAGCTCAGGCGGGGATGTGGCCGTTATGGCCACTCTTCTCGGGACTTGTTAGACTTTAATTTTTGCTTTTGCTTTCATTTCATCAGCGTGGCCTCTCTTGCACTTATCCTGGCCCGCAATTTTTACAGCAAAACTATTTTACCTAATTTTTCGTCGTGGCTATATGTGATAATATAGTGTTTTTGGAAAAAATTAGTTTGGCGACACTCCTAATGAGTTGTATAAGCAGTGTAGGCAGTGTGGGGGTGCCTACCAATTTAAAAAGGTCCTAAATAAGCTCAGGGGCCCAAAACTATCCCAGGGGACCAGTCTTCAACTCATGGAGACTAGACACGCTGAGGGGGGCACCAAGCAGCTCAGGAGGCCCATACAAACTAAAATGGCCAGACTAGCTGGGCGTCTCGACGAACTCATGGGGCCCAGATCCGCACAACCGGTCCCAAACAAGCTGAAGGGGCCTATATCAGTTAAACGAACACGATACCAGCCCAGGGGCCCCTTGTCAGCTCAAAGGACAGCCAGGGCCCCTTACGATCAAACCAGAGGCCTCTTATGTAAGTCCTCTCATGGGACCTAGACCAGCTCATGGCTGCCACAATAATTTCACCTATAGGGTTATTTTTAGCTTAGGGGGGGCAAAACAGCGAAGGATCTAAGGCCAAGCCAGTAAGCTCCTGTACAATACTCTTTCATGGTCCCAGATCAGCCCAGGGCGCCGAAAAGCTCAGAAGGCTCCAGTGGCGACACATTCAAGTTCAGTGTGAGGGCCTGGTTATCTAAAGCGGTCCCAGATCAGCTGAGGGTACTCAATATCAGTTCAGGGTAGCCACCAAAAACTCAGGGGGCTCAGGCCCGTAGAGACTCTGCGGCCTCTGATGCTTAAGTTAGCGTCAATCGGGAATTTCAGTAGGGACCCAGCGTTAGTCAAGACAACTGCGATATGTGGAGGTGGTCGACACGACACCTTCGTTTTCGCCATGACTTAAGTTCACCAAAGTTCACTGTATTCATTGTTAATTGCGCTTAGTGCAGTGCCAATCAGGGTTTCTGTAGGGACTCAGCGTTAGCCAAGACAACTATGATATGTGGATGTGGTCGATGCGACACCTCAGTTTTCTTCAAGACCGAAGTTAGCTGTATTCTTTGCTCATCGTGCTTCAGTTAGCATCAGTGGGGGCGTCCAGCATTTTTTACCAATGTACCGGTCATTACGTTCTGGGCGAAACCTTGCCGGCCCGAAATATGCTTGATGGTAAACGTGAACATGTCTCACTGAAAGGTAGCTTCATGAAAATAAACATTTAAAAATACGCTTTTTAAACACGTTTTTTTCTTCGACACTGGCCGCCTATTGGGTGGTAAATTGGTGCCCCTCAGATTCGGCGCCCCCCAGGTTCGGCGCCCCTCTCCCAAGCCTGCCCCCTAACGAAATCCTAGATTCGTCACTGGACTTGTTAGACTTTAATTTTTTCTTTTGCTTTTATTCCATCAGCGCGGCCTGTCTTGCACTTATCCTGACCCGCACTTATTGCAGCAAAAATATTTTTACCTAATTTTTCGTTGTGGCTACATGTCATAAGAATATAGTGTTTTTGGAAAAAAAGAATCTGTGGCGGCACCCTTAATGAGCTGCTGGTACTTTGGGGTGGAGTTGTATCACTGTTACAACATACCCCACCTGGCCCTGATACCATAAGTGTCGCCACCGGCAAAAAGTGAGGGGGGCAGCCAAACTTCAACCTGATGCTGACAAAAAACTTTCAACATCAGGACCAAAAACAGTTCGAATTTGGGCTCCTCGTTGCCTTCCGCAGCGGCTGGATATAAGAATGTCCGGCTTTCTCTCATTTTGACTGAGATCAGGAAATTTTTGGCCAAAAAGTGGGGGCCAGGCCCTCCTGGCCCCCCTTCCTTTTTCCGACGCGTATGCCTGATACAACATATACCACCCTCCCATATTGGAAAAAAACGTCCTCATGCTGAAAAATCAGCGGCCAGCCGGGAAAATCCTTCTCATGCACGAAACCTTAGAATCTACCCTTACCACTGCTACAGCGATCTTTCCGATTCGTGATCATCTGAATGACAATTACACATTTTCTTACGACGAAATTTTACAGAATGACATCCCGAAAACACATTTTCTGCACTCACCGCGAAACGCGCCAAGCCAAGCAGACGGCAGTATGAGGAAAGCTGCCGGACCGCATGCCGCATCATCTGGTTGTGTCGGGGGCTCCATCTCTCGGATAGTTTTGGAAAAATCGCTCTGATACAACTTGTCCATGAAACAACTCTCCCCGCTCTCCCCTAAGCAGAAACTCTTGATACTAGGAGCAGGGTATAAAAGTTTCCCTGGTCTCTTGATATAATATCAAGGGTACCAAAGAACCAAATTTGCTATGTGCCCTCGCGGAAAGAACAAAGGCATCTCCAAATATTTTTTAGCAGCCGAGCCACTGGTTTCACTATCTTATACTTAGGCCTCCACCACCTCAGTGTTTGCTAAGTAGCCAAAATATCTGCTTGCTCTCATCTCCTGCGTACCTACTCTTATTCGCCCTCGCTCTAGCCTTCTTTTATCATACATGCTGAACACTGTTGTAACGTAAATGGAGCCCCAGGTAAATTTGAAAAATTGGCTAACCACATATAGCCTCTGCAACTGCAGTGCTCTAAGACTCAAGAAAATTGGTTAACGAATAACATACCCCCTTTGTTCCTCTGCTCACGATGTCCCCATAGGCGGATGCAGGATTTTTATCAGGATGGGCACTTTGTCGAGAAGTGCCATCCGAACCAGGGGGGATGAGCACTTCTGGGTGGAAAAATCTATCAGATGGGTGCCAAATCCTATCGCAGAGGCGCCGATACTTGCATTCTGGGGGAAAGTGCAATTTTAGGGGGCGTCATCGACCTTTCACTGGGGCGCTGAGGATCGATCAGGAGAAAGTGTCCCCTTTGACCCTTGGATCTGCCTATGGTATCAGCTACCTACCTACCATTCCAGCCTGGGTTGGGTGTAATCCGCGAATCAGGGCGCAGATTCTTGATAATGATTGGGGGTACTCCAATTTGAAACTATGTCAATGACTACCATGATAAAATGTGATAATATAAGTCAAAGTGTGCTTTAGGCTTCTCACATGCCTGTTGATGAGCAAAAACCCATTCAAAATTATTGAAATGAAGAACACGACAAAATTAAGTACCTATATTTCACCACTTGAACGTTTCAATGGGGTTGTCCAAGCACCCACAGATATATGAATAATTCTGCCAATCGTGTTTTCGACATCATGTCAAGAATAGATTCAGCTATTTTGCTCGGCGAACACTAATTTATACAAGCTAGAAACGTATTTTCGTGACTCACACGAAGAATATATATAAATAAATAAATAAATAAATATATATATATATATATATATATATATATATATATATATATATATATAGTGCGTGTAGATTTATAGAAAACAGCTAATCAAAATTATAGGTCACCAAATTTGGGGGTGCCCAATGCCCACATCCACCCATTGACGACCAGATACAGTGCTCATCCACCAACAATGCGTTCACCATATAATCGGATGGGCACGAAATAGCCATCGCAATGAACGCGTAAAAACCCCCAAGAACGAAGTCACACAGCTTTTGTCATTGACAACCATAATTTAGTTTTCATGAAGGATTTTTTTCGATGGAGGAGTTCATAGGTAACTTTCCAGTGGTTAAGCAATTTGGGTAATTGATGAGGGTGTACCAAAATAGCCGAGGTCAAGCGACGTACCCAGGTCATCCCTCGCCTTTTGGCGGGGTTTTGGGGAGCAGACTGCGAGCTTTCATGTAATGCTCTATGTCCAACACACATTGACTCTCTAAGTCATATTTAAAATTTCCTTGGGGTGAGATATTAGCGAACAAAGACAAGGCATTCTAATCACATATTGTCCGGCCGTGTTCCAAAACAGCGCTCGACCTCAGACTGTTCGTTTTAGATGTTTAATTTTTCAGCAATAAGCAGTACCTAAAGCTGGTGCCGCCCAATCTTCTGAAAACCAGCAAGAAATTTTCATTCAAAATGGAACACTTGCCTGGGTGAGTTTTGTACCAATATACCATAAAAAAACTTCTCAAAACATAAACTTTCTTAAGGTTAAGCACATATATAGTGCTTACGTTGAAGTGACACGTTGATGAAAATACAAATTGCTCCATTAAATCACCAATAAAAATACATCAGTAAGGTCATTCAAGTAATCACCGATAAAGCCATTCATAAAAAATTCAATCTGTCAAGAATTGTCTTAAGGGATGATAGACATATCACCCTCTTCCCTCTCTAGATTCACGATGGCGAATCCTCCTTATATCCTCTTGCAGCGCCGAAGGGGGCCCGACGAGCATACAATCATACTGTTATATAACCTAAGGAGATTTGTGCGCATATTCTCATGCAATAATTCTCAAATTCATTGACCGCGAGTGTTTCGGTCAAATAAAATTACTAAGAATGGCACATTTTATGCAATGACTTCATAGTCAAGGATACCCAATGTCAAAGTCAAGGTCACATGTCAAGTTCAAAATGTTCTTTTTCAAGTTCTAACCCTCATTTTCCGGCCAAGGATTGCTATACTGCTGGTAATATTGTACATTATCGGGAATATATCACATGGTTACGTAATCGGTCAGTGACTCCGAATGACCTTTGACCTCAAACCGCAGAGGATATTGTTTTGAACTTTCTATCTATGAATTTAGTTTGCTTTCAGTGTATTTCTACTCACATTCCGTTATTGTATGTATGTACATACATCTACCGGCCTTTGAGCCATTCCCGAGTTAACATAAAACCCGCAGGAGATTTCCTAGGCCATCTAAGTGAATGCGACAGTTAATAAAAAATCATTGGATAGGGACAGAGTTTTCATTTCGATGTCATTAGCCTGTGGGAGCATGTGTTGAAGTACTGAGCATGGTGAAACACGCATTTATACAAGCTGTGGGATACGAAAAACACGGCTGGGTATCATTCGACCCTTTTACAAAAGAGGGAGGCCTCAGACTGTCATATCCTTGACTGACGACACTATTTTGGCGACTCGCTTTCAGTTGACTACAATGGCCACGCACCTGCACCTGTGCGTGGGTTCGATCCCACCCAGACAACCCCACAGGGGATCGCGGCAGGAGCGGCGAGACGACGGGGACGAGCTTGTTTTCTTCCCGCCACGACTTTTTAGTCACCCTGACACTTCTCGGAATCAGGAGTGGTACACATAACACCTTACATAGTTCAATCAAATGGGCTAAGCTGATTTGTTCAGGACCAAGTGGTACAAAACAAATTGTGACGATAGACTGGCAAACTCAGGTGCAGATCCAGGGGTCGAGCCTGGCTATGTGGCAACAAAAACAACGTTTATTTTGTTACCCGAGTATTTCAAACGTCAAACAAACGTCTCGATCGATGCAAAAAGCGCATCAACGCTGTTAACTATCCAGCCCCTCACGAATTTTTGTACGATTAATATCCGTCAATATACCGCCGCCTCAAGCCCATGGCCACCCACTACGGCTGAGGTCACTGTCCCGCCGCTGCAAAGATGTACAACTTCGTTTTAATTTATTATAAATGAACATTTATTTAGTTCAAATATCTTGCTATTGATTATGAATTCAATGGTTTTGCGTGCTATAGTGCATGACCATCCTCATCACTTGGTGAATTCGTAAAGTAGGATATTTACGGGGCTGTTGTCTATTTTTCAGGGCTGTAAAACTTGTGCCGACAATTTGACCAATGCTTTGTTCTACTAAACTTCGATTATTTGCATTTCTTGGGCAGCACAACAATTAGTATTTGGTCTCTTCGTTGTTATAGCCACAAATGCAGAAAGGCGATGCAAATATTTGAACTTGATTTCCCTGGGTGTTCAGTTTTGACATGCCGTCTCTTAAATATCAATGGCATCAACAGGGAGCTTAGAAATTTGAGCCATATCCAGAATACTTGGGTGGTTGCCTACTTCGCAAATGTTCCCCCACTTGTTTTTTCGAAGGGTTGATTTGGTGCGCTTATCCTGATTTGTTCTGATGTTGAAAATTTTAGTTGTGACTGACAGAAAATATATTTTGGAGTCTGTTGTTCCTTGCATTAATTCAGTTCTTTGGTGCGCGTTTCGGAGTGATCTGTCCGTATTGTTCTGCCTCCAATTATGTAAAACGCTTTGGATATAGTTGCGCAAATGTCTACGGGTGAGGTTGTGGAGGAACTGCAGTTTGTGGATTTCGCGTCTTGTCTTGAGTGATGTCCAGTCGAGATCAGCCTAGCCGAGTCCCCTCCCCTCCTTTCTCGCCAACAGCCAGATCTTATCCACCCTGTCTGATTTTGGTCGTTCCTAAAAAGAAAATCACGATTCTACCCAGTCTCCTCAACTTTTTTTAGATCCGTTACTGGGCAAGCGAACGTTGGATCCTCGGCAGTTCATCATGGATATAGTTTTTACACTTTGTCAGAGTTAAACCTCCTGAGTCCCCACGTATAGGTATCTATACGCAGGTTTAAATGGCTCTACCACCTCTTACCAATGTCGTAGCCTTTTAAAGCCATTATGTATACAAGCTTGAAATTTTAGCCTTCGTCTGGTGTCAAAGCCATAAACTAAACCCAAGGGTGAGTGAGTCCAAATTTTCTTTGTTTGACGATAGACGCGGGCGCCGGACGGTTTCGCGGCTGCTCCGAGGAAGGTCGGTAGTTCAAAGAATGTTACTGAAGAACCTAGTTTTGATAAGTGTATGAACAGGAAGCTTAAATTATTGGAAATTTATCAGTTTTTGTCCGGTGTTTTTAGCATTTGTGGTTGCTGAACAATCTCCTTCGAGGATGTTATATATAAGATTTTATAAGCCCAATAAATCATATTTAAAAATCTTGGAATTCTGATTTTTGTTCATTATTGAGTTCCTTGTGTCCAAAACACCAAAAATCAAAAAGGTTTTGCACTTACATCAAATACTTTGGGCTCGGGTCTCAAGAGGACCTATGTTTTATCCTAACATATGCACTCTGTTTAAGACTTGTGAATGAAAAAAACGTAATTGTTTTGCTAATCATCTTTAAGATGATGACATTCACTACACTGATTCGTAATTTAAACATACTATTTTGACAATATTCTAAGACCGGCGACTACACTGCCTTCTGCTAGAACCAGTCGGAAGATCGATGGTACTACGTTAACGACACCTCGCTCAAGGAAGTGCCAGCAATAGAAGCGAGAGAGGCATCAGCATATTTACATGCTCTGTTACACCACAAAAATTTGTTCATAATCGTGGAATAATTGTGAAGTGATAGTATTCATTGAAAAAGTGCCATATTGTTATTGGATATATTCTCACGGAATTTTTCAACCATGCACGCTGGCATGCAATAACATGGACGTTAATATAAAACAATTAAGCGCATACCTTTGATGATTAAATGCGACGACACTTTTTTAATACGGACCAAAGCCATGACGTCTATTCCAGTGTACCATCCGCATCATTTCTTTGATTGTTTTCTAATATTTGTATATCAATGCATTCGGTTAAAATACACCATTGGGGGTAAACCGGTTCAGTATGCGCCATGACTTAGGATATGTTTCTCCAAGGCAGCCTGGGTATAATACCTGCCAAACAGTCTGTAAAATGCTTGCATACATGCATTCTGAGAGCATGGATTTGCAGAATTATATGTTTTAGTGTACCGGGCAGCCACCCCCTCCCTAAAGGGAATGTGGCTCCTTTATAACGTAATTTTGAATGAGATAGCCAAGTTATAAAGCATGTCGGAAAACCCGGTACTCAATATATCACATGTATTGTAACTAAAAATTTCCGTAGAGAAAAGCTAAAAACCTACCTGAAATGTACCCAAGCGGTCGGCCCAAGGCCTTTAGATGTTAAATGGGCCGGACAGAGTTCCCAGTTGTTGGCATGACGACATTATGACGTCACGGTGAGTAGTCAGCCAATTGAAACCCTTGAAGCCTTATTGAATATGGAAGAAGTTGCTAGATCATAACGTCATCCACAGGCAGAGGTTTGTTTTTCCCCTTCAGGAGCAGGTACGAAAATAAAAATATTGAGTTTGTTGTGCATTTTTGAAAGAAAGCTTGGACGTTTTCATGATTTTTTACTAAAAATACCTCTAATTACACTAAATTCCGGGATTCGCCCAAGGTGTCACATTCCCTTTAATGAAACGTCAAAACAGTATTAAACTGTCCTTAAAGGGAATGTGGCACCTTGGTCGAAACCTGGAAATTTGTGTAATTAGGCGTACTTTTGCCCGAAAATAATGAAATCACTCATTATTTTTCTGAAAAAATTACAATAACCTCGAGAGTTTGATTTTCAAAATGTTCCTCTAGGAAAAGAAATAAATATCCGCCTGTGGATGATGTCATGATCTGGTAACCACTACCATACTCGAAACGCTTCAAGGGCTTCGATTGGCTGATGCTCATCGTGACGTCAGCATATGTTGTCACACCAGAAGCTCACAACAATGGCCGCCTGGCGAGAAATACATGAGAAGTATATTTCGGGTAGGTTTCAGCTTTTTCTATGGAAATATCGAGTTCCAAGACAAATGATATATACAGTACCGGGTTTTCCGACTTGCTTTACAACTTGGCTATCTCAGTTAAAATCAGGTTATAAAGGCGCCACATTCCCTTTATTATCAGAGCTGCATTATGAAATCCATGGAGCAAAGCGGACTGAGATTTCTCAAGCGGCTCCATACTGGCCGCTCGGCGAGTCTAGTCGTGGTCAGAAGCCGGTGACGAACGAAGTGAGAATCGGCTTCTATTCTAATAGTTTTTCCGGTCTTGTCTCGTCGTCATCGTTGTTTTCAGAAGCCGGTGACGAACGTAGTCAGAAACGGCTTCTATTCTAAAAGTTTTTCCGGTCTCATCGTGGTCTGTTGTTGTTGCCGGAAGCCGGTAACGAACGAAGAGAGAAATGGCTTCAATACTAAAATGGAGGGGGGGTGCGGCTCAAATGTAATTCGAATGTGAATAGACTGCTCGAAGAAAGCTGGTAAGAACAAAAGTAGCTGTACTATACTCCCAATGCCTTGCAAAGAAGGCGCTATAAAAAGCCCGTAACTACCTAAACCTTTTTTTATATGATAAGTTGCTATAGGCGTGCTCAGGTTTTGTGATTAAGGGAGTTTCGCGGTTATGCCAATGTATTTTGATATACTAAGTACAATGCATGGGGAAAGCATCTAAGACCGAACAGAGAAAAACATCATTCACAGGAAGATCAAAGTGAAAATATATTCAGAGTCCCCCCGGCTTGTTTAAGGTTGGACAATATCACAAGTATGAATAGCCCTTTTAGACATTGGAAATATGCTTTCTATGATATATAAGTGACTACTTTCCAGAATTCTGTCAAGTTTTCTACGCCCGCTGAATTGGGGGATACAGCATCATGACACATTTCCAGGTCGGTACATGGCGCCTGCTAATGAATTGGCTGCTATAGGAATGCTATATTGTTGTTCAGCTTCAGGGGTTGAAAAATAACGGGAATAATTATTATCCGTATAAATTATTCACCCCAGTGCGGACTCAAATCCAGTTAGACGGGAAGCAGTATCATAAAACATATTCAATTTTGTTCATGCCTTCTGAATAAGGAAGTGCATTGTGGCTCTGAAACCTGTTTGCCAGCAGCCCCGGCCCCCACGAAACCGTCCGCAGTTAAAAATAGTCGCCGAGCCGGCGGTCCCGCTCGGGGAACTGTGAACAAACACCTGAGCGACCCGCGCGAGATGGAATGCTACCCACCCTTTCATGACAATAGATATCCACAGTGCCCTCCCGGAATTACGCAGCTGAGTCTGCCAGTGTCATAAGTCAACACTGTTGGACATCTAGTGAGCGTTTTTGAAGCTGGGGAGATGATTAGTCCCGCACACGATTTCTCACTCTGCGGGATTTAAAGTCCCCTCAGCGCAGCTAAAACATTTGCTGGCGTTCAGCAGGATTCCACGCAATCAGGTAGTTTTAAGCATTTTACGAGCTAAAGACAGGAGGCTAAGCGCACCACATGCATAATTTTTTCGAGTCATGCATGATGCGGTGTGTAAAATGTCACGCCAAAATTAAACCACTTCAAGTGACCACCAAGACGGCCGCAAAACTAGCCTGATTTCAGCTTAAAAAGGCGGCTGCCAGAAATAAATAATGGTGAACATGTACTCAAAATGTTTTAGTCTCACAATCTGGTAAGAAAAAGGTGCCGCTATATATTACACCATCCGAATGGTTTTGCTGAATTCCCACCGAGAAGCAAATGGGGACACCAAATACCGCTTCAGGCCCATGTTAAAAGGAGTCTGCATTGTCTCACGGGAATCCAATCGGCGGGCAGTTCGGCTAACATAACATAATAAAACGGGATCTTTTTAAATAACGATGAACTGTTTCTTATAACATGCTAGCTGGATATACCCGAAATTTTGTCATTTTCTCATCATGATGATCTTTCCCCAAAAATCGACCGTTTTCCCTATGACGGGGCGTCCTCAGCGCCGCTGCGCGTCGTCCCCGCTACTGCCGCAAATGGCACACCATGCAAGGGACCAATTCAAGCTCACGGCCGCCAGGTCAGTGGCTGTAAAGCCTTATAGGGGTCCCAGACCATATCAGGGGCCCTCAGTTCAACACAGGGGCCCATATTAGCTCTGATGACTAGATAAACTTAAGGGCCCGGATCATCCAGGGGCCCCTTGTCGGCATATTTTGCGTTTCAGAACAGTTCAGGGTGTCAATTAAAGCTTATAACAGAATTTCAGAGCATGGGCCCTATTCCTGTGCAGGGGTCTCAGATAAGTTTAGGGTCTTCTGTGCATCACAGGGGATCCAGATTAGCTCAAAGGACAATATTAACTTTACCGTCCCAGCTCAGCTCAGGGGCCCCCAGGTCGGTGGATATAGGTTTTGGCCAACTCACGGGGCCCTGTTCAAGGTTACGGCTCCTAGCTCAGTTTAGACATCCTAGAACAGCTCATGCTGCCCAAACCATCTCCGGGGCGCTCAGTTCAGCTCAAAGAGCCCAGATTAGCTCGTATGGTATCAGAGGCCAGTTCAGGGGCCCCGAGAAGCTCAGGGGGCCTTAAAATAAACTCATAGGACCTCAACTTAGTTTAGGGGCACAAGTAAGTTTAACGGCGCTCCGGGGCAAGCTATCGGGCCAGTTTGAGTTTCTCGCTCGATATTACAGTTGTTGATATTCTTACCTCCGTTGCGGGGGGGCCATCACAGAAAAGTGGGGGGCCAGTGGCCCCCTGGCCCCCCGGTTCCTACGCCTATGTCCTCGGCTACGCAATGCAAAATTCATCTACTTGATGATACACAGCAGCTACAAGACAGGTTTTCTAGTAAACAAATTTTCTCTTTGAAGTGACCAGCCTAATCTTTCACATATTCCTCCAGGAAAACACAAAAATTGCATCACCCAAGACTGCCCTCCTGTCATTACTATGTCTATCCATACTCTTTGTTCACAATTATGTTGTTGCATTGGGTACACTCCTAGTGTTTCAAATCATAATACATTTTATCCTAGTTTTCCTTCAGTTTATTTTCAATATCAATTACAAAAAGCATGCAGATGGGCATTTTCAGAGGGCAGATGGATGAATTCATGCCACAGCCACTTTCATGTCTGGAAACAAAACAGTAGCACTTGAAATATGAGTAACTTGATCCGAGAAGTGGATAAGAGTACACCAACTATTATGTACTGCATGGTGCCAAAATAAATTGAAAAATCTGTTGCAATCTGTGAAATTATCAAAAACATTTTCATACTTTAAAGAAGGTAAACTAAGCAGCAAATGCACTAGCACATTGTGCAGAGCTAGTATTTGTAACAGGTAGAAATTTGTAATTCAAGTTACAGGCTTGATGTAGACTTTTACTAGAGTGCACAGATATTGTAAATAGAAAGTTAGACCAAAAAGAGAGGGAATATGGGACATTCAAAAAATAATATGCCTAAACAATCCTTGGAAAATTGCCATCACTAATCATTGTCACCCATTTTGGTACCCAAGTTCACCTGTGCAACAATAAAATGAGGATTTTTGGCATTGACACTACTCATAAGCCTTGTTCCATCTGTCAGCACAGTCTTGTCCACTGGCCCTCGAGCCTCTTCTCTAGAAAAGAAATATCAGCGCCACAATTGCCTCTAGTACGTGCTACTGCTTATCAAACAAAAATGAATTGGAATACTTATCTACCAATCACAAAATAGTATGCTACCACCGTTGTGCTGTTACTGTTTTTCCAGCAGCACCACAACAGGTTTTCAGCCTGTAAATCTAAGATTGGTTCTAAGATTTATTCTCAGGGAGAGGCTATAGTCATGTGACATAGACTCAATGCTGCTAGCTGATTGTTGTTGACCGACGGAATGAGACCACACCTATAATAGTGGGCCAAAATGAATAGTTATCAATTAAGCATACAATTTGCTTTGTGGAAACTTTGTGAAACTACCAAATGCAGAACAGAAACATTAAATGCATTGCCCATATTTGATAGGATTATTGCCTGACTACCTAACTCACTACACTCACTACACAAAATCTCAATAAGCATTCGTGGCCAGCAACGATGGATGGCAAAAAATAAAATTATTTCATTAACTTTTCACTCATACATTTTTTACAGTGAAGAAAATCTCAATTGACCACATCAAAGGCTCTTAATATTTTACGCACAGATAACCGACGATATTGACATGTTGATCACGAGACCGGAGCGGCGACCATCTCCTCGTCCGTAAAACCACCAAAAACTTTCGTCATGCCTCAAAAGAGGCTCTTCTGGATCGCGCTACCCGTATCTTTTATTGTATCATTGTCGCTGCAATGCAATCATGCAATAACGAAAAATTGTTAATTATAATCTTTAGGGTGATCGGGCCTGGCCGCAGCGCTAATAAGTCTTATAGAATTTGCATTCATATCTCCGTGTTTGCCGCGGCCTTTGAAATAGTAGATATCGATAACTCAGCGAAAGCCGTAATGACATCACATTGATGTAAGATAAGCCCACGTGACCAGATCCTATAAGGACTGGGCTTCTGATTGGTTGATGGTATTTCTTTAAAGTCCTATATTTCTTATTCAGAAGCGTTTTGGAAAGTTATTTTTATAAAATAATTTTTTTATATCTCAGGTTTAGGTACTGAACTGCTTTGATTGAAATTTTATACATTCTTTGATATAAAAATTGAAGGCTCTAGCCCGGATTACGTCATTTTATCGATACCATAATGACTCGGTAAAGCCGTCTGTAAATGTTGACTTTGAGGCCGATTTTGAGGCATTTTGAGCCTGAATTTGCAAAAACGAGAATATGACTTCTGAAACAACTTTTTGCAACCTTTTGATCTAGCCAATGAAAATTTTTGCGACAATGTCCCTTTAAGAGGGGCGCCCTGACGATACATACTAAGAGTTTCTACCTGACCAGCGTTTAAAATCAGCTCCAAGACGTCTGCACCGCAGGTGTCGAGAAGATTTTACAAGTATTCGACCATCCATGTAGGGCACCTCTGCGGTCCTAAGGGGGTACCGGTTCCTCTCTCCCCTGGAGAGGGACCTGTTCCAGGCAAACAAATGAACTGCGAGTCTTCTACCCTGCACCGTGGTAGCAAAGAGTGTGAAACCCAATTTTCAGGATTTTTTTTCAGGAATTTTTATTTCAATAGCCTAACCGACTTGGGACCTCTTATAGCAATCCCAGATCCCTCTGCGCTGACGTTTGGTACCTCTGAGACCTGCTGCAGTGGCGCTTTCACGGAATTTTTACCTAGGGGTTGAAACGGACGATGGACTAGCGATGTCGGGCGAGGGAGGGGGGGACAAATTCTGAGCATATTGACCGTCTGAAAACGCAAAAAATTACGCACTTCACTACCACATTTGTGTAAGTCGACGGAGGCAAGAGGGAGAAAATTCGACAAGTCCCAAAATCTTGAGGGAAGTCCCCTGACTCCAGGGCCGGATCCAAACGGACTTTTGGGAGGTGGCAACGGGGCGCATCATCGTGAAAATCGTATTTTAAAGAAAATAGGCAAAATGGGTGGGCGTTTTTGGGGCAATCCCCGGTTTGGCCCCTGGATCCACCAGCGCCTGATCCACAATTTGGAGAGTAAGTGCCTCATTGCAACCCCCTCCCTCATTGCGTTCAATGCCGATGGCCTCCTGTACTGGTATGGGCCTCTTACAAATTGCAGACCCAAACTGTTTTGTTAGCTAACCGTTCCTTCGTAGGGACATCCATCCCTTGTTTAAGCCCCTTGCCTGTTTTAGAGGCGCTAGCTAAATTTGAAACTCCATTCTTTGTCATAGTTTAGCCTCCTCTATCATTCTGAGTTTAGCCTCCTCTTATCATCATCCTGCTCTAGCTTAGGAGCCCCTGGTGTACCAAAAGCCGTCTCTGGTTCTCCCACAGAGCTTGAGGGCCTTCAGGGTTGCACATTTCAAGCTCATGCAGTCAGTTTATTCTAACGATTGAGCCACCGTCTGCTTTGTGGTTACCTAGAAGGTATGTGCTGCGCTGGGAACATACATAAGCAAATCGATACCAGGGCCTGTTGTCTTGTGAAGCGGCCGCAGCTAAAGGTCACAGTCCTGCAGTGGCACTGCGGACGCGGCTGAAATACAAACCTCGACTGTTTGCTGGTGTGACACGTGCCGAGGTACGGGCAAGTGTCCTACAAACTGTTCCGGCCCGTCCCTGCCGGGCGCACCGAGTGCTGTCTCCGTCGGCGGCGGCGCCCGCCGGCTGCCTCGGGATGCCGCAGGGCAGCGTCAGCAGCCGAGTCAGCGCTCACCTTGAACCGGCGAGATACACCGCCGCTGCGGCGGACACCTCACTTCCTGTGATCCACCGGCTCGTGGCGTGCTTCTCACACCCTGACGACGCGCGCTGGGCTGTAGGACTGATGGCTGGGATCCGTTTTGCAGTCCCAGTCCCGTTGTCTGTCTCACTTCTTAACACGCGCATTGACGGGGGGCGGGTACCCGCCCCCCTCGGGTTTTTCGGAGATAGGAGAAAAACGGCGGCGCGTAGCGCCGCCATACTTGGTATACCTTTTCCCTCATCATTTTTACAACTTCTGTGAAAATTTTAAGGTTAGGTCATCTCAGGTCAGGTCACCAGTACAGGTCAAGTGACCTGACCTCAAAAAAAGTTTAAGCTAGCATAAGTCGGAGCAGGGTGAACTTATCCAATTGAAACTCATATCACATAATGGCCCCACCGAGTTCTCTAAAATATGTTCCGGTATTTTTTATATCGATGACCTAAGGTCAGGTACGAGGCATGACCTCTCCATAGGAAATACATGGGAAAAATGGTTTTTACGGAATAACTCAGTAACGGATGGTGATAGAGCATTTATTTTAGCTGCATTAGACTCGCCTGGGCTTTGCGGTTCTAATGATATGCATTTTATATAATTTGACCCTGACCTGACCTCAGGTCAGGTCAAATCCTTGATTTGACCTAGCAAGGTCAAATTATATATCATTCGATTCGGCTTGCTAAGAGGATTCATATAGTTCAAGTCGTTTTGCTCTATCTGTACTTGTTCAGATGTAATGGCCGAAAAACTGAATTTACATGTTATCCCTATGACGGGCATGTTTTGACCTCTCGTGACCTAAAATGTGACCTGACAAAAAAATGGTTCAAATGTTTTCGATGGAGAAGTGGATGGGCAGCCCAACACCGTTTACCGTTTTTCGCTACCTACCGTGGTTCTCGAGATCTTAGGGGGGCGGGTACCCGCCCCCCGTCAATGCGAAGGTGGCTCAGACCCCCATCAATGCGCGTGTTAAATTAGAATAACTGGTCCGAACATAGGCGTAGGAACGGGGTGGACCAGGGGGTCCATGACCCCCAATATTCATGATTCTTAATCATTAACCCTATGGCGTTGACTGGAAAGAAATGACTTCAAAATGCCCGCTGCCCCCCCCCAATAATCTGGACGTTCCTACGCCTATGGGTCCGAATCAAGGCCCAGAATAACGGGACTCCACGATTGAGATTCCCTGAAGATGAGCTTAACTCTGAACAATCTCGCTCCGCATCTTTTTGCAATCATGACCCTGCTTTATCCACACTGGAGAAAAACCAGCGGCGCCACGCAGGTTTATGGACAGGACACGCTAGCTGTCTGGCGGCACAGTATAGTCGCAGGCTATAAAGCACTGCGGTGCAGCGTAGGAGCAGGCGACCCGTGCCTGACGGTGCAGCATCGCTGGTGCGGAGGAAATGACTAGGATGAGGAGGATCCGCTTTTTTGCACATAAACTGAGGGTCATTGTTTAACCTCAGTCCCTCATGCCATTCATCTCTTTGAATCTCAGAGAAGAGAAAAGAAAATATTTGAAAAAACCATCGGCACATACCTACATATCCCTCTCCCCCAAAATATGATACAGCACACCAAATCCCATACCATTTTGGCATGGCGCATTTTGAGCATTCAGTTCTAAAAATTGCTTTGCTGCATTCCACGATTTTTAACCCACGCCTGGCACAGGGGAGGGTTTCTTTTAACACCCTGTTAGTGCCCGCTTGCAGGGACGGCGGATTACATTTTCGAGCAGGTGTGCAAGATTTTCGGGAGGGGCGCCTTCCTCCCAAGGGGGCGCCTCCATCCCCAGGGGGCGATTCCGGATCCCATGGAGCTCCCACTCAGACTATCCATGGGGGCAGTGACGGCGGAACGTTCTAATTTAAGGGGGCACCATAGGCTTTTCAATCCATTTCTTTCCAGTCAACGCCATAGGGCTATAGTTAGCATTACGGATTTCAGGGAGGGGCACCGTGCCGCGGTGCCCCCAGTTCCACTGTCAGTGCAGAGAGGACACCTTTTCTTTTTGGGGGCGGGGAGGGGGCCTATTTGCTCTCCATGGGCGGTGATGTCAGGGGCACCATTCGTAGAGCAGGGACTGACTGACTGAACGCCTGAGACTGACTGTAGCTAGGAAGCCCTCTGGCTCTGAAGGCCTCGCTGACTCTGACCGCCAATAGGTGCCTCTGCTTCAGGGCCCACTGCCTCTGGAGCCGAATTGCACTAGGGGCTTCTTCCCGTGGGGCTCCCTGCTTCTGAAACCGACGACCGCCAGAAGATCCACTGCCCCAAGAGCCGATTGTAACTAGATGGCCCTTGCCTGTGTACCCACCTGCCTCTGGGGCCCCTGCCCCTGAAGGTTGCCACTAGGGAGTCCTACTCGGGAGACTCCTTGCTCATGGGTCCCCGCGGCTCGTGGGGTCTCCTTGCTAGCGGGGCCCCAACGCCTGGGGCTGACTGTAGCTAGGGGGCTCTCTGGATCTGAAGGCCCCTGTTCTCTAATTCTGGCTGTCAATAGGGCCTCTGCTTCTGAGTCCACTGCTCCCTTGGGGCTTCTTCTCCTGGGGCCCCCTAATTCGGAAACTGATTACCACCAAAGTGCCTCCTGTCCCAAGGGCCAACTGTTACTAGGTGGCCCTAGTTCGTGTGGCATCCTGCCTCCCGCCCCCCCCGCCCCTGAAGGCTGCTACTGGAGGTCCCTGATCCAGAGGGCTTCCAGCTCCCGGGGCCCCAACGTCTGGAGCTGACTGCATCTAGGAGGCCCGCTACCAATTGGGGTTCATTTTCCCTACGGACCCCAGCTGCTGGGGCCCCTGATCATGGAGTCCCTGCTCACGGGGGCCCCAACGTCTGGGGCTCCCCTGATTGTGGGTCCCTGCTCACCTAGGTCAAACGTCTGGGGCCCACTGCATCTAGGAGCGTCACTTTCCCTAGGGACCCCAACTGCTGAGGGCCTCATTTAATTTCAATCGACGAAACTCGACGTTAAAGAAAATGGATGCGCAGGTATTGTGCAAGTCTGAAGAAGCGGGTCAGTTGGTGCACAGTTCCGCACATTCACTATAGGCCGTCCAGGGGGCCCACCCAAAAACCTCCTGGTAATTTAACACCTGGAGCACCAATAGGAGTTACGCCCCTGCTGCTCATGCATCAGGGGCGACTGAAGAAAGATAAAATTATCCTCTTCTGGGCTGCTAAGTCCCTTGGGAGGGCAAGGAAGGTATACGGCATAGCTTGGTTCTTCTATCCACACACATGTATTTGACAGTAATATGTCCACAAAGTGACGTCCATGAAGTTAGCGACGGATTCCCATCGGGATTCAGCGACGGATTCGCCCGAAATGGCGTCTCCTGCGATTTCGCTCAAATTTACACCATAAGCTCCCCGTGCCCTCAGCAACTCATCCCCAAAGTGATTATACGTCACATTCACCCGTCCACCCGCTAGAGGTGAAAAAGTGAAATTCACCCGAAACGGCGTCTCCTCCGATTTCGCTCAATTTCACACCATAGGCTCCCCGGGCCCTCAGCACCTCACCCCTAAAAGTGATTATACGTCACATTAACCCGTTCACCTGCTGGAAGCGAACAGGTGAAATTCACCCGAAACGACGTCTTCAGCGACGGATTTCACTCGCATTTTACTTTTTCACCTTTAGCGGGTGAACGGGAGAATGTGACGTATAATCACTTTAGGGGTGAGTTGCTGAGGGCCCAACTAACCTATGGTATGACTTTTGAGCAAAATCGCAGGAGACGCCATTTCGGGCGAATCCGTCGCTGAAGACGCCTTTTCGGGTGAATTTCACTTTTTCAACTCTAGCGGGTGAACGAGTGAATGCGACTTATAATCACTTCAGGGATGAGTTGCTGAGGGCCCGACGAACCATGGTGTGAATTTGAGCGAAATCGGAGAAGACGCCGTTTCGGGTGAATTTCACTTTTTCACCTCCAGTGGGTGAACGGGTGAATGTAACGTAAAATCACTTTAGAGGTGAATTGCTGAGGGCCCAAGGAGCCTATGGTGTGAATGTCAGCGAAATCGCAGGAGACGCCATTTCGGGCGAATACGTCGCTGAATCAGAATACGAATCCGTCGCTAACTTCATGGACGTTATGATAATTACAGACACATAACTGCTTGCACAGTCGTAGATAAATATCTGAACTAACTCTACAGCCAGAATAGGAACGAAATAAGCTCGTTAAGTCATCGAAAACTCACACCAACGTTACGGTGTACGTGACTCCCCACTTTCCCCTACACACAAATCGACCAGAAGTTAAAGCAGAAGAGGTAAAAGGTCCGCGGTATGTTAGACGCACAAGATCTCATTCAAAATTCCACTGTGTTCCTAATACGCGCCGAGTATCGAGAACTCGGAGAAATCGAGATACTTATTCCCTCATTATGTGCCCCGCTGGAGGGGAAGGCGAAATTCGCCCCCTCCTGGTTTTCCCCAGATAACGCAAAAACGAAGAGGTGCAGAACGACGAAACGTACAGTAACTTAATCCTGATGAATTGTACGCATCTGGCAATTTTTGGGGGTCAGATCATGTCAGGTCAAGGAGCAATTCAAGGTCAAGTGACCCGACCTCAAAAACCAAAATCACGAGTTTGAAGCAGTGCCTATTGGACATCTGTCAACCGATCAGTTTCAAACTTTCACCATATGATAAGGTCATTAGAGTCTACAAATCTACTCTCTCGGAATTTTAACACGCGCATTGACGGGGGTCTTAACCACCTTCGCATTGACGGGGGGCGGGTACCCGCCCCCCTAATATCTCAAGAACCACGGTAGGTAGCGAAAAACGGTAAACGGCGTTGGGTTGCCTATCTACTTCTCCATCGATAACATTCGTACCATTTTTTTGTCAGGTCACATTTAAGGTCACGAGAGGTCAAAACATGCCGTCATAGGGATAACATGTAAATTCAGTTTTTCGGCCATTACATCTGAACAAGTAAAGATAGAGCAAAACGACTTCAACTGTATGAATCCTCTCAGCAAGCCGAATCGAATGATATATAATTTGACCTTGCTAGGTCAAATCAAGGATTTGACCTGACCTGAGGTCAGGTCAGGGTCAAATTATATAAAATGCACATTATTACAGCCGCAAAGCCCAGGCGAGTCTAATGCAGCTAAAATAAGTGATCTATCACTATCTGTTACTGAGTTACTCCATAAAAACCATTTTTCCCATGTATTTCCAATAGAGAGGTCATGCCTCGTACCTGACCTTAGGTCATCGATATCAAAAATACCGGAACATATCTTAGAGAACTCGGTGGGGCCATTACGTGATATGAGTTTCAATCGGATAAGTTCACCCTTCTCCGACTTATGCTATCTTAAACTTTTTTGAGGTCGGGTCACTTGGCCTGTATTGGTGACCTGACCTTGGATGACCTAACCTTAAAATTTTCACAGAAGCTGTAAAAATGATGAAAAAAGGTATGCCAAGTACGGCGGCGCTACGCGCCGCCGTTTTTCTGCTTTCTCCGAAAAACCCGAGGGGGGCGGGTACCCACCCCCCGTCAATGCGCGTGTTAATACTGTTGAACTAAGTTGAGGCCAACTTTTTGGTCACCCCATTACCTATAAGTCTATGGTGAAAAATAGAAAGGGCTCGTTTTCAGTAAAAACTGGATAGATCAAGCTAAAAATTGTCAAACCGTGTATTCTTGTCACAATCTTGACATTAACCTTCGCCCGGGTGGGGGTGATCTTTTTAGACCCCCACGGGTTTTTCCGAAGTGACCAAAAAACGGCGGCGCGCAGCGCCGTCAAACTTATTCTAGCTGTTCTTTTATCCTTTTTACATCTTCCCTGAAAATTTTAGCTCAAGGTCATATCAGGTCAGGTCACTAGGCCCGGTGAAGTGACCTCACCTAAAAAATGCTTAGGACCGCATAACTAAAAGAAGGGTTAATCGATCATGTTCAAACTCATACCACATATTGGGCCCACCAGGAACTACAACATTTGTTCCAGGATTTTTATATTGGTGACCTAAGGTCATGTGCAGAGCATGACCTCCCCATTGTAAATCCATGGGGAAAATCACGAAATGAGCTTTCCTCAGTAAGTATGGATGGAATCAACTTAAAAAATCGGTTATGACTTGCTCTTAGCCCATTTCTGAAGTTGAAGCCAAACATTTTTACTTGTGACCCTTAAAAGGTCACCTTAGGTTAAGTAAGCATTTTTTGGTTTCTTACTCTTTAAATTTTGAATAAATTAAGATAGAACTAAGATAGAACTTTTATTTTGTCAACAAAGTATTTGCATAGACACTGCTAGTCAAATGATATACATTGTTAGAGTATTTTTCTTTCGTTGGAGTTTCTCTGGGCTTTAACAGCTGCCATACTTCAGTACCTCTTCACCGCTTTGTTTTCTCTCTGCTTATGCGTTCCGTATTCTTATTTTATATCGTCAGGACTAGCCGGCATTTGATCCAAGCCAATATTAATGGTTACACATATATTAACATAGATATGAGTCTAATTAATACACATTCGGCATTATTTACCTGAGTGCGAACACCAATCTCTTCAAAACCAGAAACATCAAAACGAGAGATGGAACAACGGCCTATGTCGGAATAACACACTGCCGAGTTTCCTAGAGGGAAAAATGTAGCCGGTGGTCACTTACCGACAAGACGCCGTCTTGCTTTGGCAACAGTAAAAACAATCACACTAGGGCGCGACGCCACGCGACACCGCGCACGCGAGCGCGAGTCCGACTCTGAAGTATGAGTGTAAGAGTAAGAGTGTGAGAGTGTCTCCCTGGCCGCCAGGCGCCGGCCTTTATATCGGGCAAGTGCCGCGATCGAGAAAGCCTGGCAGGTGAAAATGATTCGTCGCAGAACAAAATCCTAACAACATCATGACTATACCAGGTCACGTTGGGTCAGACCATTGACCTGAGTCAGGTCAAATTCTTAAATTTGACCTGACATAGCAATATTATATATCATTCGATTCGTATTGACGAGAGGATTGCAATGGTGCATCAACTATGACATGGGTGGCTATGGACATTTCCAAGAATATGCCCAATATTCAGTGACCTGTAGCTCCCTAGGCCTTGGCCTGACACGAAAGTCAATGCCACTGTAATGAAAGAGCAACTCAAGAGCTTTCGAATGGAGTTAGAAAAATGTTTCTAGCTATCATAGTTTCTGAGATTATGAGGTTTTCTTAGTACACCTTATATTATCGATTTTGACCTTTTTTGACCTCTGGTGACCTGGGTATTGACCTGACGAGAAAAATGAGCTTTGTATTTTCGATATCATTTTTGAATAGCTTTCGATTGCCATTTTGCACTTTTTCTAGCTCTCTTAGTTTTTGAGATCGTGGAGGATCTTTTTTAGCCCCCCCAGCAGGGCGAAGGTGGCTCGTACCCGCCACCGGGGCAAGAGTTCAAGTTTAGTTTTTGACCATCTGACCTCTCAAAGGTCATATCAGGTCCCAGGAACATACAATGATTGTTTTGCCAATAGCTTCTCACTGAATTGAGATAAAGGTCCCATTTTGCTTTCATTGTGCTTATATTGTGAGGGGGAGTCGATTGATATGCAACATGACCATACCAGGTCACCATGTGACCTTGACCTAGCTCGATATAAGGTCATTTTCGCAATTTGACCTAGCCAGGTCATATTATACATCATTTGATTCGTCACGATGAGATGAATTCAATGATGCATACATATTTGCTATAGCTCAACTGAGTAAAAATCTAGAGGGGTAAACGTACACCACCCTGTTGCAAGCCTATGGAGCCTTCTTTGACCTATGCTGACCTCATATTGACCTGACATGTGTCAGGTCAATAGTAGGTTTCAATATGAGGTGTCAATATGTCAGGTGATATATGTCAGGTCATATTGACGTGACATAAAACTACTTATAATCTAAAGGGAATGAGGCACCTTGGTCCAATCCTGGAATTTAGTGTAATTAGGCGTACTTTTAGTAAAAAATAATGACACCATTCATGATTTCTCTGAAAAATGTACAATAAGCTCAATATTTGGTTTTTAAAAATACTCCTCTAGAAAAAGAAATAAATATCAGACTGTGGATGATGTCACGATCTGGCAACCACTGCCTTACTTGAAACGCTTCAAGGGCTTCGATTGGCTGATGCTCATCGTGACGTCAGAGCATATGTCGTCAAACCAGTAGCTCACAACAATGGCCGCCGGCGACGGGGGGCTGAGGGGGGCTGGTGTCAGGTAGGTTTTAGCTTTTTTCTACGGAAATATCGAGTTCCAAGACAAATGAAATATGGAGTACCGGGTTTTTCGATCTACTTTACAACTTGGCTATCTCAGTTAAAATCACGTTGTGAAGGTGCCACATTCCCTTTCTTTGTCTCTTCAAGAGCTTTCGAATGCCGTCCATAATTTTCCTTTAGCTGTCCTGGGAAATGGGTTTTTGCTTTAAATGAGATACTGGGGGGGCGAAAAATGGCCCTCCTCCAGGGGGCGCGTCATGCCAGGGACCCCAGCGGGGCGCGTGTTATTCCTTCTTCCAGTACCCAGCTACTTTGATTGGCTCAGTTTCACCTCCAGTTCTAGAGGTTCTACGATGGGTTTTTGCTTTGAGACTTTCATGGCGCGAACGGCGCGCAAACTGTTTTATTGTACTGCCAACACACACAATTGACCCCGGTCACGCTCACCAGCGGCGCTAGTGTGCCCTCCAAGATGGCCGCGAAAGAGGGACTCCAAAAAGTAAACAACGTTAGTGGGCCCCGGAAATAGCATGGTAAGCGGTGAATTATACGTGTTTTATGTTTGGTATGTGGCAGCGGCTTATAACCAGCCACTGAGGAAGGCAGAGAAGAATGCAAATTCGAAAAGTTTTTGGTCCGAAGGAACAAAGCTTGTAGTCAGCATCAGGTTGAAGTTTGCTGCCCCCCCCCACTTCTTTGCCGGTGGCAACGCTTGTGTTTGGAAAGGCATTTTCCATCGTACATTCAAACTGGAATTTCAGACGGCTTGAAAGAAATAAAGGCGTATATCTACCGAATTATTTGAAGATGTCAGTTTTCCGGGCTAAAAGGAATGCAGCCACAGGCGGATCCAGGGGGACGGCAAAGTGGGCACATGCCCCATATATGGGGCATGTGCCCCCTGGATCTGCCTATAGGCAGATCCAGGGGGCAAAGGGGTATGTGCCCACCACCATCGACCCTCGGCGCCCCCTGAATGGCTACGCCCCCTGAAATTTCCTTCCCACCACCATCCCCCTCCCAGGATACGAAAGTCGGCTCCCACCGATAGGGTTTCCCGGTTAAGAATGGTGCGCCGCCCCCGGGAAGGTGCCCCCTGATCGGCAATCCTGGATCCGCCTATGATGACGGCCCAAGGATTAAGGCTTACTCCTGCTAGAAGCAGGCTCAAGGGAGTGGAAGGAGGCATAAGCAGAACTGGAGATTGCCTCACAACCAGTCTGCAAAGTATGGCAGCAGGCCAGACAAGTCGCACCAGCCATCTCAAGTTCTCGCACCACCAGCCTCCAAAAATTGGCACCAATCTGCCACATACCAGGGGAAAAATGCACCCATTTCTACCCCTACAATGCAATGCAACCTCAATCATGAGTCAGTTAAGGACTTTTTATAAGGCACCTCCTGTGTCTTAATGGCCATTCAGCCATTATTCGTTTAGTTTAAGTGTCACTAACCTCGCAAATTCGCACCAGGTTGATAAAGTTCGCACCACTCGGTCCTGTCTCCAAGGGAACTCGCACGGACGAGATCTCGTTGAAAATGCCATACTTTGCACACTGGCCTCACAGCCGCTTACCAGGTGGATGTGAATGGAAGTCAGATGGCTGAAAATGTCTGCAACAGACAGCAGCATTTGAGCCCATCTTCTTCCCAATTATCAGATTCGACTTCCACTGCTTGGACAGCACCTTATCCTGAGGAAACTTGTGAAAGCTGAGACTTGGACACTTTCTTCGGAAAGATACACACTGAGGAACGCAGCAGTTCTGATTGGATGTAATGGTTATCCGTCTCACTTTCATTTTCTTTGAACTTCCCAAGATTATAACAAACAAGAAAATAACGCCAGTCTTCAATATTCACGTCCACCCAACATGAACTTCACTTTTTCAGAGCAACGAGTTCACCACGACAGAAAATAAACGTTCAAAATCTATACCGCGTTCAACAATGCGCCGGATATGAAGCAGCCACGCCAGACGTCAGTCCCTCTACTGGCGTTTTCAAAAAAATCCGCCAGGTGCCAACACTTTCGATGACCGGGGCCAATCGGCGGACATGGTTATCTCTCAAGTGGAGGACAGCAGCGCGGGTATGTGATGTTGTGATGTTAGGGAGAAGGCTTTCTCATATCTTTGGAACTTACTTTATTGCTTACAATGTCGCAATTATTTGGTAACATCATGAAATTTTTGTTAAATTCTTTCTTAGCACATAACAATGTGCCATTGTCTGGTTGTCTGGTTGTTTTATAGGTTTGTACACTGCTTAAGTGCTTGTCCTTATTTCTATTTTATTTTTTCTTACTTTTAATACATATGTGGCTTCTTTCGTAGATTTGATTTGCTGAACATATGTGGGCGGCGCATCTACAGATACCCGTCCAACGGCAAAAAATGCGTAGAATCACAAAGAAGGTAGTTCATACTTAACTGTAGAGTGTTCCTTCATGTTTTAGCTACGAAATAAGACAGAAATCCAAGTATAAAACGCACTTCCACGACATTAATCAAAACGTAAACAATAACTACCGCATCGACACGTCCGCACGCTCCGAAGAAGAATTTAAAAGTAAATTGCGTGATGTTAGTTGTGAAAAATATGGGTAGAAATAAAAAACAAGAAATTAACTAGTTTGAACCACAGTTTGCTAATAAAATTTATTTTTTAAGAAAAATAAAACGTGACAAACATTTTTGAACGGCTATAAAGTTTATAAAATAGATTGAGAATATTTTGGCGGCAAATAGCAGAAAGTGCTGCCATTTTGTATTTGCGGTGATTCCAGTTGTTCGTTTCAGTCGTTTCAGGTTCAAAGCGGAAATGGAGGAGGTCAAAATAGACGACGTGGGTAGTTACGATGAATTATCGGTGGTGGCACAGAGAGTGGAGAGTGATCGATTTCTGGAAGATTTTTTGCGGGCAAACGGACTAATACGTAAGCACGGAAAATGCTGCAACGTAAGAATGCGTCGCTACAACGACAAGAGTTCATCGTGCGGATCGCGGTGGCGGTGTATCCGATGCCGCAAAACAAAAAAGCGCCATGCTAGGAAGCTTCTTTGAAAAAAGTAACAGACAGTATCGTTAGTTAAGTACAACCCAATCTGACCTAACCTAACCTAACCTGACCTGACCTGACCTGACCTGACCTGACCTGACCTGACCTGACCTGACCTGACCTGACCTGACCTGACCTGACCTGACCTGACCTGACCTGACCTGACCTGACCTGACCTGACCTGACCTGACCTGACCTGACCTGACCTGACCTGACCTGACCTGACCTGACCTGACCTGACCTGACCTGACCTGACCTGACCTGACCTGACCTGACCTAACCTAACCTAACCTAACCTAACCTAACCTAACCTAACCTAACCTAACCTAACCATGTTTTAGCGAGCCGGCCGGCGGCGCACCAAACCGAGATTTGGTACGCTTTCACAACGGTGCTTTACCCTGGTACAAAAGTACCAATTATTTAGTCAGTTGATAATCAGTCAGCTGATGGTTTTCATAAGCTGACTGACGATCAGCTGCCATTTGTCTTTCGTCAATTCCGATGTTTTGTTTGTTTACGGTGGTGGACGGCGCGCCATCACGACGTTGGGGTAAAGTAAGTGTTGAAAATCGGAGTTTAAGTGGGAGTGGCGCTACGGGACCTCACTGAATGGAAAGAGGGTGTCTTGCTGATTCTGAAAATGTCTCAGTTCTATAGAAAATCTTTCGGGAAAGTGGACGTCTTATTTAAGATTAGCCATGTGGGCCCCCCTGCTTGTAACTTAACTTTGTTAGTTTTTGTTTTGTCTCCTGTTTTGTTTGTTCTTACTTTTATTTTGCTTCTAAGTGTGTTTTTGCATTATATTTCTGTTGAGTTTCATTATTTAAGGCTCATCTTGTTTTGTTATGTCCTGTTATTCTCTGTTTTGTATTTCTTTTTCTTTTTTTTCTCATTCCACTGTTGCTGCCTCTTTGCTGGCGGCTTATGTTTTGTTCCGTCTACCTAGGTTATAATCATTGCTCTAATCTGATAACTGGTTCCCTACTTCCTCTTATTCTCTTCTGTGTGCCTGTGATGTTCTGTTCTGCTGCTTATTTTGCTTTGCCTTGTTCATTTCTTCTTTTGCTTGTCTCTTCTTTTGCTTCTGTTCCCTGTTTATATGAAAAATGAAGTAAAAAGTTGATGATGATGATGATGATGATGTTAGAAGGCGTTACACAATTGCTCACCTAATTGTGTAATAATACCCCTAGAATCTAGTGCAGAATATTCATGATCCTGCTTCCTCGGGAAAGTCAAATGCACATGTGATGTACATGTGATGCCATATATATACATGTAATGCCAAATAACAGGGCCCACAACCTACACTGGGCTTTAATTTTGAACTGACTTAGGATTATACTTTATGTTAGTTTTTTGTTGTCCTTCTTATGTATTTTTTGTAGGTGTGATTTGGGTTATCTATTTGCTCGTTTGACTGCATGGCTTTGTTGTTTCTGTGTTATTTCCATTGTCTAACATTATTATTTGTTTTAATCTGGTAACATGTTCACCTACCTCACCTTGTACTGTATTGTATATCTATTGCTTACTTCTCTCTTGTTTCTTTCCCTCTGTTCTTTTCCTGCACTTCTATTCACCTGTCTATATGTTAAATGAAATATAGAAATAAAAAACTGAACATTGATTGACTGGGTACATTGGTGTGGGTCCAATTTGAGACAACAGAAAATCATGCAAATTTTACCACCCAGGTGTGAATATGTGAAACTGGTGGGTGGGAGATAGCACTGAATGGTGACAGAATCATGAGCAAAGGGGAAAACTGGCTAATTAACAAATAACACCAGAATAATATGGCCTAAAATGTTGGATGGGTTGGAATTGTCACAAACAGGTACGCTCTTGAGAGTAAGTTTTGGCACATGGATGGGTAAAATCAAGGTATGTGGATGGTCCCAATTAAAACACCAGTATTTTTGTTTTTTATTGCTTACAGATTTACAGTCAGCCTTAAGAAGAAAATCATTGCATGAATTATGTGAGCAAGAACATTTTTGACTATGTCCTGCAGAATGGACAGAGCATGCAATCTTTGGCTCATAGTCACAGTTCAGTGTACAAGTGAGCTTTCACAGTTTATTGCTGGTCTATGCATGCCTTAGTTTTGTGGCTTAGTCAGGTAAAACATTTTTCAGTGTTTCGTTTTTCCTCCTAATACTAAGGGCTGCCTGATTCATGTAGATGTGCTTTCTCTGCGTTGTGGAATCCTTGTGGGGACTTTATACCTCACTACTTCTTCTAGGGATTTTGCAATGGTGTCCCAGGAATCTTGGACTGTTTTAAAAACAATGTTCTGCTCCAGAATCAGGTTTTCCAGTTGACTGGATTGTGGTGAATATATGATATATCTTACATTTAGGCAGGCATCATCAACAAAACACCACTGGTACAGCAGGCTGTGCTGCCTCTGCTAGCAAAGCTTCTGCAAGCATGATGGACATCTTCAAGCTACTTTCCTTATAAGAGTTTGAGAATTAATTACAATGATCACAAATTGATCATTGTGATCAATTCTATTGTGACTAATTCAATCAGTTATCAATCAATTGTGACCTAATTCTCACAATGATCCGAGAATTAGTGCAATAAACGCTGTAGTGCAGACCTGCTCAGAGTTGCAGGGTGCCACAATTATCAACCTGGGTAGCTTCACATCCTCGCTAACTGAAATCCTAGTGTAGAAGAATCCTAGTAAGCACTTAAACCACGATGCTGACACTCTCCATGTGGATGGTGAGCGGGTTTCAGCCAGCCCCAGTCTCCACCCCCTGAGGCCAGTCTGCAGAACGTGGCAGGCGACTCGACGAGGCGCTTGGGGCAGCCCAAAGCCTGCCCCAATTGGGGCAGAAATTGGGTGACTGGGGCAGACTCCTCCAACGGGGGGGTAATTTTTACCGATACATGGTTTATCTACTCCATTTTAGCGAAACACCCAGATATAAAATAAAACCGTGCATCCGACCCGACGACGACGTACTCAAGAAGGACGTCCGCGTACCACGAAACTCACTTACGGCAGCTATCTTGCATTCATGATGCACAATTTCAAAGATACCTCTATTCAAAGCTATATTTACGAGCAAAGTTTTCCCCTAATGACGTCATTTGCCCCTTCTTTCAAGCCGTATCAATCGATACTTTTAAAGATATTTCAAATAACAACTATTTTTGAATATAATAATTTTTACACAGCTTAAACATTTTCCCCTTTTGTTTTCTCACATTTGCACGAACGCATCTAAAAATTTGGAATATTTTCACGAGACCCAAGCGAAGAAAGATCCCCTTACGCCCGTGTGACGTCACATCACGGACCGGCATTCGTTCTTGGGAGGGGCATGATTTGCCGGCCTTTGGCGATCAAAACAAAGCGAAGGAAATACAAAAAACTACATACAGGGAAATTTCATTTTGAGTTCTAAGATTGTTTTATGTAGCTAAAATTAAGTTTGGATTACAAATTTAGAAAATAATTATAAATTTAGCTTTTGAAAGGCGCTCATTGCCTGATTTTCTTATTCACTTCCAGGAACTTTACACCAAAGAAAAATTTCCTTTATTTGTTATCTTTCATATTTCGTTTGATTACAAATATGACGCTTTTAGACAAATTAGGCTTTCCAGTGCAAGTTTTACTAGTGATTGTCGTTCTTTTAATTATTTTTTCTTCTTCCCTCGGTGATTTCCCGGACCGACTGCTGCCCCAAGTACTAGTTCCTGCCCCAAGAGCCCCCATTTGCCCCAAGCTCGACCAAAAGCTGTCCCAAATCGGTAGGTCTGCCCCGAGGCTGCCCCAACGAGATCTCGTCGAAATCTGCCACGTTCTGCAGACTGGCCCTGACGTGGGGCTGTTTCCCAGCTTTCGGACTATCCTGCAGCACAGCATGTGCCAGAGTTTGAACCATCCGCCCTCCATCTGTAATCAGTGATGCTGGAGCTGCAGTTGGCTATGCCAGAGCACTGGAGCACCAGAGCACTTCTGGTGCTGCTGCCGCACATCCTAGGGTGGCACATTGTCCAGGGTACTGTCTGCACATCTTGGAGTTTCCAGGGTGCTGTCTGCACATCTTGGAGTCTCCAGGGTTCTGTCTGCGCACATATCTTGGGATTTCAGGGCTCTGTCCGCACGTCCTGGGTGTTCAGGATTCTGTCTGCACATATTGGGGTGTCCAGGTTTCTGTCGATCTCCCAGCTATGGATTGCTGTATGGATAAGTAGTATGGTTATAGGCAGTCAGCTGCAATCACGCCACCTGTGACGGTATACAGAAGCGTTAGTTTGCGCACTCAGCAGTTGTATTCTGGCGCCTGGCAGGACTGTGTGTACCCTTGAATTAAGCAACTGTGCCAGTCTGCTGCAATGTAAGACTTTGAGTCGAGAAGAGTATATAAATACCTGACTAGGTCATATGGGGATTTGAGTGTGTTCATTGGAAATTACCTCAATTTGATTATTTGAATTAATACTCTTGTAAAATAAGAATGCAAAAGCATGTAATATAAGTTTATGGCGGTTTCTTGCCACATCAGAAATAGACGATAATTCCTTATACCGTCCTGTCCAAACCAAACAAATATTTTTGTTTTCAGGTGTATCAGAAATGAAGCTTGTTGTGGTGCATGTTGGTAAAGAAGGAGGACGGGTCGCCTCCATATCCCTCAAACAAGCCAACGGAATCGCAGCTGCCCCAGCGTTGGAAACTCCATGCAGCTTGATATGTACTCGGGTATGTGCTGTTCATAATCTTGAAAAGGCATGGTGTGGAGTATGTATATTCAGATATGGTTCGTTCGGACTTAATCCACAAAATGTTTAGGCACGACCCCAAAATCATTTTGTGGAGTAAATGTGAACGAATCATATCCAAATATCTGGCTCATAATGTTTTTCTTAGAACCGGGATAAACTTTGGGTACGTTAAACATGCATCAAGCTTATATCGAAGGAGCTGTGCATTGATAGCTTGAATGCGCTCAGGTTGAGGGGGCTTCCGGCCAGATATGTGAGACTGGACGAGAACAGGTGGGCTGGTGTGGGTGAGCGGCTGACGCTGGGCGCGGTTCCAGGGCGGCGCGGTGCCGCACCTGATACCTGAGGTGCTGGAGCGGTTAGGACAGGCGCCGCCGCCGCTGCTGCAGGCGCCCCTCTCCTCCCAGCTATCGCTGCAGTCCGTACTGGAACAGTTCGGCCGCGGCTACAAGCTATTTGCGGGCATCCAGGTGAGAGCTGAGTGACCGCGAGTGCTGGGGCTTCATCACTGCCGTCACCTCCTCATTTTACTGGGCCTGCGAGTGAGGGTTCTCGCTGGTCATGACTTGTCATCGGCATGGTACTATGTTATTCCACTTACCATTACTCATTATTACGCATTATAGCAGAGATATTCTGATGCTAGTTTCTCTCAGGGGCTGCTGTACTCCAGTGTCCACGACCCGATGGTGGCGACGCCCAGCGGGTACAACGACAAACGGGGCATCGCCGTGTGGCCGCGAGCCGGTAAATCGCAGCTCGACGCGGCAAGGTATGTCCCTTGGCATATTGCGATCAACCAATGCAGGTGTTATGCTTGCCAGAACAGAATCTTATCAAGTATAAAGAATGGCGCACATGATCTGAAACTGCTCAAATGAGGCATAACTGACTTGTGTTTGAATAACTGTTCCTTGGTTTGTCCTGGAGTATGGCGTGCATATTTTTGACCTTGGTAATTGACTGTGAGATTCTTATGTGTAGAGTTATAGGATGTAAATTTGTTGAACGATTGTAATGATGTTACTGGCAGGGCAGCGACGCACTTCTGTTGGTTGTAACCGAGTCACTAGTCGCGCGGTGGATCTCTCAGGCTCTCACTAGCTTCCAACGGCTTTAACCCGTTTCACTTGCCGGTGTGGCGGGTGTGGCTTGCCGTCTGTCCACGCTATGCTCAGTAGTTAGGAAGCTACCGAATACTGACTGGTCCGTCTGCTGACTTGTTGACGGCTGTGTTGGTAGTGGTACCTTCCGATTTGCTCTTGGGATATACTCTGAGGTCGAACTGGCACCGCTGCCGACAGGTTCATGACCCTGCAGGCTGCTGTGCGTCCTGATTGGCTGGAACTGCTCTGCGACGCGGATACACCTCCAGAGGCCTCCAAGAAGCGGCAGAGGAAGGCGCTGGACCGGTCCTTGGAACTTCTGGACGAGTGCCTGTCGCTGAAGGACGACCACCAGGTAATCAAATATATGCTTCAACGGGTTTGGCTGTTGCAATTCTCATCAGTGGTGTCGAAGCTTTATGTTTTCTCTGCGGCATTAAGTTTTAAGGCGATTCTGTAAAAGAATCCTTCGCAGATTCTCAATGCCTCCCTTGCTAATTCTCAATGCCTCAAATTTCTAAATATCAATGACCTCAAGACTTGATGTTTTAACACCCGCCACACCCCCGCCCAGTGCGCCTTCGACCCACCTCCTCCCTGTAGGAGGGGGGAGGGTTCGAACAGTTCCCTTTGACAGCGGCTCCTTAGAGTCGTGACGGAAAAACACGAATGATGGAAGATGGCTGATGAGAAATAGTTATAAAATTGTATCGGCTATTTTTTTCATGTTAAAGGTGATGTTGCAGCTTGGTGCATGTCCGGGCTGAGTAGAACACCCATAGAATGAGTAGAACACATAGAACACCCAAGACATTTGCTACCACCTTTGATCTGTTTTTCCATTCAGGAAAAAATCGGAAGCTGGTGAGTTGAAGAAGTATCTGAAAAGTATACTTTTCCTAAAAAGTTTGAGAACACTGGCGCCCCACGTTGGCAGAGTTACCGCGAATTCACCCATGTAACACTGCCATGGAATTAAAAACTGTTGCCCGATGAAAGATACACACTTTGATTCTCCTTTTCCCTTTGCCTGCCAGCAATTGACTACCAGTTATATCAGCTTGCAGCGGGGTGGCACTGACCGCGAATTTTCCACTGAGTGCCCTTCTGTCTGGGAGTGCTATAGTACCGCTGCTCCCTCTCAGGAGCTGTCCGGCACGTGTCTGCTGGCGCCGCTGGTGGGCGGCCACGTGACAGAGGACCGGCTACGCTCGGCGCGTGCCGCCGCCAGCCGCCACGTGCACGGCTATGTGCTGGAGGGTCTGGCCAACGGACCGGACGCCAGCCTGCTGCCATCTATTGAGCCGGTCGCCAAACTCGTCGCCGACTCACTGGTGAGTCACGCCCGTCATCATTACATGAATAACGGTCTGTGCGGAACCTAAACAAAAGGTACCACGAGGCTGATTTTTACCAGTCTGGCTTTTTACGTATTCTCGTACTAACCAAATCTGACACTGAAGTCAATATTTCTGAAGCGGCTCCGTTTAGTAACTTCTCTAGCTTGACAGACCAACTGCTGAGGTTACACGGCGTCTCGAACCGGCCTCCACTGGAAGGGATCGCGGGGCCCAAATCACCTCTTACTCAGGAATTCCGTCTGGACTTGAACTCGGCACACGTGTCTCAGTGAGCGGGAACCCGGCCCTTCTGAGGCACCTGCCTCCATTCGCTGGAGTTTTGAAATGACGAGCTGACTTTGAGCGCTCAGTTTTACCCTTCGTGCTTCTGGCTTGCCTATTACTTGGCATTTCGGATAAGCAAATTGGTTGGGAAGAACGGGGACGTGTGCTTTTCCGAGTGGGTATATTTGGCAGCCGGTGTTCGTACCATTACAAAATGTCTGCACATGTTTTCGGCTCTAGAGCTAAAATGTTTGCCTTCGTTTTTAAAAGAACTTGGATGTAGCCAAAAGAAGTTGTTTGCATCCATTGAACGGAGGCACAAAGTGATTCCTAGCTCCCGGTATTTTGCTCGGAGCAAGGGAGTGTGGTCTGAAAGATAAAAGGCCAAAGGTTATTGCATTGAATTGTTTTCATTCTCAAAATTGTTCGAAGACTAGAGGTTTCAGGCCTCTTACGATATGTTTCCTTTAAATGTCTGAATACTGATCTGAGGCATTTGAAATGATGCAGAGGGATTTTTAGTGACGCAGTGGTAGCTTAGTTAGTGGCTTCATTGCCTGCATCCAGATTGGTATAGCATTAATTAACGTGGGCTTAATCCCCACGGCGGGAGACTGTCTGGCCCGGTGCAAAGGATCCTCAAACACCCCGCCAATACTCCCGGGGAATGCAGTGACGCTGTGGCAACGCGTTAGGGCTCCACGTCACCAACCCGGCTTCAAATCCCCGGCGGGAATACTGAAGGGGGACTTCCTGATCTCCTAACATACCCTTCCTAACGGGGGAGAGTTGGTGATGCCATATGTCCTCAGAAGGTGGTGCGTCGTAAAGCCCCAAGGCTTCCTTCCTGCCAATATCTCACGTAATCGGACAAAGTTTGTCTGTTGGGAGTGGCCGTAATAAAGTGAAATAGAAATAAAGAAGACCTTTTAGGTATGATGTATTCATGTTTAAAGGATGTGCGATGTTTTATCATTAATTTCTGTGATGCCCAGACTGTGTATGTCGTGTTCTTACTTCGCAGTCGGTGGTGCCCGCCGATATGCCGCGCGTGCTCCACTCTCCATTACCTCCTGTGTATATCTGGCAGTCGGTGGTGCCCGCCGATATGCCGCGCGTGCTCCACGGTCCATTACCTCCTGTGTATGTCTGGCAGTCGGTGGTGCCCGCCGATATGCCGCGCGTGCTCCACGGCCCATGGCGACCGTTGCACGTGCTGCGGCTGGTGCAGCGCGGGGTTGACCTGTTCGACTCCTCCTACCCTTGCCTGGCTACCGATCGCGGCGCTGCCCTCGTCTTCCCGCTTCAGCCGCGGGACAGTGCCGGGTAGGTAGGTGTGGTGTGTCCTGCTAGCCGCCCCAATCGGATCGCAGGGTCCCGGCGATACGTGGGGTGTTAGGTACTCGTTCTAAAGGAGAAATCCTCTGAGTAAAATCGGTAACATCAGTTAACGGGGCATTGAACCGTTCTAAAAAAATCATTGGATGGTCCGTGGGGAGCGCTGTATTTAGTTTTCATCGGCTTAAAAGCGTGCGCTCGGACGCGCGGGTAATTGACCAATTCCCTGCAGATCTCATCGCCCCCTCCAACTGGAACGTGTCAAGCCCGGCGGTGACTGCTCCGGATATGTTGCCAGTGTTCTCGGGCCGTTGTCTATTTTGGATGTACCTTTACCCCGCTATGACGTAATCGTGACGTCACCCGTGCCGCTCCGGTGTGTGTTTGGGCCAGGAGACGCTGCTTAAAGGCCGGCGGGAACCTCAAACGGGCGGCGCTTTTGAACGTGATGTGCTGTTTGGTGTCCACTGCCTACGCCCAGTTGTCGAATAATGGGGTGCCAGTTTGCTTTCTGCATCGTTTTCTGCCGTGAAAGCATGTGATTTTCAAACCAGAATGTCTGGTTTATGAGGGGTCATATGGGGCAGATGACTGGATGCTTCTTGGAGAGTCAGTCACACTCACACAATGCTAATGCCCAATCCCCAGTAAAATCACGGAAACGCTGAGACATCAGTGTTAAAATCGGGTAGTGGGCAAAGTGTTCCACTTCAGACACCTATGGGGGAGCAAAATATGGAATTGAGGTCCATGTCCCAGATACATGAGTAGTTTTAGTACGCTCTATTAACGCACCCGTCGGGGGAACAGACTTATCGACTCATGCAACCGGAAGTCTGCCTTCGGACTCCCGATTTCATGAGTTGATCAATCAGTTTCCTCGGCTGCGACCGTGGGAGCGGTGGGTGCATAATAGAGCGTACTGAAACTGCTCATGTGTCCGTAATACGGGACTGTCGGTACGGGGTCCGAGCCAACAGTGAGATTCTAGAGCACATTGCTGATGGCAAATGATGAAAGCTTAGTTTGGTCCTGGTTCACATCACAGGTTGGCCGTAACATTGATATGTTGCGTTACGGCTACTCGCGAGCTCCTCCCCCAATCTGCCAATCTGTGATGTGTTTATTGCGCATAAACTTGCGATGCCTATCGTTTAGACTGATCAGTAACTTACAGTGCTAGATTGTATCTTGATTTCTAATTTGTGTGAGGTCAACTAAATTCTTTGAATTAGGAGGAAGACATCCATGCAAATTACAGCTGGGCTTGTGGCTTTAGTTGCACCTCAGGACTGGGGTATCGCTGCTGGTAAAGCGGGACCGTTGATGCTGGCTGCCAGAGGGCCAGGGGCACCGGTAAACTCAACAGTCTAAAGCTGAGGGAAACCCGAGGCCCTTACTCAATCTAATAGTAGCCATAGGAAAACCGATGTATTTTATTGTTTCACCTTCACGAGCCGGTTCATGCTAGCAATGCCAGATGAAGCCGCTGAGTGTTGCAGCTGTGACGTGGAGGCGGGATGGAGTTACAACACCTGTTCTCTCTTATTGTCCCCTCTTGTCGAATCTTTGTGGAATGTGACACATCGTTAGGATGCTTATGAAACATGCTGATTACTTTCGCGGAAAATCTGTCTTTACTTAAAGGTTTTGTTCTGAGCCCCGCTTTTATTTGGGGCTCACATGTCTATAAACGGGTCTGAAAAGGTGAAGCTGTGGCTTCATACGTAAGTGCGATATCTCCAGTAGCAGCCAATTTTATGAACAAGATCAATGAGGACCATACAAACTATCTTGAATATGTTTTCAAACAGTAATTGTTCTTTACGAGCAAACTCACTTTTGGCTGACCAGCAAGACCCCAAAGGAGGAGCACATTATTCACATATTAAACCGTACTCTTTCGGAAAGCGTTCCACGGGCCCGAAATGTTTGCCTAGTTCTTTTCTCAGCGTGTAGATGATAGATGACCAAATTAAGATTGATTATAGCCTTACAAACATGCCACACGTGCAGGCATTAGAGCTCTCATGGGACTGTACTGTTGGAAGTGTGCGGACGCGCCCATAATGGCGGCCATTCGCTCTTGATCAATAGCCCCGTCTCTATGCTTTTTGTGCCTTTTTGTGGCGCTTCTTGTTGCCGGCTGGCTATCTCTGTTCATTACTCGCTCACGATGCCACTTCCGCTGCCGACAGTGACGTCACTGGCCAGTCACGTGACGAGAGCGATGTCAGCGGCCGTCGTCTGGCGGTGTACGAGATCAGGCTGGACGAGAGGAGGTGAGCGTGTTGACGCCGGGGCAGATAGCCGGCCGCCGCGCTGGCGTCGGCCCCCAGCTGCTGTGATTAGATAGCGGCAGCGACAGCAGCCGGCTACCGGGTATCGGCCCATTGATGGACATGGGCAGATTACAGCCTGCTTGTAAACACGCTTAAATTGAAGTTGTTTCGAAACGTTAGCGAAATTTACCAAGTGATAGTGTTTCGTGCCGTATAGTAGCTATCGGGGGATAGGTGGTTTAGTGGATAGCCTCAGTCTCCTGAACCACCGGTCCCCAGTTCAAGTCCCGGCGAAGCCTCTGAATGAGTTGATCCGATCCCCCAATTTCCTCCCAACAGGCCAAGGGTTGACAACACCGTATAACATTGTCATTTGGTGCGTCGTAAAACCCAGACAGTTATTATTTCAGCGTCTGACGTAGTCCCGGTTCGGATATTACGGAAGAGCACGCATGCCTCCTCTGGTACTGGGAGGTCCCGGGGGCCGCTGAGAGTACACTGACAGGCATGGATCCCTGCGGCAGGTACCGGGAGGACCCGAGTCCGCTGGTGAAGGACTGCCGCTGTTACACCTGCAGCCACCACAGCCGGGCGTACATCCACCACCTGCTGATGGTGAAGGAGCTACTGGCGCCGGTGCTTCTACAGCTGTGAGTATCCACTTCCCGCAGAGTCCAGTGTCGCCCCCGCTCCAGTGGGAGGTCTGACACCGGACGGCTCTAACGACGCTGTACAAATATGAACTGAGAATGAATGGCCCTTATCGGGCTTATAGTTGTTTAGCGGCCATTTATTCTGGACTGACATATGCCCTTTGGAGCCGTCCGAGCTAGGTTAGTTGCCTCCCGAACACATTGTATTTGTGAACAAACTACTTCGCCACGGGAGATGCGCCGTGTACGTTCATCACCCTCTCGCTTCCGTGCGCTGAGCACCGTGCTGTTTGTATCGTGAAACCACCACTCGCATCTCGGTGAGTTGCACTGTCTCCCGTACCGTTTGCACGGCGCCGACCAGTCGCCCTGTATGGGGCTGAGCGCGGTCAGTTCGCTGTTACCCGAGCAGCGGCAGGCCAGGGGCCGGGCCCCGGAGGAGGGTCTCCGCTGCCGCCCGAGCAGCGGCAGGCCAGGGCCGGGCCCCCGGAGGAGGGTCTCCGCTGCCGCCCGAGTAGGGGCCGGGCCCCCGGAGGAGGGTCTCCGCTGCCGCCCGAGTAGGGGCCGGGCCCCCGGAGGAGGGTCTCCGCTGCCGCCCGAGTAGGGGCCGGGCCCCCGGAGGAGCTCCGGACGGGCAATGCACGCCGGCTGCCCGGTCTGCCGACTACTGCTAATCGGGAACCTGGGTAGTCCGGCGGCTGGGGAATGGTCGCAACTCAAATAACTTCTGGTTCGGAGTGTCTGCGCACTGCTTCAGTGCCCACGCAGAAAAATGACTGCTCAACTGTGGTCCTACGGATGACAGCTTGATATAAGATGAATGTTTTACTGGGGATGAGCTACTTTGCATTTAGCTGTGCTTTGAATGGTGCGTAGTGCGTAGTGCATGCCAAATAGATTTTCCGTTTCGTGTCTCTGATGGCGGCAGTCAGCATGGCCGCAGTATCAGCTCGTCCGCATCATTAAAGGGAATGTGGCACATTGGTGCGATTACTGGAGTGGTTTTAGGGGCGTTCTTATTGAAAAAAATTATTGAAAATAATTAATGTGGCCTTATTTCTGCTGAAAGATAGCTTAGAAGCCCAATATGTTGTTTTTGTTCTGGGACAAATGAAATATCGATCAATTAATTTCTCGCTATCAGATGACCCACATGGCTATCTCAGTTCAAATCTCATCATGAAAATGCCACCCTTCAATTTCCTTGGGAGTCGCTAAAAATGCATTGAAGTATCTTATTTCAGAAACAACAGCATTAACCCGGTACCGTCTGGCCTCTTTTTCGAGCCCACCACCGCCTGGGGGTTTGATCGGACCCTCCCAGGATCGGGGGAACCATCAGCGTCACAGAAAAAAGGAGGGGCGCCAAAAGTGTCCCACCGTCTTCTCCTATTGTAGCGAGTTGGTACCATATCCGTTGAGCTGTGACGTCGCGGGCGGCTAGAATTGGTCAAATTTAGGCCAATTTAGGAAATGCTTTCTAACCTGGGAACTATTAAACTTGGAACAAGGCTGCGCCCACCAGTATGTATGTATTGACCCCAGGATTCGAGCGATTTATGACATTACCTAGTTAGGTTACATGAGGACCTTGGATTTAGGCTATGATCAGATAAGGACTTTTTAAGGTCATGTGGCATATCATTTGAATCCTTAAAAGAAAATGCTCATCATATCAAATTTATCTGTATCTTTTTCATTCCAAAGATATAGTCACAAATAAATTATAAAAAACATGACATTTGGTTACCTCCGGTTACCTCGTTATTGACCTGACCTGGCAATGATTACCATGTCTGCGATTTGCTTTTTGAAGAGCCTTTGGATGATGTTTAAAAACTTGGTTTGGCTATTCTGGAACCCGGCTACACCCCTGCTTTGGTCTTCCTCTTTTTAGAATAACACAATTTTCTTACATTGATCGGTTCAGAAATGGTTTCGAAACTCCTTGAACTGATCCGACGGTATATCAATTTTCAACCATAAGTTGTAAAATTAATCCCCTGAAGGTATGCAAAGCGATGCGTCTCAATCAAATCAACTCATAATCAGCGAAGGACGGAGGGGGGGATACGATCGGACCGCACCCCCTTCTTGGGCGTTGCCGTGTAATACCAAACACCTCCAGCTCCTTGTAAGCCTTGGCTGTAGCCTGGATTGTGCTCGGAGGCCTCATTTCAACGACTCATTCAGTGTGGCAGTGATATAAGAGGGCTCTCGACGCGTCCTGACACATCCGCTGGCTTTTCGTAAGTTATCCAGCGCTGCCAGCCCGGGGAGGCATACACGCACTAATTACCCCGCGTCTGGTGGGACCCGGCGGTCTCTGCCCCGCCCGGCGCTGTTTACGCCCCAATTGCACGCACGAGCCGGGCGGCGGCGCGGTGCCGGCGCGGCGGCTCCTTGCCGAGGCTGATTGTCGCCGCGGGAGTCCCCGTATCGGCCGGCAGCCAGCAGCTGCGGCCCATTTGCACCGGCCCCAAACTGCGGCGCCGGCTCGTTCCCGGAACGGAAGGTACAGCGGCGCAATAGCTCCGGCGGCGCTATCGTCGCCGCGCGTGCCAATCAATATAGTGCTGCCGTTTAAGCGCAAGGAGGGACTTGCGCATGCGCCGGTCGTGGCCATAGTTTATCCGGTGCCACCCGGTTCCATGTCCCATGATTCAGTATGGTTTTGGCACGTTTGGATCACGGAGGAAAGCCGAGAATGCCGAAAGAATCGTGGGTTAGATTTTTGTATTGTTCCATTCTTCAAACGTGGAAAATTTAAGCCTTTTCTGTGTCAGGTACTATATAGTCATGAGGCAGCTGACGTCCAGCCAGTTGCCAAATGCGTTCACTGGCGGACGCAGAGCGGGGTTGATGAACCATGCCCCCCCCAAATGGCAAAACTTTGGCGGGTTTCTTAAACTGTGTTTTTTCGTTTTCTCCCGAGTTGTCCCACCCCAACGGCGCTCCTGCGTCCGCCCCTGAATGCGTTACGTGGGGGATGAGTGGCTCAGTGAGCGGGGCATCTGTCTCCCGCGCCACAGGTCCCGGGTGTTAATCTCGTTAGGTGCTACGAATAAGTGTAATCTGATCCTTCCCCCTCCCCCAGCAGGGTGGAGTTTACAGGGCTTGGCAGTTAGCGCGTTGTTAAGGCCCCAACAATTATTATAAGGCACCAAATAACTATCAGCAGCAGATGCCATTATTGGGATGTAAATGACCACCACATTGTACGGTCATATGGTGCCTCCTGCAGCTGGAGGCGGCATAGAAGAAGAAAGAAACGAAAACACAAATAAGCAATTGGCGATTAACTTCCATTGCTTGTATTTGATTTTAGGTTGGATTTTCTTGTTCAAAGCATTACTGAATCATCGCTGCGCCAACTGCCGTGAATGTGTACGGAAATGTTTAAGTTTCGACAGGTCTGTCATTTATCATTTCGTTAAGCTACGTCCCTAGGCTAGTTAAGCGCTACCGTTGCAACTGGACAGAGGTGTCTACTCTCGCGGAAGAAGAAAACAACGCTGGGAGGTCTGTCGTAGAAGCTGCCAGGGTGAACTCCCCAGAGCACCACCGACGACTGCATCACTGCTTCCAGGGAACATGGCAATTCTGCTGGATATCTTTTCACGGCTGCCACCTAGGGGAATAATTTTACTTCTGGTGCTCATAGGCTGAATATGACTGCTTCTTTGAGGGCTGCGGTGAGGGGAGAGCTAGACATAGCTCCCAACTGCCCAGGAGCTATCTGCCGCCCTATCTGGCCGTGCCAGCATGTTTCCGGGCACCAAACTGTACACTGCCACACCAGAGGTGGAATTTATCCAAGCTTTGTAGCAAGAAGCCTGTTCTGACGGCTACCGCGTTCCTGGAGCCGCTCTTGATGGGCAATGAGTATAGAAGCATAATGATCCAGTGCAGTGGGCTGGAGCAGACCACCGATCTCAAAGTCTGGCCGTGGTCGCTGAGCCTCATCGTGAGTCCGTCTGGCCTCAATAATTGTTGGGATGTGTTGGTGGCTGTTTGCCAGTCTATTGGGAAATGTACGGGTTGTTAATTTCGATATGTATGTTTTTATTTTCACCGACCACTTGCGGTGACATTTATTATCTGCGGAGCATTGGTCCAGGACCAATATTGTGCTCTTGAATGAAAACTGAATGGGCTCAGAGAACCGTGCTTTGCAGCCCTTTTGAAAAAATGCATCCCTCAGTTCAACTCTGGTGTTGACTTCAAGCCCGTGCCCACATGCTGAGGCGTCTCAGCCGTGTCGGCCTCACGTTTTAGCCCGCCGCTGGGTCCTACCCCGAGGCTACCCGCGAGTGTCATCTGTATTGATTTGCGCACCGGGTGCAGGCAGGTGGACAACAGTCTTACTTCGCTACACATGCTTTCACCCGCGTTGTGGGCTCTAAATTAATCGATGGAAGCGCGCTGGACCAAGTGTTCCCGATGAGTTATGACGGCCAGTTCATGTGAAACGTATAGCGAGGCACGTGCGCATGATTGGGCAGAAACATGTCAGGGGAAGGAAGTCTGGGACACCCTTAAAGCTGTTGTTCCCTTCTGAAGTCAATATCATAATGTTTTAGTAGTGGAAGCCGCCACTATTTTTCAACCTTCGGCGAAGTGAGTGAAAATTACCCCGAATTTACCCAGCCCCGCTATACCTAGGATAGGCTTCCTTGGTCTTTTTGACACATTTTCTCCGAATTCGAGCTTTGGCGTCAAAGGCAGGGTGTGAAGATAAAGGCAGGGCAGGCAGTTAAAGGCAGGGGAGATTCCCCAACTTGTGAACTAGAGGGACGTCCCTCCCAAAATTACTGCGCTCTTGATTATGTTTGCCTTGTCTCCAACTTATCGGCTTGGAGTTCTAGAAATGCTTCCCTATCGATTAGAAGTGATCTGACCCGCAGCGTATCCCCGGAAAGCCACGGAGTTTTAGCTTTACCTCCCACTTCATCCCTGCACCTATGTTTGGCGCCAGGAAGTATTCCACCCTCCCCCGCACCCCCCCAATTCATGCCTGTGACGACAGCCCTGGTTTGAAGTCAAAATCGCCGGTGGTCAGGTCGAAGAATCTCATGTCTGTAAAATTCGTATTGAAAAATGAACGAGTTTTTACTGGGTGGCCTGAATGTCTCAGCAAGCTTCTGAGCAGCTCGTTCCCCGCAGCATCAGTGCTTTGTTCTGCTTTACCAATTTGTAATAATCAGAGCGGTTCACCTAGGACTGTATTTTTTAATCAACGGCCCTGTAAATGCGGGTGTCCAGGGTCGGGTTGGGACCTTGATTCTTACTTAATCATTTGCGGCCTGCCTTTTGCGTCAGCGCAGCATTCTGGGCGGTTTTCTTGTTCACCGGCGCGTGACGTGTGACAGCCGTGATAATTCCGAAAACTGAATCGAAGCGGGTATGACGTCGGAATGCCGAACGTGAGGACAATGTGAAAGTGCACCAGACCTCAGAATAGCCAAGTCGGCGTGCGCTGGTCGTTGGTGCGTGCCCACCAGAGAAGGTCTCAGCAGCACCGCCTGTTCGACGCTCGCCGCTGACTTTAAGCATGCTTGTTTGCGTGCTTTACCGGGAAGGCGGAGGGTGGCGGGTAACGATCTTGCATATCGCATGCAGCGTCCAGCCCTAGCGTGGGAGGGGTGGCGCTGTCGCTGACAGGCGGTGGGGCTGGTTTCTAAAGCCGGGGCAGACGTTCGTGTAGGCGGCGGGGGTGGTTTCTAACGCCGGGCCAGACGTTCGTGTAGGCGGCGGGGCTGGTTTCTAAAGCCGGGGCAGACGGTCGTGTAGGCGGCGGGGCTGGTTTCTAGGGGTGGACATGTAGGCGGCGTACTTGGTGTCTGGGTGCAGACTTGTAGGCGGCGTAATTGGTTTCTAGGTGCGGACGTGTAGGCGGCCTGGTTGGTTTCAAGGGTTGAATGTGTAGGCGGTGTGGTTGGTTTCAAGGGTCGGACGTGTAGGCGGTGTGGTTGGTTTCAAGGGTCGGACGTGTAGGCGGTGTGGTTGGTTTCAAGGGTTGAATGTGTAGGCGGTGTGGTTGGTTTCAAGGGTCGGACGTGTAGGCGGTGTGGTTGGTTTCAAGGGTCGGACGTGTAAGCGGTGTGGTTGGTTTCAAGGGTCGGACGTGTAGGCGGCTGGGGTGGTTTCTGGGGTTGCACGTCAGACTAGAGAGATGCTTCAGTCGGAAGTTGTTCTGTACAGCCGTGGAACCGAGCCTTAGACCGCTGGACTGGCGGTCATATTGGCTATTTTGAAGTCTGGTTGGTTGTAAAATGAATATTTATAGCTCCATTTTCCGTGGCGGCCTTCATTAAGCCCACTGTATTGATGGGTTTCATGGTAATTTTGTGCTTTGTGATGTTAGGAATGGATTTGATGTATTCTGTGGATTTATAGGAGTAAGATGCTTGGCTTCGCTTGTAGTTCAGTAGCAGTAGCGGAGCCTGAACCCGCTACCTGGTAGCCATGTACTGACTACGCGTGAAAAGGCTTGGGATCGATTCCCCTGAGATTCTCCGGTGCTCAGTACTGACTCAGCGTAGGTGGGCTGGTAACCGAACTGCGAGAGGATGGACTGGGTAGTCGTCTGTGTGCTTTGTCGGCGTTAGAAACATGCTCCTTGGCTGCCGGGCCGATCTCAAACGCCGAAATGGACAAAACTTTGTCGTATAAAGCAAAATAATGTGCTTTTAATGCTGGTATTGCGTGAATTGTTGTCTCATCCTTTGAGTCGCTCTGTTTTTGTATGTAATATTCCAGCACGCGACGTGCTATGCTCCAGTGCCGGCACATCTTCATGACAAGCTGGGATTGTAAGGTGTGCTGTAGCGATATGAAATGTGCAGTCAATCTGTTTCAAAACATACACCTGATTTACTACCGTTAAAGGGAATGTGGCACCTTTATAACGTGATTTTAACAGAGATAGCCAAGTTGTAAAGCATGCCGGAAAACCCGGTGCTCAATATATCATTTGTCTTGAAACTCAAAGTTTCCGTAGATAAAAGCTAAACACCTACCTGAAATGTACCCCTCATGTACCCTAAGCAGCAGGCCACAGTTGTCAGCTGTTGGGGAGACGACATATGCTGACGTCACGGTGAGTATCAGCTAATCGAAGCCCTTGAAGTCTATTGAATATGGTAGTGGTTGATCATGACATCATCCACTGGTAGATATTTACTTTTCCTTAGAGGTGCGTTTTAAAAATCAAAATATTGACGGTATTGTACATTTTTCAGAGAAATCATGAACGCTTCCATGATTTTGCGGCGAAAAGTACCCCTAATTACACAAAATTCCAGGATTCCACCAAGATGCTGCATTCCCTTTAAGCGGACTCCGAGGACTCCGTGCTTCACATGGCTAAAATAAACCTATGGTGTCAGAAAGCTGCAAAAATTATCCGGCAATCAGAGATATTGTTTGGTGACTTATTGTGTAGTATCTGATCTTATGAGGTCACAAGCGCGGGAATTTCCTTGGAAATGTATGTACTTGTACATACATACACTGCGTTTTCAACGCGCGCCCATCTTTCTGCATAACTGGCGACATTTACGCAGAGTCACGTCACCTTCCAGCAAGCTTTCCCCGCGGCGCCCGAGAGGTTCGCTTGTATTTGTACATGTGTGATAGTGTCGAGTGTCCCGTGTCCTGAATATCGAATCGCTGGCGGGCTTTACGTTATCGCTCCAGTCAACCAGCCCAAGTTGGTTTGGATCTTCGTAGAGGAATATGAAAAAAACAATATTGTAGTCGTAAGTCGCTGTTTACATTAAAAATGTGCCTTCGAATCACAGTACACATGACTTCTCGTCCATTCTTCGACCCACACACAGCCAGTCCGTGAAAACCCCACTGTGTCGGGCATTTGTTGGGATATCCCAGTCGTGATCCAGCCCAGCAGGATTTCGCACCGCGCACGCGATTCCCGCAGCCGCCAGGCTGGCGCGACTACTCCTCGTATACCTGCGCTTGCTCGGTGACGTCACCACAATAACAGCGGCAATACCTATGATTGGTGGAACACCTAAAAAGCCGGCGTCGATAGGAATGTGCTGGTCGATGCGGGTGTGCCCCGGCCGGTGCCACCATTGTCACAACAAAGTGGACTGTGGCACGCCTCAAAGCCAGCGGGCGCGCTCGGCCGAGCCGGGACGTTGACCTGCTGATCTTTAATGACGATGCTGGAATGTGTCCGAGTTTTCAGTCTGGCGCAACGCCACGTTATGTCCAGCAGTCACTCACGGCACGTCGTATTGCGACCATGTTATTACATTGTAGTTACTGTATTCGTGAGTTATGACGCTGGGAAGAGGACTGGATGAGACAGTCCGCCCAGTAATTTCCAGATGCTGCTTGCAGCTTTTGAATGGTGAGTGTGAAGAAGCTCTGTAAAGTGCTAAGTATGCCGTCTCCCGGGTCGTCCTGCGAGGGCGGCCCTGGCTGTACTGTGCGAATGTATCATGCCGTTAAGTAGCTGGGTGAGGCTGGTCAAGGTATCGACTGAATTTCAGCCTGAATTCCAATGTTTTTGTCTAGACGGTCCGAGCCACGATTTGTTCGATCACATCGGGTATACGGCTACGAGAATTGTTTTCTTTACTCCCTCTCGACAGAGAAATCCCATATGTACTGCTTGATGGGCGCTATATGAGCCCAGCACTTGCCAGGCTCTCGAACCCAAACAACTAACTACCGCTGCACTGTTGACTGCGGCACAGAGGTGTGGCTCGACGGTGACTGCTGTAGTGCAGAGGTGTGACTGGACGGTGGCTGCTGTAGTGCAGAGGTATGACTGGACGGTGACTGCTGTAGTACAGAAGTGTGACTGGACGGTGACTGCTGTAGTGCAGAGGTGTGACTGGACGGTGACTGCTGTAGTGCAGAGGTGTGACTGGACGGTGACTGCTGTAGTGCAGAGGTGTGACTGGACGGTGACTGCTGTAGTGCAGAGGTGTGACTGGACGGTGACTGCTGTAGTGCAGAGGTGTGACTGGACGGTGACTGGTGTAGTATAGAGGTGTGACTGGACGGTGACGACTGCTGTAGTGCAGAGGTGTGACTGGACGGTGACTAAAGCTGCACAGAGGTGTGACTGGACGGTGACTGCGGTAGTATAAAGGTGTGACTGTGACTGCTGTAGTGCAGAGGTGTGACTGGACGGTGACTGCTGCAGTACAGAGGTGTGACCGGACTGTGACTGCCGTTGCGTTTCAGACACAACCTGCACCACTGGAGCGGCTTTTTTGACTCGGTGAGACAGGCGCTGGCGGCCGAAGGTCTGGACCCTCTGGCCGAGACATTCCAGCGGCTGGAAAGGTGCATCGGAGCCGACACTGCTGCAGAGGAGGCGGTCCCGTCACCTGAGGAGAGCTCTCGTCAGCCCTTCTCAGTGCCGATAAACGGTGCTGTGTGATAATTCATCCGAGCGGTCCACCGGCTCCGCGGTCTCAGCTGCTCTTGCGGTGGGGTAGTAGAGGTCACAATTCAGCATTGGCGTCAGGCACAGGGTGGAAACTGCGCCCCGCGGCTTTGAACCACTCGAAGTCTTATTTGTATGTTTCAGCGCAATTCCATGAAAATGCATGAAGTTGGTGGGGTTTAAGCAGGATTTTACTGAATAGAAATATCAAGAATATGCTACAAATGAATAATGCAATTCGATCTATGCATTATTATGTATGATAGACGTGATAAAACATGGAATATTTTCTGAACAAAGGAACAAGTTTGGCTTGAGGTAATGAGATGCTATTTGGCCTATCCCCTCGAGTAAGATATGAAAGATTGAGTGCAATCACTGAGATACATTTGGATACATCCCTTCTTCAAAATCTTGACGACATAGTTGGTCGCAAAAATACATTAAGGAACCCCGCAACTTATGTGGGAAAACTAGCGAGAAGAAAGATGGCGCAAAAATGACGAACTAAGTTTCTACTATCCTGTTTTTACTATAATTACCACTGAATTCATAATGGTGTACGACCAGGTGACGACAGTGAATCAAAAGTCGGTCATCATGTCGGCCTACGGCTGTTCTATTCTGCAGCCAACTGCTCTCAAGACTCTGAAGAAGACCTCAACTCAAGGTTCTACCTCAGATTCGAGCAGATGATAATGATAGCGGTCGGGGCAAACGACACACCACCTGCTAGTTATACTGCGCCGCCAGCTCCACCCCGTCGGGAGGAGTTTGGATGATCAGGTTGTGCCTATTCGGAGAACACGCAGGGCCTGAAACCCGGGACCTGCGATTCATCTGGAGGCAGGCGATCTACTGCTGGGCAATTTAATGCCCTGATTTTAGGGGATAGGCCAAGTAACATCTAATCTTCTCTGAATTGTGTTCCTTGATGCAGCCCTCGAATCTGTCAATACGGAACGTTCATTATATAAAAACACAGATGTGTTGAAATCAGTCACCTGCGTGATTTCATCGCCCAGTTCACCGGTTTGAATGTAACAGGCTATTCCCGCTATGAGCGTTTCCGCACACAGAATGTCTGCACTAGCCAGAGATGGAAGTCGCAGCGAGGTGGTGGCTGGTAACGGAAACCCTGGGCTTCATGGACGTTATTTATACTGGCTCAGAACGTTAAGTTCGACTTTAAACTTAGCAGCAGTTGAGAAATCACCGAAGTCTTGTCCAATGAACGGTGTATTTCGGGGCACGACTATGGATCGTATCCTTCGACTTTATTCGTGCCTTCGGGGGAGCCATTTTAGGAGGTGCTCGGTCCATCAGCTGCGGCAGTGAGAGCAGTTGGGGGCATTACCTGTGACCGTTGTCTAACTCCAGTATAGTGCCGAAGTACACCTGATCTCCCAGTGCGAACAGAATCCATTGTCTGGAGTTTAGCGGGTCCATCGCGTGTGTACAAAAAGCTGACGTTTCTGAAACAGAGGAGAGTTGCGTTGGTCGCAGTGAGGATCCTTTCTGTGATCAATGTGGGGCTGTGCTTCTCCGATCGACGAGACAGCTGTGTGTCTTGGAAGTAGGCTATTGCCCAGTGTTGCAAATGATTTAGAGCGCTTCTGCTATTGTTTTGCAGTGCGACTGCCGGGAATCGCTTCGGTTTGCTGATCTTTTATGTGTTTCGTTCTTGGGCACACATACCAAATGCGGTCCCGTGTGGGCCGGCTGGATGGTGATGAATGACGTGATGATGGTGTGAGGTCGTTATACACGGCACATCGTGAGCTGCTGTTAGCATCATCCAAAGACGGTCGTCATCCCTCTGACGTTGCATCTGTGATCTAATACATTGGCGTGACTGGCGTGCCGGCGTCGCTGGGCTGTGCCCAATAACAAGCGCGGGGACGGGTGCTAATCAACAGAGCTCTCGCTCTCATCAGCGCGCCGCTATTCCACCTGAGCGGAAGTGCTGAGAGCGTCAGCGGTGCTGGCAGTGAGCCGTCTGCAGCCGGCGCGGCGGGAAGCCCGGTCAAGGTCGCTGCTGAGTCGGCCCGGCCCGGGAGAGCCTGGTGCTCCGGCATCGATCACCGCGAGCGGCCCTGTCTGTCGGCCCGGAGACGCGCTCACACCTGGCCGCTCGGCAGCGCGCCGCCGCCCGGCCCTTGGTGACCAGGCGGGTGGCTCGGCAACGCGCCGGAAGACACGCGAGTGGAAGTCACTGGAGTGATGCATTCGCAGATGTATTCCAAACGCGGGGCGCCAAACGACTCGCGTTGATCACGCGCCCTGAAATCCAAGGACCGGGATGAATCTCGGAAGTCTCGCTTGTTCACGTCATGATACGAGCCTGTGATTTTTGTAGTGATAGCTTAATTCTTCTGTCGTTGTTCTTGAATCATACATCCGTGGAGGGTAAGTGGCTCAGTGGATGTCATCAAAGTTTCCCGAGTCACAGGTTTCGGGTTCAAGTTCCGGCGGAGCCTCCAAATACGTTGATCTGATTCCCCAATTCCCTCCCAACATCGCGAGAGTATAACTGAGGCAGTTGATACGTCGTTAAAACCCGACAAATATAATGCATCGGCTATTCTGGGTGGTTGAGATTTTTGCTCATAATCAGCCAATACTTTTTATTGTGTTGCAACTCGCCAGGAAAAATGGTGTCAGCCCTCTCCTGCTCATGGAAGCGAATTCACGGTTGGTTGACGCATGATTTGAACTCTCCGTAATAATCTAGCACACTTATGTCGGACCACTCGATTCTGAATATGGAGTCTCTGAAATTGTCAAATATGATAAATCGAGTAGTCGGGAATATAAGGTATGTATATGTAAGTTCCAGACATATTTCCCAGTCACTGAAGTTGGAGCAGTGGCTCTCGAACGGCTGAGGATGACCCCCATTTGAGATCACGGAGCTATTTTGCGACGATAGCAAAGGCCCTTGCTCCATCAGCGAGCCATCAGTGTTCGCTTAGCCAGCGCTGACGAAGCACTCATCGATTAAGACTGGTTGCATGATGACAGGCTGTCTGGGCGACTGAGGACATTGTAAATCAGTACACTTTGCCCTCTGTCACCAGTATACCTTCTCCCTCCCCGGAGTTGCGCTGGGGGACGATGGGAGCCACTGTCGGCGGAGCTACGAGGGAGAAGGCGCCGGGGTACGGTGACCCCCTGAATCATAAATTTTAACACTAACCCTATGGCGTTGACTGGAAAGAAATTGGTTGAAAAGTCCTTGGTACCCCCTTGAATTGGAACGTTCCGCCGTCACTGAATGGAGCGCCTAAAATCTCCAACAAGGAGTCGTACTGGATTGAACGTCATAGGCGAACGGCATACGCCCTCAAATAATGGTCGAATCTCCCGTATTTGCGCCTCTAAGGTACAGTGTAATATGTTCGGGGGGAATTTTTCGTCATTGTCTTGAAACATTCTTATTTTTTAGTGAATTAAGTTGACTCCTGCTTACTCCTCAGGCACATGCAAAGGACGAATATAAACGCCGATAACAACAGTAGGTCTCATAACGTTCGTGCAGCAATAGGATTAGGCCGACTATCCTCATTATTATTGAGATGGAGGTATGTAGGGATAGCTCGGATGCCAAATCATTGAAAATGCGAACTGGGACAGTTCGAAACCTTCACGACCCGCCGTGTTTGAGCAGGGACGGATCCAGGGTTTCGCTAAGGGGGTCAAATCTTGGAGGGGAGGGGGCGACCAGACCACCTTTTGAGGATGGCCTTTGGTATCATGGAGGACGTCTTTAAGACGCTAATTTTGCGTGTTGCCATGCCATTTGAAACAGCGCCGACTAAAAAAAGACGCTGCCAAGGAAAGGGCAAAATTTCTCAAGTGTATCTGGTAAAAAAATAGTAATGAAAAAGGACACCTCCACCAGGGCTACTTTTTAAAGTTAAATTTATGCGGGGATGGTATTTGGAGATTTGGAAGACCAGTTGTGATGATTAACCCTATTAGCGCTGAACGGATACATCCGCAATATTCTTCATGAGGGCGAAACTTTTCTAGGGGTTTACGCAGTTGTGGGCATGACGTAAACAAAATTCTGCGCGTGTTTCCTGCCGTGTTTTAAATCTTCACACAGATGACAGAATTTTTTTGGACACAACTTTTCACTAGCAGCACAGAAAAAAACACTTCGGCAATATCAATAAATGATCGAAGTCAACAGCATACAGGCAGAGTGTTCAGTACATACGGAATATTTTAGAAGCAAATAGAAGTGATACTTATCAACGTGCTCAAGCTCTGGTTCCCAAAAATCATTATTTTTACCAGCCCGCTGTATTGCATCGTAGTATGTTCTCGTTGCAATAGACAACACAGCCAGCCACTTTGGAGCGGGCTGACAACCACATGGGTCATTCCACCACAAATCGACCAAAAATTTCGTGAAATAAACCCTTCTATTTTTGATTCTGTCCAAAATTGGTGCCAAGGGGTTGCAAAGGTGCAGAATCCAACCATGGCGTCAAAAAATTAGTTGAAATTTTTTATGACAGATATAGCCTCCGACATTTTCGGGGGTCACCATGTAGGCATTGTTTTGAAAGCCTATAGTTCTGCCATTTTTGAATGATCATAACGATATTTCACGTTTTTGTTCACCATTTATCATATCACAATTTGGCTATCTTCGAATTTTATATTTGCAAAATTGACCTCATGACCTCGTGACCTAGTTTTTGAACGGTGACCTTGATCCGCAGTACAGTGAAATTTATAAATTCGTGTGATAGGATTTTTACATTTGGCAATTCTCTTTTAGGTAGAAAAATAAAAAATATGGCTTTCGCTCTAAATATGCCACTTTTTACTTCTGAAACATGACACTAGGTGTCACTATGGAGCTGTGCCGTCGTAACTGATGGTATGGTTAATGCCAGTGACGGCGGAACGTCCGAATTTAAGGGAGCACCATGGACTTTTCGACCCATTTCTTTCTAGTCAACGCCATAGGGTGTGTTAACCCTTGCGCGTGCAGGGGGGTTGCTGCAACCCCCTGGGTTTTTCAAGAATTTGAAACAAACTTCTAAGTTAGAGTCTTGAAATGTTGTATAGCCTCTGGGACATTTATTGCGCATATTTTGCGAGTAAAATTTGTTCCTACATTTCAATATCACGGAGTATGACCTCAAGAGTGGAGACACGTTGGGGTCATTGGGGCGCCTGTACCCGTTTTCATGTGAATTGTCCTGTCTCTTGTCGTTCTTTTGCACTATCTGCTCATGAACTGGCACATAATATTTTCTTCCAACCTTCGAGGATCACTTTTGTCAGGTTAGAGCTTTCATGACCTTTTTTGACATTCAACGACCTTGATTTGACCTTGCGTGACCTCAGTAATAACTCTGTGTCGAGTAACGACTACAGATGCGTGTTTCAATTCGGTATTTCTAAATGAGAGGAACACCGAATTATCTGAGTTGCGTCCGATACGGACTTGACCTTTTCGACCTGTGACCTTATTTTACCTTTAAAGGGGGTAAGCACTAACAGATGAAGAAACAAACTTACTTGGCGTAAATGATGCAGAATAGTTTATGAATAGTCAATTTAAATGATATGGACACTAAACTAGTTGGTTTGCACATTATATGGACTTGACCTTTTTCGAAATTTGACCTTATTTGACCTTGAAGGGAGTGCAAGCAGCAATAGATGATGAAGCAGGCACTTGGCGTAAATGATGCAAAATGTCTTACGAATAGTCAATTTGCATTAATAGGACACTGAACAAAACGTGTTTCTTCCAATACAGCACTGGCGGATTCAGGGGGGCCCAGGGGCCATGGCCCCCCAAAGCCCGAAATAGTATCTTTTGGCCCCCCAAAACGACCGACTTTTGGCCGTTTTTTTTAAATCCTATGCTTTTTGCGATTTTTTCTAGATTTGGCCCCCAAAACGATGTTTTGGCCCCCTCCAAAACTTTTCCTGGATCCGCCAATGCAATACAGACTTTACTTTTTCGGCCTTTCAACTGATTTGACCTTGAAGGGGGTGGAAGCAGTGACAGAGGATTAGAAACTCATTAAATTGGCGTAAATGATTCAGAATGGCTTATGAATCGTCCATTTATATGATGTGGACACTTGATCTAGTTACTTTCACTTCTACGAAGTACTTTTGAACTCTGAACCAGTCCCATACAATGCAATGCACCACTGAAAATCACTAATGGCATGTTTTTAGTGCCTAAAACTTCTTCATTATGAAAGAGCTAAAATTTTGCGTACGCTGAGCAAAGTTCACTTAGAGATTTCCATAGGTCAAGCTTAAACACGTTTAAAATACCACAAAATATTACCAAAGGCTATAGAAGCCGAACTGAGGTCATAACATGTTTTAAATTCAAGCTCCGTCCGGGGGAACATGGCACAAAGTCTCAAAAGCCAAAAATCCTCCTTAACCTTCGCCCCACCTAGAATAATAAAATCTATGGCTCCTAAGGTATTTTTCGGCACAACAGAAAAACAACGAGAGGCAACACCACGGTTAAGGTTTCTACCTCTTATCCCATTATTTTCCCATCATCCTTGAAATTTATTACCCCGGTTCACCCTAGGTAAGGTCACCAGGCGAGGTCAACAAAGGTCACCTCACTTTAACTTTTGAGCTCTACCATAGCTACATTTGTAAGCCGATCGATTTAAAACTGTCTTCACTTCATGACCCCTCCGGAGTCTACAAAATGTATGTTTGACTTGGTGACCTGAGGTCAGGTCACCAGGTAACCTCTTTCATAAAAAACATGGGAAAAGCTGTCTTATGAGCTAAAAGTCACAAAATATTCGTAAATGCTCATATTGCTCAGAAAAGCGTTCTTGGACACCCTTTCATTGATCTCAGGGGCGATACTGCCCTTTGACCTATCTGAGATCATCAGAGGTCACTATAGGTCAAAACCAGTATTTTGACGACAACTTTTGAGCTATTTAAGCAAGAGCACTGAATTAAGGGTCATCGTGTATGTCTCGTCACTGGTTTTCATTCGATATACAATAAGGTCACTTTCTTACCTTTCGAGACCTCAGGTCATATTAAGTCACGAGGTACCCTCTGGAGGTCAAACCACTGGCAGGAGGCCATCAGGTTCTGCATAGCAGAGAAAGTCCTGGTATTTTCCTATCAAATGATTTTTGCCAGAGCTCAATAGCTGTAATGGGGTGAGAGCTATGCTCAGGTTTCATAAGGACTATATTTTACGGGAATAGCCTATCGTGACATAACTTGACCTCTGGAGGTCAAAACACAGACCTGAGAGCTTAAACATGCCGAGCAAAATCTTACTGAATTCACATGAGCTTTCTAATGCACTTTGCAGCTTTGCGCTAACTTCCATATTTTCGGAGTTAAGGGGCATTGATGGCCCCCGGTGGGGGCGAAGGTGGCGCCGGACCCCCCGGTGGGGTGCAGATTAAATGCTTCTGGAAATTACACCATAGTTTGGTGATTCAATGTGACGGGACAAATTTATTTTCAAAAGATGTACAATGGTTCAAACAACCATACATGACATTTACAACAGCTAAGTTCATTCCCAAAGGGACAATAATGTGAATTCAAAATGGGGGAGGGCAACCCCTTATTCCTGTGCTTGTGGTAAGGTGATTCAATTCTAGGTTGACTGCTTGATTTTGATTCTTCAAATGTTTTTATCTTAAAGTTGTAAGCCAATTAGAACATGAGTTACGATAGCATAGCTCCACAGTGACACCTAGTGTTATATATATGAGGCTAAAAGTAGTATATGCATTTCGAATGCCATTTTTTTCATTATTTGATATGAAGACTACTACCATATGTCAAAACGCTTTCACGAAATTTTTGAATTTGACTGTACTACGGGTCAAGGTCACCGTTATAAAACTAGGTCATGATGTCCCTAACATTTTTTGTTTAAATTTCAACATTGAAGATAGCCAAAATTTTGCCCGTAAAATTTACATTCTAACACTACACAATTTTTAGAAATCACGTGAAAAATGTTGAAGTTGTAGACATTTTAATCAATGCCTATATAATCACCTTAAGAAATTTCCGGAGGCTATTTCTCTCAAACCAATTTTCGAATAATTTTTTGGGTGCCATGGGTGGATTCTACGCCCTTGCGAGTCCCCATATACCAATTTTGGAGGAAATTAAAAATAGTAGGGTTTTATGCCTTGGTCGATTTATGGTGGAATGACCCACATATCAAGTGGGTATGAGTGCGCGCTGGGGGATCCTGAGTTGTAACGGAGCAAAATATGGCACCGGCCGATACCCAAAGCATACCTACACTAAATGAACCTGGGGAAAATTTTACCGCTCAAGGCTGAGAGTAGTCCGTGTTGCAGTGGGGTACCCTGATGCTGAAAATGGGTCGGATTATCTTGAACCGGAGGCCCCCGATCACAAAGTACAGCACACTCGGAGATAAAAGAGGATGGTACACGTAAAACATAGGCGCCCCGAGGCTACAAAAGAGCAAAGTGGTGGAAAAGGGTCGGGCAGACATGCCCTACAGGACAGTGAAAATTAATGAGAACGATATATTTTATTGTAGGCCACTAGAACTAAGAATGGCGGTCAATTATGAAATAGGGGTGCTGGAGCACAAGGCAGAGGGCGACCACCGGAAGTGGTCGAGGACGGTCTACGTTGAAGTAGGGTGCCCTAAGGCTGCACAAGAGCGCCCAATGGCTGAGAAGCTGCGCGCATTCATACAGAAGAGGACGGCAAAAAGTGGATGAGGGTGGTTCATGTTGCAGTGGGGCATCTTAGGGCTAAAAAGGAGTCAATTGTGAAAACGGCGCCCAAACACAAAGTTGACGGCCGCTGGAGGTGAATGAGGGTGGTCCATGTGAAAGTGGGGTGCCCTTAGGCTGTAAAGTAGCGGTAAATGGTGGAGAAGGGGCAGCACAAGCATCCACTAGAGGGTGGCCCAGAGCAAATGAGGGTGGTCCACGTTGCAGAGGCCTGCAAAGGGCTGGAAAAGGGCAGCCAATCGTGAAATATGGGCCTCGCATCCGCAGCATAGCGTCCGGAGGTGAGTGAGTGGGCTCACGTTGAAGTGGGGAGCACTAGGGCTGCCAAAGAGTGGAGAAGGAGCGAACGATCATCCAAGAAGAGGGCGGCCAAGAGTAGACACGGGCGATCCTTGCTGCAGTGGGGCGCCCTAGGGCTGAACAAGGGCGGCAAGTTGTGAAATATGGTCACCCAACCTCACGTTAAAGTGGGCCAGCCTCATCAGGCTGACCCACTTCAAATCCAAAGGCCAGTTTCAATTGAATTATTTGTAGCCATGACATGTATTTGCGCGCGCGCGCACACACACACACACACACACACACACACACACACACACACACACACACACACACACACATAAGTATGGTTAAAATGCACGACAGGAGATTAAGACATCAGCGTTTAGGTCCAGCGGCAGGCGCCGCACGAAACTCCTTAGATCAAACATGAACACAGGCCGAGTAAAGTAACAAAGGGAAAGTGACGGGAAGAAGGTAAAGGAAGTGTCAAGAGAGATGAGGTACCGATGAGACAGGAGACGGTGAGAGAGACGCAATACCGTGTCGGGCTGCGAGACCAGAGAAAACCAGCTCGAGCGGCGAAGCGAGCAACGCGGCGGCGACGGGTCCGCAGTGGCGAGGTGTGTGTGTGGGGGGCGGTGGGGTCGCAGGCGAGCTCGCCGGGATGCCATGAAAATTTGCTTTTACTTTAGCATTCACGGTTCTTATCCAAGGTGTCGTCAATTTCGAGCGCCCGGAAATCGGCAGGGGGCGGCCGTTGGGTCCTATAGGGGAGGGACTATCGCCCCCTCCACCTTCCTCCCTTTGGGTCTGTTTTGGGTTTGAGTGAATAGTATGACCCTTTGTGCCCCTTTGTGCGCGTGGTGAAAACGTGAGTCACACGTCCTGGGGCCGTTTGATGGTTGGAATGGCTTGAAAATTATCGAATTTAGATAGGGATCCAGAACCTCAGGTAATTCTAAGGTATGATCAGTTTCATTTGTTCAGAAAAATTGAACTGTTAACGTCATGAGACTTTCTGTTTACCTAACATTAAGCTAGGCCAAAAGGAGGAGTGGAATCATTCAGATACTAAGGTTCCAAGTATGCTTGTTGTTATTAGCCCTATTGGATTGCAAAAACCGTCTTGGCTTTCAGCCTCAGTCCCAGTGCGCATAAAAGCCGCAGGGACGCCCAAAGACGCGGCATCGAGCTGTCAAAACTCCCCAGAGCCCTCCCTCGCCGCACGCTCTGGTGATAGCCAGTTCGAAGAGTGTCCGTGGGTGCGGCCACGTCCTCGACGGGTCAGCAGCGCCAGTCCTCGGCGGGGGCTGACTGGAGCAGCAGTACCTGGGATTCTCAGCCGCCGGGGCTGAACGCCGCGCCGTCGGCGACTGTTGTTGTTTGAGACTGACCATCGATCGGGAGGACTCCCTGTGGAATGGCCGGCGGCGACGAGACTCCTCCGCCATAAACGACGCCGTCGGATTACCTCGCAGGCCCGGGTATCGTCAGTGGGGGATCCCTGTGATAAACCGAGTGTTTGCGACATTTTTAGCCAGATTGATGATGCACGCCGATGGTTAAACTGAAGTGATGAGACCGTGAAGTGGATCATCAAAGCTGCTGAAAATGCCTGCTGCTGTAAGCCTATATGGGCTGAAAGAGCACCCAGAGTAATAAACGGCTGTAGCCTGAAATAGAGAGGTTTAGAACCGGAGTGTCAGTGCCTGCTCGTGATCATTATACTGATAGGGATTCGTGGGGTTGAATGACGCACTAACGGTTAGTCTTGCCTTGTCGCAACTTCACCCTGTTGGAGATCTCTTGGATATCAGGTTGAGCTTATTCAGAGAGCCCGTCGTACCCTGAATGTGAGGCCTGAGGCTCGGGATACAAGCGCCCGCTCATCCCCTACTCGTGGCTGAAAATGCTCTCAGACAGAACAGCAGTTCTGTCATTCGGCATTCTGAAGCAACTTCACTTAAGCTTGGATAATTCGGAGCATTTTTCAAAACTTTTGAACGGAGACTTTATGAAATCGGCTCCATAAGCATGAAATCGGTTCCATTAGCACCTTCATAAGTATGAACATTTTCAAGGCTTTGTTAACTTTTGATGGCTTTTCATCAATGATAATAGCTCGCCCTGTGGACAACTGTTTTCATTTCGTTGCGTGTTCATACGTCGTGTTTGTTCGTCTTAGTGGGCCATCTCCAGATAGAGCGCGGCTCGTGACCCAGGTCGGAGACGGCCTGAAGCCGTAGACATCCGACACGAGACGCGAAGACCCTCCGTCTGTCTGCTGGTGGATCAAGTAACCAGAGCGGCATATCGTCGGCTTCGGAGCTGGGAACGTAACTGCCGAGCACCGAGCGAAATCTCTGACACCAGGAACGAGAAAGACCTAAATTAGCACCAGCTTACGGCATCGAAAGAGATCAGCGAGATCAAACTTGCCCTGGGGTGAATCTCGGAAGTTACCTCACCGTGATATTTTCGACACCCCTTGTTGTCAGTAGTTGTCTGGCTTCTGTCAAATGAGTGACGTTGAGGCAATGAGGACCATAGGTGTAGTCGAAAATTTCCCTTTGGAGCAACATTTGCGCGCAGTGGTGCTCAGAACGGCAGCCATCAAATGACATATTTAGAAATAGAAATTTAAGTCTTGACTTTAATTTACATGAGGGGTTAAAGTTATGGACAATTTTATAAGCCTGGGCAGGCCCCCCATAAGAAAAGTTTTGAAATAACTATATAAGGTTACTCCAATTATTACATTAAAACGGTGCAAGAAGCAGACTTGTTGAGTTGCGACTCAGAATCAGAGTCGGTTCTGAATCGGCTTAGTTTTCACTCGATACAGTGTTGGACCTGTGCTGAGCCAGAGTCGACTCAATTGCTCGTCCGGTTGAATTGAGTCAGAATTGGAGTCTGTCTCCACGTCGCGAGCCAGGGTTGAGTCGACTCAATGCATTCTCGCCTTGAATATATGCTCAAAAGGCAGGCTTCTGTAAGAAAGTTACTTATTTTTGAATACTTCATTTTGTTATTTGGTGATAATAGCTCCATAAGTTTCATATTCACACCAGAACCGGCTAATAAGTAGGGCATGCTGAGGCGCTGTGGTAGAGCACTGGACCTCTGCGCCCCAGGCCCGGTTCAAATCCAAGACGGAAATTATATTAGTTAGTAGCTTAAAATATACCCCGAAAAGAAGCATGCATTGTACTGAAGTTCACATGATCTATCGTACAGTGGGTATAAACCAGTTTGTACCCTCAAGCTATGAGGACAATTATGGCACGTACGGGGCACTGAGTTAGCGAGTAGTTCTGTTTTTGTTCCCAGGGAAGCTGTGGCGGCTTGTTGCTCCGTTGTTGCAAGGGGAAGGTACGGTTAATTGGTTGTTTATTTTTAGCTGAAGTGCTGCGATACGGAAATAAAGCTGGAGCGTTTATTGCTTAGAACGCTTATTGCTAGAGCGTTTATTGCTTAGAACGCTTGTTGCTAGAGCGCTTATTGCTTGGAACAGGGGCGTATCCAGGGGGAGGAGGCGATGGGCGATCGCCCCCACCCACCCTTGGGTCGACCTTAAGCACCGGAAAGAAACGCCTCCCGCTGCGGCCGCCGGGCCCCCGCGACTGCGGCTGTACCCCGGCCCCTGCAAGTTGTCTTCCAAATGCCACCCGAATGTAGATCTAGGGGCCCTTATAATGTATATGCGGCCCTGAAATTGATCTCAGAGGCCCCCAGAGTTGGTCTCGGATTCCCAAAGAGCTTTTCTCAGAGTCGGCAAGAATTTAGTTTCATTAGCTTCCCGAGTTGTTCTCGGGCCCCTGCCTCGGAGGTCCCACAAACTCCGCGACCGGACCCCTAACAATCGGCTCGGAGGCCCACTGCTGCCGAAGTCGGTCACCTACTCTCAGCAGTTGCAGATAATTTTCTCGTATTCCACGCGGCCTCCCGTGGCTGCCGCCGGGCCCCTGCGGTTCAACCGAGCCTTTTGTGGTTATCCGAGCCCCTGACATACTTCCGGGCCCCTTTTAGTCCACTAGGAACCTCTGTGTCCACAACCGGGCCCCTCACGGTAATCTCAGACATATTGTGACGGAAGCCAGTTCCCTACTTTTAGAATTCATGCCCCCCCATGGTCTACCTGGGCCTCCTGTGGCCACAGACTGCCCCTGCCTTACTTGCGGGACTCATTTGGTGTCGGCCCTCTGTGGCTGCAACATCCGTTCCTGCTTGGGAGTAGTAGGTGTAATATCTTGGACTCTTCATTCAAGCAGGCTACATGATATTGTATGCGATCTGAGATGGTCCCGATCAGTAATCCTAGGCGAAATTTGGCCAGTCCCTGGATTTTTGGAGATCCAATCCAATGTTAAGCGTTTCCCAGCGATTTTAGGACCATTTCATAGTCTAGTAGGCTACTAGAGTTCTTGGAATATTTGTCCCCCAAAAAAGGAGTTTAACGTTTCTTTTTGCTCGCTGACTTATTTTTAGGTTTACGTTTTTTATGGAAATTTGTACCTTACACGGTCGGGCCCCCCAAGCTATTCCGGCCCCTCTTCGAAGAGGCTGTGCCCACCTAGCAGGGTTCGCCCTCCCCTTGGGCAATTCCTGGATTCGCCCCTTGATTGCAATGAAAATGTGAGAGAATTATCACCTGACATCTTATTCATAACATTCGAGCATTATAACTGCTATCAATATTGTTACGGACGTTGCTGTTGAACGAATAACTACCGTACCTACACGATGAGACTCAATTTGCGAATAGATCCTCCATAAATACAGAGCCATGGCTCCACCCCTGGTAAATATATTGTGTGAAAACTTTCCGTCAATCTTCCTAATTTAGTTTTAAGAAAGATCAGAATGTTTGAAAGACTTATCGCAACTGTTTTTGAGATATCCCGGAAAAAACATGAGGGGTGGACAGAATCAGTCCCAAGCCCCTCTTCTCTAACAGGAATCGAGATAAGTCACTAGACGAGATACAATAAAGCTGGTAGGATAGAATATGATACTCTTAGGTTGGCTGGTGATATCCCTTGGGAATTGTATTCTGCATTGCGCAGCATCATAACGCTGATAACGACTAGTTCTGGCAAATATACAATGCCGTATATACTGAGTGTTGGCGCTGCTTATTAGCGAATGTACTTTAACAGGTACTTCGTGTTCTTACTGTGAACTTACGCAGTCTCTTGAAGTCATAATATGCCTGTGAAGTCCCGAAAAACAACCACAAATAGGACAATACACTGGACGTGTCTTTTTTGGAAAAGCCGAGCTGCCCTTTATACTTCCGCGACTGCGTCCCAGTAGCCGCAGATGAAGATTTCAAAAGCTGGTGACGTGGTACTAAGGCCACAAGGCAGCGGCAGGGAAAACTCATTGCTGACATACAAATGTTTTTTAATTCACCATTCTGGCGAATGGCAGGAACCTGGGAGGAAGATCCGTCTGCACGCTCTCGGTGGCCACGTGTCCAGCGTCTGTACCAGCCAGTTGGTGTCGGGAGAAAGTACGAGCCGCAACGTTTTCGATGCTACCTTCCTTATTAGTTTCAATCAGATAACCGAAACGCAAGATACGTGCATTTTAGTTTTTTCCCGATTTCATACCAGGCACCCGTTATTCAGTAGTTAAAGGAATCTAGGGTCAGTTGTAACACTTTTACCAATTCGTTTACGGAACCAAGAATTTTAGATGCAAAGAAACATGCACATTATCACGGAATGCCTTCATATTTTGGCCTCCTATAAACCCAAAAAAAAATTGAAAAATTTTCAGCTCTTCATGTCATAGTCTGAATTTCAAAACTTCTCAGCACGTGTAACAATTGACTGGAGCCGCGGGCCAATTGTACCAGAGTATGGTGTCAAGTATGATTTAGTCAGAGTATGTGATTGTTATAGTTTCTGGCATCCAGCGTTGGGAGTTCACAGCTCGTAGGAAACTTTAGTACAATTTTTAGATTCACAAGGGAATTGTTTTACAAAGAACCCCAAAACAGCATAATGGGGCTTCAATGGAACTCTTTGGGCGGTGCATGGCCAAATTTCGTTCATTAAAGTTCTATCTAATTGTGCATGTATGGTGTGAAAGCTAGAGTGATTATTTAAGAGGTATAGAAAAGCCACTTTTAAATTGCCCCGTGCTACATTTGACCACAGTCTCCCCGTCTATGAAACATGTTTTGGGCAGGCAGATGGTTCTGCTTATTTCAGGGGACAGCACACACATGGAAACATTTGCACTATTGAGTGGGGTCAAAGATCAAGCGAAATCAGCCTGCAATAGATTGAAGCGACCACACGTTTGAACTGGATAAGTCGATATCTGAACTGTCGCCGTCGCAACTTTAACGCTAGCTGAACTTCTCATGACGTCAGAGAAGACCACAGTGATTGCGAACTGTGAAGCCCCTGGCTTGGCCGACTGGTCTCAGGCAGGGATGGTCTTCGCAAATCCCATGCGCCGTGCTATGAGCCTGATATCGAATGGTCCTTGTGGTTCTGCGATCAAAGGCTTGTTTATTTACGCAGATATGCAAGACACCACAGCCCTCGTCCGTTTCGACTTTTTGTGAAAGCATGCGTGGTTCCGGTGGACTTACCATTCCACCCGGAATTTTAATATAAAGCATTTGACTACATTTTCTTCACTGTTTTGAGTCAGCTCGTGAAGTATCTTAACACTATTTCCGGCAGGGGGGCTAATATTGCCCCCCTTCAGGTTTTTCAAGAATATCTCCGAAACGGCTTGCGATAGAACTTTGAAACTTCCTGACTTTTCCTAAAACTAGTACAGGCAGGTTTTCTGAAATTTTCAAGATTATATATTTACCAGGGGCGGAGCTATGGCTGGGTTTTTGGGGAGGTTCTATCCACAAACCAAGTATTATCGTATGCGATGGGTTTTTTGTAAAAGGAAGCCGTCTCTGCTGATCCTGATACCAGTTATATGGTTTTATTATATCATTTTTTATGTGAGATGATAGTGCATTCACAATTGTCACTATTTGTATTCATCAGGGGCGGTTACAGCAGTTCAAAATGGGGGGAATGTTATCAAGAAGGACTAAACGTTAGTAAGTGAGAAGACTGCTTACAGCCGTGCCAGGGCGAATACAATTGGGTATATGAAAATTCAAAATAGTCATAACCCAATTCTAGATTACCAGAGGCGTGTCCAGTCACTACACATTTTCAAAATGTATATTCCCAGCCAGTATCACCGCCGCGACTCAATATCGTTGTATATTGAAAATGTGTTTCCAATCACCCCCACCCCCCACGACGAGTCCTTGATCCGCCTATGTCACCCCCTTTCCCAGAGCTGCCATGGGAGGGTAAAAATTATCAGAAATTAAATTTCAACTAGTCGAGGGACTAATATACTCATGCATACCATTCGCATATTGTTGGTATGTATTTTACCCCACTGTTTTACCTTACTGCATCCGCCCCTGATGAGTTTTTCACTTTTTTTCTCATTTATTTATGTGTCAAAGATGCCAAGCAGTATATGACGGCTTCTAATCCGCGTAACAAAAACTTTTTAGGTTGTATATATTTCCCCTCATAGTCCTGGTCCTGGAACTGCCATTGAATTTCGAATTTTTGCGTAACTCGAGTATATGAAAATTTTGGGTCAATTATTTGTAAGTCTGAACTAGTTTTGTGAAAATCGTACAACAGAGACAAGGGTTATGGAAAATCTAAGAAATACACAAAAATTGTATATTTTGCACGACCTTCTCCTAAAAAATAAAAATTTTGAAATTTTCTTTTTTCAAAATAAAGTTTAGCAGCAGAGGAATCTATGGCACTTTGAATTTTCAAAATCGGCCGGTTAGATTACGAGATCTTAGGGGGGCCAATATTGCCCCCCCTGCCGGAAATAGGGGTAGCCGGGAGCCTGACGGAAATAGGGTTAATCTCCCAAAATATTACACACAAAACTGCCGGTGCCGAGAAATGCTGTTTACTATCCGAGCACAGCAGAGGTCGCGAATAGCAAGAGCGTTCAGCGCCGGATCCGACGGCGGGACAGCTCGGCAGCCGTTGGTCAAAGAACCACCAATCAGCGTAGGATCAGAGAAGCTTTGTGGCCTTGTTTGGGACGGCGTCGGTTAACTAATGTTTCTTTGACAAGGTGGTGTGACTGCCGCGGCCGGCGTGACTCGAATGAGGCCAACTAGCCATCGATCGCGACGCCCGGGGCCGTCGCGGGCGACGACGACAGAGACGGAATATGCCGCCGATACCTACCCAGCCCTGCGCACCTCTCAGACAGGGTGCAAGCCTTTCGCTGAGAGCGGCTCTGGTCGCGCTGCTGAATGCTAATGGTGCCTGACCGAAGGGGTTAGAAAGGTAGAGGGAGGGTTCGGTCAAGGGCGTAGCCAGGATTTCGCTCAGAGGGGCGGCTGTCCCTGCCGCCCCCCCTTGGCGACGCCCCTGGGTTCGGTAGAGGTAGTGGGGGAGCTAAGGCATCTCAATCAACTCACATGCAGTCGCTGCATGTTGAGAATGGGTTTAATGTTAACTCTAGGGCATCCACCAACCTTCACATATAGCCAAAGTAGCTGACGTGCCCTAAACAGCAAACCACCCGCCAACCTTAGAAGGGTAACTATGATGCATCAGAATGGAATTGAACGATGTCGGACTTCCGCTGATTGCGAGAGCTTCTATGATGTAGACTTGTAGTTTGTACTCAATGCTGAACTGCTCTGAACTGGCCAAAGAATAGTAGACTCCGGGAGAAAACAACGAGTCATGCAGTAACCAAATAGGTACAAAACTTTTTCCTTTCTTTTTGTTTTTAGTATACCAGTTCCTCTCTGCCATGCTTCGAAGAAGAGAAAGGAATGCAGGCTGGTGCTCTTTTGTTATGCATATACAATACTCGACTCCCTAAAAACTCATTACTGAGCCTGGTTAAGTTGGCAGTATATGTTCAATGTTATTCGCGTGTCAGAAGCTGATGACGACACGAAATAAGTAAAACGTTTATCCTTGTGGTCTTTTCGATGAGCTCTCCTCTTGACTGGCAGGACGTTCGCCGGACCGGGGAGACCGGATAAAGACCGGCACACTTCGATAACGATAAATAAGGCTGCAATTTTCATCAATGCTATTCCCAGCTGGAAACCTCGGTGAGCATCATCGGTACTCACTACTTTCGGGCCAATAATAGTCAATAAAAGACCTCGGGTGCAGTGCCAAGTGTGACCCCGGACGCAATCAACTCTTATTTGGTAAATGTTGGGCCGGAAACATCCGCAAGTATTCCACCACCCAGCGCGAGTATACTGGTTCAGTTACCTCGTGTACCAACTTGCGGCATGCGTGTTCAACCCATTTCTTTTAACGATTTATGTATAAAGTTAGGACGTATGAAAACATCTCCTTCCATCGATTCGATCGGTTTTAGCATTGTTATGTTTCAGAAATACTTCTTTGGTCTGGGCAATGTACTTCTTGAAGTAATTAATTCTAGTATCGACTCCGGCACAGTACCACACCAATGGAAACATGGTCTTGTGACACCAATTCCTAAGGGTGGCAATTCTACCGAACGCGGCAACTGGCGGCCTGTGACAATTCTACCGGCAATAGCAGAAATCACTGAGCACGTCGTGCATACTCAACTGAACGACAGCTGCATACGCAAATAATGACAACTTTCTGTATTCTGAGATGCTGCATAGGTATCGACGAAACCATTCCACGGAGACAGCGCTTACAGTAGTTACAGATAAGATATACGAAGCTATGGATTCGGGCCAAATCTCAATACTTGCATTACTCGACCTCTCAAAATGCTTTGATGTAATTGACCATGAACTACTTTTAGCTAAATTTGAACTCTATGGAGTAGAGAGACACTGGTTTGAAGATTATTTGCGTGATCACACGCAACAGGTAAAGGTTAGGACCAAAGAGGGTCAAACGATCCTGCCAAAAATGTTGCCCAATACGATGGGATGTTATCAAGGTGGTTCCCTCCCTTGTATAATGTTTTCGATTTTTGCCAACGCGATATTTTTAAACGCAGACAAGAGCACAGTAGTTCAATTATCGGACGATGCTTAACTTTTAATCAGCGGACCAAAATCTGAACTCAGGCACACAGTATAAAACAGGCGCACACAGTATAAAACAAAAAGGAAGTAAGCGAACAGAATCAGATTAGAGCAAATGTTTAACATAGAAGGAACAAGACATAAGTTCCTGGCATGAAGCAGTAATCATGGAGCGGGAACGAACAGAAAAAGTGACACAAAACAGAGACTGACATGTCATAACAAAACGAGAAGAGCATTAAAGAACGAACTGAACAGAAAAATAACAGAAAAATAGCTCCTGAGCTTGTCCCCTTTGACTCAGCTGCTCAACCGCAGGGGCGCTGCCGCATCAAACATATGATTACGTGTCGATACCTTACGTTAAAGGGGTCAGCGAGAGAATCGGTAGGGCACTAGGCAACCATGGGATGAAAGTGGCTCATAACTCTAAGACAACTTTAAAGACTATGTTGACACATGTAAAGGATCCTTTAGTCAAAGAGGAAAAAAGAGGGGCAGTGTATGAAATAAATTGTGTGTGTGCGGGTCAAAATACGTAGGGGAATCAGGGAGGCCACTTGGGGTAAGGGTGGAAGAGCACATAGGAGATATTCGGAACGGCAGGTTTTCAAAATCAGCAGTTTCATGTCATGTATATAGTTGTAGGAAAGATTTAAATCCAAGAGATGTAAAAATTCTAGCAGTAGAACCAAAGCTTGGCCGCCGGTCAGTTAGGGAGGCGATCGAAATCAGACTGCGAGAGGCAGATATAAATAGCGACTGCGGAAATGCCACCATCAGCCCAATCTGGGATCCTGTTTTAGAATCGTTGTAGGTGTTAGATGTTTAGGTAGTAGGTAATTTAGTAATTGTTCTGGTAACAGGTAATTTGATAATTCCAGTTATTAAATTAAACACCATTATAGTTAAAATTGATATTTTATGTCTATTGAAATAATCCGAAAAATAGCTAACATTGATAACCTCGGCCTGCGGCCTCGGCAGGTGCCGCTCTGGCGCAGGAGAAGCCGGTGACAATGTACGTTAGCCAAACAGTTCGATTGACAGGCGAGTTTTTTTCAGCAGTTTGATACTTATAACAACGCAATGTTGGAGTTTTAGGTTTTGTGTTCTCATTATGGCTCCATTCAATCCCCTGTCTAGGCCCATGTTTTCCTAAATTAGCATGTCTCTGCATACTGCACCACGCTTGCCCTCTGTTCATATCATCAAAGAAATAAACACACGCATAATGTTTGTTTTATTAAGCAAAAGACTGGGCATGACGAGAAGAAAGGAGATACAATATAAGATATGATTGGTTTTCCGACGGTATTTCACCTATACCTGCAGATTTTCACCCAATTCAGCCTATTTGTTGCCGAGTTATGCCCCAGCTCGAGACCTCAGCCCCACCACCGAACTGATGTCCTTGATCCGGCTATGCTCGAGCTCCTTACCCCACCCCCTTAAATATGTCCTGGATCTGCCTATGCTCGAACTCCGTAGCCCCACCTCTATACGGCCCTGGATCCGCCTATGCTTGAACTCCTTAGCCCCTACCCCTACTGATGTCCTGGATCCGCCTATGCTTGAGCTCCCGAGCCTCACCCACGTACTGATATCCTGAAGCCGCTTATGCTCGAGCTCCTTAGCCCCACCCCCGTACTGATGTCCTGGATCCGCTTATGTTTTAACTCTTTAGCCCCTACCTGTTTTAACTCTTTAGCCCCTTGATGTCCTGGATCTGCTTATGCTCATGCTCCTTAGCCCCACCCCCGTACTGATGTCTTTGATCCGCCTATACTCGAGCCTCTTACCCCAGCCCCGTACTGACGTCCTGGATCCGCCTCTGCTCGAGCTCCTTAGCCCCACACCCATACTGATGTCCTGGATCCGCCTATGCTCGAGCTCCTTAGCCCCACCTCCGTACAGATGTCCTGGATCCGCCTATGCTGGATCTCCTTAGCCCAATCCCCGTACCGATATGCTGGATCCGCCTATGCTCAAACTCCTTAGCCTCTACCCCCGTACTGATATCCTGGCTTCGCTTATGCTCGAGCTCCTTAGCCCCACCCCCGTACTGATGTCCTGGATCCGCCTATGCTCGAACTCTTTAGCCCCTACCCCTGTGCTGATGTCCTGGATCCACTTATGCCTGAGCTCCTTAGCCCCAACTCTGTACTGATGTCCTTTATCCGCCTATGCTCGAACCCCTTAGCCCCACCCCCGTACTGAAGCCCTGGATCCGCGTCTGCTCGAGCTCCTTAGCCCAACACCCATACTGATGTCCTGGATCCGCCTATGCTCCAGCTCTTTAGCCCCACCCCCGTACAGATGTCCTGGATCCACCTATGCTCGATCTCCTTAGCCCCACCTCCGTACTGATGTCCTGGATCCGCCTTTACTCGAGCTCCGGAGCCACACCCCTGCACTGATGTCCTCGATCCGCCTATGCTCGAGCTCCTTAGCCCCACCCCCGAACTGATGTCCTGGATCTGCCTATGCTCGAACTCCTTAGCCCCACCTCCGTACTGCCCTGGATTCGCCTATACTCGAACTCTTTAGCCCCTACCACCCTACTATTGTCCTGGATCCGCCTATGCTGGAACGCCCGAGCCCCACCACCGTAATGATGTCCTAGATCCGCCTATACTCGAACTCCTTAGCCCCAACCCCGTACTGAGGCCTGGATCCGCCTTTGCTGGAGCTCCTTAGCCCTACCCCCGTACTGATGTCCTGGATCCGCCTATGCTCGAACTTTTAGCCCCACCTCCGTACTGATGTCCTGGATCCGCCTATGCTCGAACTCCTTAGCCCCTACCCCCTACTGATGTCCTGGATCCGCCTATGCTCGAGCTCCTTACCCCACCTCCTTACTGATGTCCCTGATCCGCCTATGCTCGAACTCCGTAGCCTCAACCCCCCCACTGATGTCCTGGATCCGCCTTTACTCGAGCTCCGGAGCCACACCACTGCACTGATGTCCTGGATCCGCCTATGCTCGAGCTCCTTAGCCCCACCCCCGAACTGATGTCCTGGATCTGCCTATGCTCGAACTCCGTAGCCCCACCTCCGTACTGCCCTGGATTCGCGTATACTCGAACTCTTTAGCCCCTACCACCCTACTAATGTCCTGGATCCGCCTATGCTGGAACGCCCGAGCCCCACCACCGTACTGATGTCCTAGATCCGCCTATGCTCGAGCTCCCGAGCCCCACCCCCGTACTGATCAGCTGAATCGGCTTATGCCTGAGCTTTTAGCCCCACCCCCGTACTGATGTCCTGGATCCACCTATGCTCGAACTCTTTAGCCCCTACCCACGTTCTGATGTCCTGGATCCGCTTATGCTCGAGCTCCTTAGCCTCACCCCCGTACTGATGTCCTTGATCCGCCTATACTCAAGGCCTTTAGCCCCACCGCCGTACTGATGTCCTAGATCCGCCTCTGCTCGAGCTCCTTAGCCCCACACCCATACTGATGTCCTGGATCAGCCTATGCTCGAGCTCCTTATCTCCACCCCCGTACAGATGTCCTAGATCCGCCTATGCTCGATCTCCTTAGCCCCATCCCCGTACTAATATCCTTGATCCGCCTATGCTCGAACTCCGTAGCCCCTACCCCCTACTGATGTCCTGGATCCGCCTATGCTGGAACTCCCGAGTCTCACCCCGTACTGATGTCCTGAATCCGCTAATGCTCAGCTGCTTAGCCCCATCCCCGTACTAATGTCCTGGATCCGCTTATGCTCTAACTCCCTAACCCGACCCTCGTACCGATGTCCTGGATCCGCCTATGCTCTAACTCCCTAGCCCGACCCTCGTACCGATGTCCTGGATCCGCCTATGCTCTAACTCTTTAGCCCCACCCTCGTACTGATGTCCTGGGTCTGCCTATGCTCGAACTCTTTAGCCCCTACCCCCATGCTGATGTCCTGGATCCGCTTATGCTCGAGCTCCTTACCCCCACACCCGTAACGACCCCACCTCCGCGCCCCCCCCCGAAACGACATAGGTGGATCCAAAGGGGAAAGGGGACAGGTGCCCCCCATAGAATCTTAGCGCCCCCTGAAATTGTCCCGGAAACCCCTGGAAAGTTCGATGGCACCCCCTGAAATGTCGTTTTCCCCGAGATGCAGGTATCGGGGTCTACTGATAGGTTTTAGCGCCTACTTGATAGGTTTTCTGGCCAAAAGTGGCGTCCCTGGTGTAGATAGCGCCCACCAGGAAATTTCCCCTTCCACCTCGCTCCCGATAGGCAATCCTGGATCCGCGTATGGGAAGCGACATTTCAGGGAGCGTCATCGACCTTGAGAGGCGTGTCTTTACAATTTCAGAGGGCGCCGATGGTCGATTGGGGGTTGGGGAGGGGGATGGGGGGAGAAGGGTGAGGGGGGGCACCTAGCCTACTTATTCCCTGGATCCACCCATGGTCCAAAAACAGAAACATAATACTCTTATTGTAAACTCGGACTTTACGGTACTCTAATTACTTGTGATGCATTATGGGTAGTAATGGGTACTTTTTTACCAGACCATAAATAAACAGAAACGGCCGCGCCGATCGCCGGCGCTGCCGCGGCGTGGACGCAGGGGTGACGCGTGGTGATTTGCTACAACGTTGCGTGGAGAAACGGCATGTTTGTAAAGGTAACTTGGTGTTTCATTGATATATATGCAGATGGAATGTCGACATATGTCTTTTACCTAGCTGCATGCAAAATTTCATTTCCCTCCAATGACTCTAACCACCCTAAACCCCGGTGTGAAGCAAAAATGAACTGATAAAATTACCACTTTGAAATGTACTTTACGGCTTATAGCGCGGAAGCCGTAAGAGATAAGTGGGGGTATGAGTGAGAAAAATGACGGCAACGAAGTTTTCTATCCAGCCGTGTTAAGTTCAATACCGTAGCTATCATGGTATGGAAACCAGGGGGCTGAGAATAAAAATTTTAAAAACTTATATTTTATTTTTGCCTATAAAATAAAAAAGTTTCAGTCTGAAAGTTTTTATCTCTAAATATATAATAAAGGAGGCTATTCTCTTTTATTATCTGAAATGGGAACTAATTTTTATCAATTAGATCGGAAGATATAAGCGTTTGAATGATATTTTGGGAAATGCAGACCTTCACGGAATGGGCCAAAAAGGACCCTTAAATTTCCGTTTTTGTTTTGTTTCTGTGTTTGTGCAGTACTGCACAAACCGGCCTTTAAGTTGATATTTGACTCAGAACCTGAACTGCTGTAGCTTCAGATATTTCGAGCCTGTAGTTTAGACCATGAGTTTTATGCCAAATTTAGGGTGCAAAGTTTAAAAGCTAATTTAGAGCCCTAAATTTAAAGCTTTTTCTTTCCAACTTTTTGTGTGAACTACAAATTTCTTTGATGTAAAAGGGTGCAAGTTTGAAGAGTCTAGATGAATTAGCAAAAAATAGAAAAATAAAAGTTAAAAATCACATAATGCAAAATTCTGGGCAAAATTTTGAAAATTTTGAAAATTGACAACCGTGGTGCTTATTCATTTGGAAGTGCCTTCTATCCACAAAAGTTTTAGGTCTCTGATACCAGCGCTCAGAACAGACAACAACAACAACAACAACAACAGACAACCTCGGCCTGCGGCCTCGGCAGGTGCCGCTCTGGCGCAGGAGAAGCCGGTGACAATGTACGTTAGCCAAACAGTTCGATTGACAGGCGAGTTTTTTTCAGCAGTTTGATACTTATAACAACGCAATGTTGGAGTTTTAGGTTTTGTGTTCTCATTATGGCTCCATTCAATCCCCTGTCTAGGCCCATGTTTTCCTAAATTAGCATGTCTCTGCATACTGCACCACGCTTGCCCTCTGTTCATATCATCAAAGAAATAAACACACGCATAATGTTTGTTTTGTTAAGCAAAGACTGGGCATGACGAGAAGAAAGGAGATACAATATAAGATATGATGGGTTTTCCGACGGTATTTCACCTATACCTGCAGATTTTCACCCAATTCAGCCTATTTGTTGCCGAGTTATGCCCCAGCTCGAGACCTCAGCCCCACCACCGAACTGATGTCCTGGATCCGCCTATGCTCGAGCTCCTTACCCCACCCCCTTAAATATGTCCTGGATCTGCCTATGCTCGAACTCCGTAGCCCCACCTCTATACGGCCCTGGATCCGCCTATGCTTGAACTCCTTAGCCCCTACCCCTACTGATGTCCTGGATCCGCCTATGCTTGAGCTCCCGAGCCCCACCCACGTACTGATGTCCTGAAGCCGCTTATGCTCGAGCTCCTTAGCCCCACCCCCGTACTGATGTCCTGGATCCGCTTATGTTTTAACTCTTTAGCCCCTACCTGTTTTAACTCTTTAGCCCCTTGATGTCCTGGATCTGCTTATGCTCATGCTCCTTAGCCCCACCCCCGTACTGATGTCTTTGATCCGCCTATACTCGAGCCTCTTACCCCAGCCCCGTACTGACGTCCTGGATCCGCCTCTGCTCGAGCTCCTTAGCCCCACACCCATACTGATGTCCTGGATCCGCCTATGCTCGAGCTCCTTAGCCCCACCTCCGTACAGATGTCCTGGATCCGCCTATGCTGGATCTCCTTAGCCCAATCCCCGTACCGATATGCTGGATCCGCCTATGCTCAAACTCCTTAGCCTCTACCCCCGTACTGATATCCTGGCTTCGCTTATGCTCGAGCTCCTTAGCCCCACCCCCGTACTGATGTCCTGGATCCGCCTATGCTCGAACTCTTTAGCCCCTACCCCTGTGCTGATGTCCTGGATCCACTTATGCCTGAGCTCCTTAGCCCCAACTCTGTACTGATGTCCTTTATCCGCCTATGCTCGAACCCCTTAGCCCCACCCCCGTACTGAAGCCCTGGATCCGCGTCTGCTCGAGCTCCTTAGCCCAACACCCATACTGATGTCCTGGATCCGCCTATGCTCCAGCTCTTTAGCCCCACCCCCGTACAGATGTCCTGGATCCACCTATGCTCGATCTCCTTAGCCCCACCTCCGTACTGATGTCCTGGATCCGCCTTTACTCGAGCTCCGGAGCCACACCCCTGCACTGATGTCCTCGATCCGCCTATGCTCGAGCTCCTTAGCCCCACCCCCGAACTGATGTCCTGGATCTGCCTATGCTCGAACTCCTTAGCCCCACCTCCGTACTGCCCTGGATTCGCCTATACTCGAACTCTTTAGCCCCTACCACCCTACTATTGTCCTGGATCCGCCTATGCTGGAACGCCCGAGCCCCACCACCGTAATGATGTCCTAGATCCGCCTATACTCGAACTCCTTAGCCCCAACCCCGTACTGAGGCCTGGATCCGCCTTTGCTGGAGCTCCTTAGCCCTACCCCCGTACTGATGTCCTGGATCCGCCTATGCTCGAACTTTTTAGCCCCACCTCCGTACTGATGTCCTGGATCCGCCTATGCTCGAACTCCTTAGCCCCTACCCCCTACTGATGTCCTGGATCCGCCTATGCTCGAGCTCCTTACCCCACCTCCTTACTGATGTCCCTGATCCGCCTATGCTCGAACTCCGTAGCCTCAACCCCCCCACTGATGTCCTGGATCCGCCTTTACTCGAGCTCCGGAGCCACACCACTGCACTGATGTCCTGGATCCGCCTATGCTCGAGCTCCTTAGCCCCACCCCCGAACTGATGTCCTGGATCTGCCTATGCTCGAACTCCGTAGCCCCACCTCCGTACTGCCCTGGATTCGCGTATACTCCAACTCTTTAGCCCCTACCACCCTACTAATGTCCTGGATCCGCCTATGCTGGAACGCCCGAGCCCCACCACCGTACTGATGTCCTAGATCCGCCTATGCTCGAGCTCCCGAGCCCCACCCCCGTACTGATCAGCTGAATCGGCTTATGCCTGAGCTTAGCCCCACCCCCCGTACTGATGTCCTGGATCCACCTATGCTCGAACTCTTTAGCCCCTACCCACGTTCTGATGTCCTGGATCCGCTTATGCTCGAGCTCCTTAGCCTCACCCCCGTACTGATGTCCTTGATCCGCCTATACTCAAGGCCTTTAGCCCCACCGCCGTACTGATGTCCTAGATCCGCCTCTGCTCGAGCTCCTTAGCCCCACACCCATACTGATGTCCTGGATCAGCCTATGCTCGAGCTCCTTATCTCCACCCCCGTACAGATGTCCTAGATCCGCCTATGCTCGATCTCCTTAGCCCCATCCCCGTACTAATATCCTTGATCCGCCTATGCTCGAACTCCGTAGCCCCTACCCCCTACTGATGTCCTGGATCCGCCTATGCTGGAACTCCCGAGTCTCACCCCGTACTGATGTCCTGAATCCGCTAATGCTCAGCTGCTTAGCCCCATCCCCGTACTAATGTCCTGGATCCGCTTATGCTCTAACTCCCTAACCCGACCCTCGTACCGATGTCCTGGATCCGCCTATGCTCTAACTCCCTAGCCCGACCCTCGTACCGATGTCCTGGATCCGCCTATGCTCTAACTCTTTAGCCCCACCCTCGTACTGATGTCCTGGGTCTGCCTATGCTCGAACTCTTTAGCCCCTACCCCCCATGCTGATGTCCTGGATCCGCTTATGCTCGAGCTCCTTACCCCCACACCCGTAACGACCCCACCTCCGCGCCCCCCGAAACGACATAGGTGGATCCAAAGGGGAAAGGGGACAGGTGCCCCCATAGAATCTTAGCGCCCCCTGAAATTGTCCCGGAAACCCCTGGAAAGTTCGATGGCACCCCCTGAAAACTCGTTTTCCCCGAGATGCAGGTATCGGGGTCTACTGATAGGTTTTAGCGCCTACTTGATAGGTTTTCTGGCCAAAAGTGGCGTCCCTGGTGTAGATAGCGCCCACCAGGAAATTTCCCCTTCCACCTCGCTCCCGATAGGCAATCCTGGATCCGCGTATGGGAAGCGACATTTCAGGGAGCGTCATCGACCTTGAGAGGCGTGTCTTTACAATTTCAGAGGGCGCCGATGGTCGATTGGGGGTTGGGGGAGGGGGATGGGGGGAGAAGGGTGAGGGGGGGCACCTAGCCTACTTATTCCCTGGATCCACCCATGGTCCAAAAACAGAAACATAATACTCTTATTGTAAACTCGGACTTTACGGTACTCTAATTACTTGTGATGCATTATGGGTAGTAATGGGTACTTTTTTACCAGACCATAAATAAACAGAAACGGCCGCGCCGATCGCCGGCGCTGCCGCGGCGTGGACGCAGGGGTGACGCGTGGTGATTTGCTACAACGTTGCGTGGAGAAACGGCATGTTTGTAAAGGTAACTTGGTGTTTCATTGCTATATATATGCAGATGGAATGTCGACATATGTCTTTTACCTAGCTGCATGCAAAATTTCATTTCCCTCCAATGACTCTAACCACCCTAAACCCCGGTGTGAAGCAAAAATGAACTGATAAAATTACCACTTTGAAATGTACTTTACGGCTTATAGCGCGGAAGCCGTAAGAGATAAGTGGGGGGTATGAGTGAGAAAAATGACGGCAACGAAGTTTTCTATCCAGCCGTGTTAAGTTCAATACCGTAGCTATCATGGTATGGAAACCAGGGGGCTGAGAATAAAAATTTTAAAAACTTATATTTTATTTTTGCCTATAAAATAAAAAGTTTCAGTCTGAAAGTTTTTATCTCTAAATATATAATAAAGGAGGCTATTCTCTTTTATTATCTGAAATGGGAACTAATTTTTATCAATTAGATCGGAAGATATAAGCGTTTGAATGATATTTTGGGAAATGCAGACCTTCACGGAATGGGCCAAAAAGGACCCTTAAATTTCCGTTTTTGTTTTGTTTCTGTGTTTGTGCAGTACTGCACAAACCGGCCTTTAAGTTGATATTTGACTCAGAACCTGAACTGCAGTAGCTTCAGATATTTCGAGCCTGTAGTTTAGACCATGAGTTTTATGCCAAATTTAGGGTGCAAAGTTTAAAAGCTAATTTAGAGCCCTAAATTTAAAGCTTTTTCTTTCCAACTTTTTGTGTGAACTACAAATTTCTTTGATGTAAAAGGGTGCAAGTTTGAAGAGTCTAGATGAATTAGCAAAAAATAGAAAAATAAAAGTTAAAAATCACATAATGCAAAATTCTGGGCAAAATTTTGAAAATTTTGAAAATTGACAACCGTGGTGCTTATTCATTTGGAAGTGCCTTCTATCCACAAAAGTTTTAGGTCTCTGATACCAGCGCTCAGAACAGACAACAACAACAACAACAACAACAGACAACGACGAGACCGGAAAAACTGTCAGAATAGAAGCCGTTTCTTACTTCGTTCGTCACCGGCTTCTGACAACGACGAGACCGGAAAAACTGTCAGAATAGAAGCCGTTTCTTACTTCGTTCGTCACCGGCTTCTGACATGGCTTAAAAAGTTAACAAAATGGGAGGTAGCCCTATTGGGAAGATCAAGTGGTGGCCATTGTGTGTTTCTATTTTTATGTATGTTTAATCGATGCACAGTATCATAATATTCGTTGATAAAGAATCGTCCAATAGATTCGAAATATCCGGTAAATAACTTTTTTATATACCTTACCAGAAACTAAATCCCGAAAAAACCTTAAAGTTGATGTAATATTAGTTCTGGGGAAAAAATGACGTTTAAGTCCTACATTGCTTCAAGACATGCCTCAAGTTAGGATAAGAGTTGGCAACACTAGTAAACGAGACAAAAGTCATAAAAATTCTAGAACTAGAGATGGATAGACACTTGACGTACCAAACACCATTGATCACCTAACTGCAAAGTGCACAGGCATCCTAATTGGATTACTCCATGCCAGTCGTCACTCCTCGCACAGTTTTAAAACAAATAGTTAGCGCACTGGTTGTTGTTGACACTAGGTTATTGTATATCTATCTATGGCACATGCTGCGCTTCACAATTACATGGGGGCAGAAAGTTGTCAACTTCTGCGCACGAGTCATCTCTGGCAAGCACAAGTTTGATCATATATCACAGGAAGCGAGACAACTTGGGTTTCTGTCAGCCAATGAGCTTACCGAGTACCAACAACTGTGTTTAGCCAAAAGTGTTCTCGACACAGGTCAATAATTGCGAAGGTTCAACGACGTACTAACCGCTAAGGTCATACGGCGTCGCCAACTCTCACCCTGTTGGGAGGGATTTAGGGGATAAGATCAACTTATTCAGAGGCTCACTCAGCACAGGTCAGCCAACGGTCCTACGAGAAATGTTCCGTTTTACCGATATCAGGGCCCCCGAACGCGTCAGACAGGGCTTCTGCGCCCACCCAGACCGCGGACAAATGCAGGGAAGCGGAGACTAGCGTTTGTGACGGCGGCGCCTTTTAACAGTTTGACACATGAAAAGTGAAACTGTAATATGATCAGCTTTAAGAGTAGACTGACTGTTCTACTCAGGGGTGAAGAGTAGCTGGGTGCAGCCGAGTCATCGAGTTGTATATCTTAGTGCAATGATAATATCTTTATTGTAATGATAACTTATATTTTTACACTCGGATTAAGCCTGTTGAGTATTTTAAGTCTTATACTTTATATTTTTCCTTATTTTACTACCTCTTTTTATTGACATGTGTATGACGAACGATTTGCTGATCTGTTTCTGTATTGCGAGTGATTGTGGTGTCGCGGTGCAAGGTTCCTGAGAGTGTGCGATCCATGATGTATGTCTGTGTGTAATCTGACGAGGAAACTGAAAAGACTCACAAGAGGAGTAATCCGATAATATACTGATATTGATACTACTGTTTGTCACTTTGCTAACATGCGCGCTGGAAGGGAGTGGGGCCTCGAGCCCCCCCACCTATTTGCCGATGTTCATAAGCAAGGTTTTCGCGTCAAATGATTTAAGCATGCCGGTAGGTTTTTTAAGAATCCGTAAAAAGTTATCATCTTCTGGTTAAAACTGAATTACTCTCTGACCAATAACGTAATCAATGCATTCAGGCACTAATTTGTAAAGGCAACGGGCTTGTAAAATCATAGCCCGTAAGAGGCTACTTACTACGTGCATTTTTTATTCCCCGTGTTGATGATTTTGTCTTCTCGAAGTTGTTTGGCTGCTTCTCCGAACCCCTTGTTGACGATTTGGTGGTATCCTCGCCGCGCTCTCTCGAGCCTTCTCTGATGAAGTTGTCCGCCGGGCTCGGATCTACGGCGATTCTGCTACTATTATCCAGTTCTTCAATCTATCTGAAGATGGGCTCTACCTGTAAGCGAGATCCCATGCTGTTTGGATGTTACAATTGAAACCCAGAAACCTTGCTCGAGTATCTGATAGTTCCATGGATGGTAGATTGGCAAACCCTGCTTTTGCTCAGGGAGGGTAGTATCACTTCCATTGAACCTGTCCGTGCTGGGAATTCCTGGCATTTTATCACGGTATTTGGGGTTCTGTGGCGCACCGACAGCTAGAGTTATTTGACACCCTTTATGATAACGATGCATTACATCGGTTGTAGGTAAATCTGAAGTTAATCTCCATCTGTTGCACAGCATCGAGTTCAGCAGTTTGGAACCTTTGCTGGCTTCTTTGATTTGTCAAGTCAAAACCTGTTTTTCAGATCTCGTTAGCTGATGCAGTTTTCTTTGTTAATTGGTCTTCGATTAGTTTCGTTTAAAGTCGTTCGTGAAAGATTAAGATCTTGTGGTGGCATCAGCAGTTCTTAAATTGGTGCGGTTGGGCCAAATATTTTTTCTAAAGCACTGTAATTATTTGAAAGAAGAGGAAGTTTGTGTGCCTGCGGTGTTTGTATCTTATTTAAGCACTCAATCTTGAGCCATAACTGTATTTTACTTTGGATGATGGTTTTTCTTGGATTGACGGAGCTTGAGTACAGATGGCTTAGGTATTCGATAGCATGGCTTAGGATCTAGACTAATCAAATTGTTGCAACCAGATGGAAAGGGATTCCTTCATTGTTTGAATTAGGACATTAGTGCCCTGTATTTAAAACAATTTTTTCGTGATAACATTTGTGTCTTCGAAGGCGACAGGTTGTCATGTGAACTCTGTCTTCTGTGCGTTTACAACTTCTCTTTCTACGACAAAAACGACGTGACGAAATTGGCCGACCAATTCCGTTCTTATCTCTGAAATTAACCACCTGCCTGCAGAGGTATTTTTCATACCTACAAGAAAATATAGCCGTCGGTGCCCTGTATTTTGAATATTAAATGGTGTGAAAGTTTAACCCTCGCCCCACCGGGGGGCATCGATGGCCCCCCTAAGGTTTTTTCCGGGATAGCAGAAAAACGACGAGGCGCAGCACCGCGGTTGAGGGCTCTACCTCTTATTGCATCATTTTTCACCATACCTGAAATTTTTACCCCGGGTCACCCAAGGTCAGGTCACCAGGCGAGGTCAACCAGGGTCACCTCACTTCAACTTTAGAGCTCTGTAAGAGCTACATTTCGACGTCGATCGATTTGAAACTTCCTACACTTCATGACCCCTCCAAGGTCTACAAGGTGTATATCCGGGATTTTTTTCGATTTTGTGACCTGAGGTCATGTCACGAGGTGAACTCTCCCATTGACAAAGCATGAGGAAAAGCTGTATTATGATCCAAAAGTCACAAAACGATTGAAAATGCTCGGCTTCGTCAGAAAAGCGTTCTTGGACACCCTTTCACGGATTCCAGGGGCCATATTTGCCCTTTGACCTCTCCAAGGTCATCCAAGGTCACCAGGGGTCAAAAAAGTATTTTGACAATAACTTTTGACCTATATAAGCTAGAGCGCTGAATCAAACACCATCGTGTATGTATCGTCACTGGCTTTCGTTTGATATACGGTAAGGTCACTTTCTGACCTTTCGTGACCTCAGGTCATCTTAGGTCACGAGGTGACCTCTGGAGGTCAAATCACTGGCGGGAGGTCATTACGTTCAACATAGCGGGAAAAGTTCTGACATTTTCCTATCCAATGTTATTTACCACATCTCAATAGCTCTCATGGCACAAGAGTTATGCCCAGTCTGCTTAAGCATTGCATGTTTGAGTGAAAATAGCCGATCTTGACCTAATTTGACCTCCGGAGCTCAAACCATTGACCTGAGCGCTAAAACATGGAAAGTAATTTCTTACTGAATTCACGCGAGCTTTCTAACGCACTTTGCAGATTTGCGCTTACGCCCATACTTTCGGAGTTAGAGGGGGGCCATCGATGGCCCCCGGTGGGGCGAAGGTGGCACCGGACCCCGGTGGGGCGCGGGTTAATACAGAGACTTTTGTGTGAGAGCAAATATCCCAATAGTGGATTCCAAACGCAATTTTCAAATCTGTTATTCAGTTCAAAATATATTAGAAGAGTTCAAGATTCCTTTAACTGCATTTCGTAATGTGGTGCAAATGCAACTAGTACGTAGAATGGATATTTGCTTTTGTGGCCAGTACAATAGTATGTATGTGTAGTCGCCTCCACTTGCTGAACGACACGTACCACGGATGTCTCCGTGAAAAGGCATGGCTGCCGCTTCAAATTTATATTACATTTTCGCCATAACCTCAGCTTACATCTGCTTACTTCTGCTAATTTCTCATTACTTCTGTCCTGAAACACATTAAAAATATTCAAGACAAGACATTGCACACCGTCCTAAGAATATAAGTTGAGGATGCCGGCCAATTTGGCATACCAGCCCAAATGCCATCGAAATGGTATCAGTAAGCAAAACAAACATCTATGCAAATCAGTTTCAACAATAATCCAAGACACTAACTAAAAACACTTACGTCCACGGGGTAGATACTGTAGCACTAAGCACACCACCAGCACCGATGTCAGCCAGACCGGAAATGACCTAGGTCACACGCGTGGCCAGCAGCCGCCTGGCGGTGCTGTGCGGAAACCACTAGTAGGCCTAAATTAAACTTTTGTCAGCCAATAACAGTACCAGAGTAATTATTTTCCACCAATTCAAGCCTTTACCTAATATTAGTTAACCTAACTCCTCAAATACACAACCTAATAATAATTTCTACAGTATGACCGGAAGTAGGTCAACATCTACCGCAACCGGTGGTGCAACGATCAACCCAAAGCGGTAGCGCGTTAGTGCTGTCGCCTTTACATACGAATCACTCAGAGGCGTTGCTCTCGTGACAACCAGCAAATCAGCCGTAGACACCAGTCTACATATGAATCATGTTACTATGATAAGTGATGGGTGAAGAAAGGCTTCTCCATTTTCATTTGGCCAGGATACGTGAGCCGCTTCAGGAACAGGGCCCTTGGTGGGCGCCCTTACGTCCAGGCGAAACGTGGCGCGGCTCAGACGAATGTGGCGACGCGGAACATACCGTTGTAAGAAGAAAATGTGTTTTATTTGAACGTATCATCCACGTAAGCTCATTAAACTCCTATTTCATCATTTCTAAAAAAAATTATTGTCAAGTTGCTGATATCCAACGAAAGAATCTATTGTCCGTAGGTACAGACCACCATCATAGTTCTTCTTCTAGAGAAGGACCAGGACCGATTGGCAGAACTATGTCATACACCTGAATACATGAGTCGATTGGGCCGTTCCCGGGGTCGGTACCGTGCCGCGGCTGCTCATGTATCTGAACTAATCTTTGGGGCTTCGTTTATGACAGGACAGCTATCGCTGGCACCTTGCGCAAAATTGTTCTTCCTAGAGCAGTGGCGTGTATAAGGTGGCTAGGGAGCTCAATCCCCCTCCCCAAATGTCAGAGTGCCTATAGCCAATGCATAGCTGGAGGCCATTCCGAGGCAATGGCGAGGGATGCTCGAGATTCCCAGCGCCCCTCCCAAAATGAGTTCCTGGATCCGCCACAGCGCTAGAACGTCAATCAAGTACAGTATGAATAAACCGATGTGGAAAATCTAAATTCCGTTGTCAAAAATTATTCAACATTGCACAAACCAAAACACCTGTTACCTAACAACTAGACATTCAACATGATGTAGCACTTGATTTTTGGGGACAGGAATGAACTGTAGCTAACTAGCTTAACTGGTAACGTTTGGATTTTTATTGTATTTCATTTTTTAGGTATTAAATTGAATACCAGTAAATTGCATTGTTATGTGGTGTAAATAATTGTTATCATTTAATTATTTTTCACAGATCTCTTGCAGTAGCAAGACCAGTATAATCTCGGCAAAAGTGCCAGAACACAATTGATATGATCTGACCGGTACCAGTACGGTCCGGTCCGCCTGCCGAACACACTTCTCTGCCGGTCCAGTCCAACCGCGTACCTCAGTGAAGCCCGCGGCTGGCACCTCGCAGGCATGGCTAACTCTGACGTCACGGGGGAAGGGGAGGGTGTGTGTGCGCCCTGTGGCCCCCGCCGCGCGGTCACGGCCAGTGCAGCTACTTCGCCGGCGGCTGCGGTGAGTGGGGAGGGGCAGGGGTGTTGACTTTGTCGTCCTGACGACGCAGTAACGCGCACCTGCCTCGTCGCGCGCGCCCGACAGTCGAGAACGACGGCGGCTGGCGCGACAGGGCTGCTGCCACTTGCCCTGCGGATATCCTGCCGTGGCAGTGCCGTGTCGGCCGACCTCCTCGCGTTGGCCGGCGCTAGCATTGCTGGGCAGCGAGACAAACGGTGTCCGACTCGAATCATCAGTGCCGGCGTCGAGACCGGTGCCTGTGTGGGTGTAGATACGTCTCAGCCGCGCTGATAGTGCGGTCGCCAGCTTCCGGCGCAGTGCTGTCGTATTCGTCAGCGGTGGTCCAGCTCAGTGGCGACCCAGTGCACGTGTCTGAGTGAGCTGCGCACATGCATTGGCATGCAACTCGCTCACGTCGGGCAACGCCCCAGGCGGCGCGGCTGAAGGTGGTCTGACCGAACACACAGGGGTGCGACCGACCTTCTGGAAGTTCGCCTGTGGATAGTGCGGGTGGTTTTTAGTGTCTCTGGGATCTAAACATCTTCTGTATCTTCTGCTTGTGTTCACGGTAAGTCATTTCCAAAGAAGCCACCATATCACTCACCGATATCAAGGGGAATATGGATTAATCATGCAATTCAATGTCTTTCAATGCATTTTTCTGGAACATCTATCAAATGTAAGTTACATCAGCTCTGCATATACAATCGACTTGCTTATTTGCTCAAGATGTTGCGAATGTGAAAACGGAAGTATTTAAGACAGTTTTCGAGAAAAAAACATCTATAAAATATTGTTAAGGTGCTTCGAATGCTGTTTAAGTCAGCTTCAGGATATAAGTCAAAAATGCGGAATTAACAATTTAACAACAACAAACAACAATAGAATTGAGGTCTCTTCGTCGTCAGTTCTCCTGACAGATAGATATGTGGCCTGAATTCTTCTACGCCTGCACGCCAAGCATTTAACACAGTATCTAGTTGTACGTACAAATGTGATCGTGGATGGATTTAGGGAACTTTTTCGAACTTTTGAACTTATGATTATGGAAATGCTTACTCTAGGGCATTGTAATGTTGAAACAAATTTTAGGCCCCGCTCCTTTGTGGGATGTTTGAACAGGTCCTCGGACTCATAGGTGGATCCAGGGGCCAGAGGGGGAGGCATTTTCCTTCCTCTCTCCCGACGGACTCACAGCGCCGCTCCCCTGAAAGGTTGATAGCGCCCCCTGGTAAGTCGCTTCCCACCCCCACCCCCAGGATCGAGTACTGGGGGGGGGACAAACCATATCGCCCCCACGATAGGATTAAGCGCCCACCTGATAGTTTTTGCCGCCCCAAAGTGGTGTCCCTCACGGGCTTTCTACCGTCCTTAGAGTTACTTTTGTTATCTTGTATAGGATCTGGGATCGATATGTTATTCGACCTCGTCCCTCTGGGGCGAAGGTGGATTGGAGTCCCACTGTGATTGAGTTAAGCTTTGAATTTGGAATTGCAAATTATTTCCACGGCCGACCATTGATACGCAAAGTTGTTTTCGATTCTGAATGGATGGTCTTTCCAGGATGATTGCAAGCGATTGCTAGGGTTGTTATCCCATTTTGAGTTTCCTGTCCTGTCCCGCGCCGTCCCGCTCCATAATTCCCATCCGGTCTGTCGTCCCGTCCCGCTCCGTCCCGCTGCAGAATTCCGATCCAGTCTGTCGTCCTGTCCCACTCCGTCCCGCTGCATAATTCTCATCCAGTCTGTCGTCCTGTCCCACTCCGTCCCGCTGCATAATTCCCATCCAGTCTTTCGTCCCGTCCCGTCCCGCTTCGTCCCGCTGCATAATTCCCATCCAGTCTTTCGTCCTGTCCCGTCCCACTCCGTCCCGCTGCATAATTCCCATCCAGTCTTTCGTCCCGTCCCGTCCCGCTTCGTCCCGCTGCATAATTCCCATCCAGTCTTTCGTCCTGCCCCGCTCCGCTCCGTCCCGCTGCATAATTCCCATCCAGTCTGTCGTCCCGTCCCGCTCCGTCCCGCTGCATAATTCCCATCCAGTCTTTCGTCCCGTCCCGTCCCATTCCGTCCCGCTGCATAATTCCCATCCAGTCTTTCGTCCTGTCCTGTCCCGCTCCGTCCCGCTGCATAATTCCCGTCCAGTCTTTCGTCCTGTCCCGCTCCGCTCCGTCCCGCTGCATAATTCTCATCCAGTCTTTCGTCCTGTCCTTTCCCGCTCCGCGCCTCCGTCCCGCTGCATAATTCCCATCCAGTATGTCGTCCTGTCCCGCTCCGTCCCGCTGCATAATTCCCATCCAGTCTGTCGTCCTGTCCCGCTCCGTACCGCTGCATAATTCTCATCCAGTCTGTCGTCCCGTCCCGCTCGGCAGAAATTCCCGTCCAGTATGTCGTCCTGTCCCGCTCCGTCCCGCTGCATAATTCCCATCCAGTCTGTCGTCCTGTCCCGCTCCACTCCGTCCCGCTGCATAATTCTCATCCAGTCTGTCGTCCCGTCCCGCTCCGCTTCGTCCCGCTGCAGAATTCCCGTCCAGTATGTCGTCCTGTCCCGCTCCGCCACCTCCGTCCCGCTGCATAATTCCCATCCAGTCTGTCGTCCTGTCCCGCTCCGCTCCGTCCCGCTGCATAATTCCCGTCCAGTATGTCGTCCTGTCCCGCTCCGTTACCCCGCTGCAGAATTCCCGTCCAGTATGTCGTCCTGTCCCGCTCCGTCCCGCTGCAATTTTTATCCCCCAGAATTCCCGTCCAGTATGTCGTCCTGTCCCGCTCCGTCCCGCTGCATAATTCTCATCCAGTCTGTCGTCCCCCCCTCCGTCCCGCTGCAGAATTCCCGTCCAGTATGTCGTCCTGTCCCGCTCCGTCCCGCTGCATAATTCCCATCCAGTCTGTCGTCCCGTCCCGCTCCGCTCCGTCCCGCTGCAGAATTCCCGTCCAGTATGTCGTCCTGTCCCACTCCGTCCCGCTGCAGAATTCCCGTCCAGTATGTCGTCCTGTCCCGCTCCGCTCTGTCCCGCTGCATAATTCCCATCCAGTCTGTCGTCCCGTCCCGCTCCGCTCCGTCCCGCTGCAGAATTCCCGTCCAGTATGTCGTCCTGTCCCGCTCCGTCCCGCTGCAGAATTCCCGTCCAGTATGTCGTCCTGTCCCGCTCCGTCCCGCTGCATAATTCCCATCCAGTCTGTCGTCCCGTCCCGCTCCGCTCCGTCCCGCTGCATAATTCTCATCCAGTCTTTCATCCTGTCCTGTCCCGCTCCGTCCCGCTGCATAATTCCCATCCAGTCTGTCGTCCTGTCCCGCTCCGTCCCGCTGCATAATTCCCATCCAGTCTGTCGTCCTGTCCCGCTCCCACTCCGTCCCGCTGCAGAATTCCCATCCAGTCTGTCGTCCTGTCCCGCTACGTCCCGCTGCAGAATTCCCGTCCAGTCTGTCGTCCTGTCCCGCTCCGTCCCGCTGCATAATTCCCATCCAGTCTGTCGTCCTGTCCCGCTCCTCGTCCCGCTGCAGAATTCCCGTCCAGGCTGTCGTCCTGTCCCGCTCCGTCCCGCTGCATAATTCCCATCCAGTCTGTCGTCCTGTCCTGTCCCACTCCGTCCCGCTGCCTAATTCCCATGCAGTATTTTGTCGAATGCACGCCCCTAACACCAAGCCCGCATGGTTATGCAAATGTCCTTCAATAAATGATTATCGTGAATGATTTTTACAAGGGCTTTATACATGATATTTCTGGTTTTTGAGTATGTCATCCCTCGGGTGAACAGGTCACAAATTCAATACCCTCTGCAGGGGTATTGATAGTCATTATTGGGGTAAACAGTGCCCCAGTTTGTAATGGTTGGGGTTTAACGACGCACCAACAGCGTCGCCAACTATCATCCTGTTGGGAGGGATTTGAGGGATCAGAGTCCCGATAAGATGCCGATATGATAACTATTAACGCACGCACTGACGGGAGTCTGAGCCACCTTTGCTTTGACGGGGGAGGCGGGTACCCGCCCCCCAAGATCTCGAGAACCACGCTAGATAGCAAAAAACGGTAAGCGGCGTTGGGTACCCCATCTTCTTCTCTATCGAAAATATGTGCACTCTTTTGTCAGGTAGTATTTAAGGTCACTAGAGGTCAAGACATGCCATCATAGATATAACATGTAAATGAAGGTTTCTGTCCTAACATCAGAACAAGTAAAGATAGAGCAAAACAGTTTAGACCATGAGAATCCTCGCAGCAGGCCAAATCGAGTGATATATATGTATATATATATATATATATATATATATATATATATATATATATATATATATATATATATATATACAGGTTTGATATGGCCACACTTTAAGGCCAACATGCAAAATGATGTGACCCATGGTCAGTTCAACGCCACTGTTTGGCCTTATATATGTTAGACACACAAATATTTATATTTGAATGACCTGATATATATATCACACAAATACATATATTTCACAAATATAGACACATATACATATAAATATATATATATACCGTGCTAGGTCAAATCAGGTAAAAATTGGATTGGACCTGACCTGAGGTTAATTCAAGCTCAAATTAGGTTAAAATGTATATCATTATTAATTATAATTATTGGGGCTTATCGACGCACCAACTGCCAGGGTCATATGGCGTCGCCAACTCTCTCCCTGTTGGAAGGGTTGCTCGGGAGCCAGCTTGCTCCTTGTTCAGGGAAGCCGCCGGGCCTTGAACCCGGGTCGGCTGCGTGGAAGCCAGCTATGCTGACCACTCCACCACCGCGCCCCCATGTATATCATTAGAACCGCAAGACAAGGAAAATATAATGCAGCTAAAATAAACGCTCTATCACCATCCATTACTAAGTTATTCAGTTAAAACTGTTTCCCCATGTATTTTCAATGGAGAGGTCATGGATTGTACCTGCCCTTAGGTCATCGATATAAAAATACCGGAACAAATTTTAGAAAACTCGGTGTGCCCATTATCTGCTCTTAGTTTCAATCGGATAAGTTCACCTTGTTTTGACTTATGCTATCTTAAGCTTTTTTATCTCAAGTCACTTGACCTGTGCTGGTGACCTGACCTGAGGTAACCTAACTTTAAAATTTTGACAGAAGTTGTAAGAAGGATCAGAAAAAAGGTATGCTGAGTACGGTGGCGCTACGCGCCACTGTTTTTATCCTATCTCCAAAAAACTCAAGGGGCAGGTACCTGCTCCCCCGTGAATGCGCGTGTTATCTTTCTAAAGATGTAAGGAATTCCACAATTTCAAACAAAGTAAAAAATGATCGAGGAAATAAATAATTTAGAGACGAATGTATGATTCCAAATATGGGTGAAATATTGTTTTCACTGATTTATCGACCAGAGTGACGGTATTTCAATTGAGAATCCAAGGCCCAAGGGGTTCGAAAACCACTACACCTCTCTCTGGATAATGTTCAAAATGTTATCCCGAGCTGACTTAAACACTGTATGTATGGCTGAAATTCTGACCGAAAGCCCTGGTCGGGTGGTGTCCGCTAACCTCAGATCAGGAGCGCTCCGAGTGGATCAAGGAAACATCTGCAGGACAGAACAGGGAACCGAACTTAGGTTCTGTCACGGTACCTTTCATAGACGTCTCAAGTGGGGAGGGACACATCCCCCGAGCCATTGAACAGTTTAAGACAAAACTGGTACATTGACCAGCTTACCTACCAAAAGCAGGGGACTTTACTGGACCGAAGCCATTCAGATGCCAATCAAGGTCCTTCCGTTTTTGTGTATGTATGTATGTATGAATTTATTTGATCTCTCAGCATACGTAAATTTAACACTCAACGGGCGTGATCGGCACAAAAGACCTATAAGGGTCTAAAATCGCGGTGCCTATCGCTCGGTTAATGCCACTGCGCATTGCTCCACCACCAACCAAAACGGGCTTCCACCATTCGCGACAAATCACACAACACTTGCAACAACTTATAATGCAATCCACTCAGCGCCAATCACCTCAGACAACAGTTTCCACAAATGTGGACCGTACACCATTCCACTTTGAACGCCCCCCCATCCAGTTCACAAGTTGAAACGCTTGGTTTGTATGAGGAAATTTTGAAATGCGTTGGCAATGATAATTTTCAAAATTTTATCTGTTATGTTTCAAAAAATTAGAGTATCAATCACTTGTTTCATTGCTAAATTCCTGAGAATCCATAGGCAGCGGTGGATCCATAGGCAGCGGAACTAGGGGAGGTGTAGGAGTACCGTTCGCCCCCCCTTTAAATGATGAATTTCAGTACTAATTTTGGTGTTGACTAAAAATGAATGGGTTGAAAAGTCCATGGTGCCCCTTAAATCCTGACCCTCTGCTGCAGCTTTGTGGACCTCGTATTCTCCGCATGCATTAGCCAAATTGGTGAGATCAATATAAATATGAATTAATATGTAATTTGTCTGCGGTTTTTGTTCAATGCATTGACAATACGTCCGATAATATGTGTGAAAGAGTGTTTGTTAATAGCAAAATTTCAGCTCCCGACATAAGAATCAGAGAAGTATTGGTAGGAACATGTAAATTGTCAGACGTGCTTTTCTCTTTCGCAATTTTTCTTGATAATGTCAGGACAACTTATCCGCTGGACAAATGGCAGCGGTCTGTCTCGTTAGGCTCAGTGGTATAAGCGGATCCAGCATTTTCTGCCAGGCTGCGGAGGCTAAGAGTACACCATGTGGGTGATGCATAGTGAGTTGCCACGGGTTAGCGGTGGGGTGGAGAAAAGGTGCATGCTGCTGAGTGGAAACAATACACCGAGGCTGCCGGATCGCAGGATAGTGTCACCGCTATCTACCCTCAGGAGGGAGAATGGAGAACGACGCTTTATGCAGGCTTCGAGGCCCAGCGCAAGAGCGTCGTTTCTCCGTCTGAGAACTTGTGCCCTCGTTGCCCCTTGAATACGCCTATGCTTATTAATGCCATGTCAGGCGTCATGGAGGTCGAGGCAAAATCAATGCCAACAGCATTTACGGTGTTGATTAGGCACTTGCACCTTCTGCAACCGTAACGGCTACGTCAAAGTTGGCACCAAAGTAGCTTGTCGGTCATTGTGTGCATGCACGCCTGCAAACTCCGCACTGTCCTTGAAATTCACAACTGGTCTGTTGTGAGTCGGTGTTCCATTCCTGGAACTACATTGCCTGTTGAATGTGTATAGTGCAATAAGAAGAGGAAGGCGTGGAAAGCAAGGTTCAATAAGATACATTTTACATGACCTGATTTCATATCCCGCGTTCGTTTCTTGCCAGGAGTACCTATTCGTAAAAAGATGATTCTGAAGATCGCGTTTACTACGTACATGCTCATTTAGTTTTTACGTCTACAGAATCACTTTCCAAATGTATTTTCAACCATGGGTTTTTCTTGAACTTCAGCGCGGAAGGCTTTTGGCTACTGAGGGCCTCCCTGGGAGCAAAAGACCACTTTACTACTGACAAAAGAGCACTTGATGATGTGCCCTAAGAAAATTTTTCCCGAGAGAGAGAGAGAGAGAGAGAGAGAGAGAGAGAGAGAGAGAGATAGAGAGAGAGCGAGGAGAGAATATGCTCCGCAGGGGAGCCGCATCTATGCCCACACCAGCCCACCACCTCTCAACCGTGCTGCCAATGCGCTCCTCAAACACACAGCGCAAAGGGTACTTCGTTCATGAGTCATGAAAGGAGCATGCTGTATATTCGGGTGATGCCTCCGATTCTCCTCGGTATTGGCCTAGTTATTACACAATGTGAATGCGACAGATCGACATGTGAGGAAGTCTGGACCGAAACCTTTGACTTTGCTCGACAAATGGTCGCATGCCTCGTCGTAGCTCCACATGAACAATATGTAAAATAGTGGTTGCAGTCAGCACTCCCTGGACTCCCACGGCCGATTCATTATGTAAGGGTAAGTACCCGGCTGCAGGGCCGGTCCCTTTGGACACGGTACCGTTACTGTGACGCCCGCTATTTATTCGGCACCGGCTCCGGCGTGACGCTCCCCGTACAATGGACCTGGCCGGCTGGTCCTCCGCCTCGACTGCAGCTGCTGTCATTTCAATAACCGGAGGTGAATATGCACTGGCCCTTCAGTATTCATGAGGGGAGGCCTGGTAACATCATAAATACGATTACGAAACGTTCACGACTCCTCGGCTCTCTGTACGCACGGTGGTATCGCCAGTCGCCAGGTTGGACGCTATACATGTATATTGAATTTAGCACCATATATGTCATGTGCTTCCCTCATCTATTGCGACCTAGCCTGAGAGAATTGTAACTGTTACAACAGTGCAGTATACACTCCCAGTCATCTTCAGAGGAAAATAAAATCACAAGACTTCACATATTAATCGCGAACTACATAATGCTGAGGATAGTGACGGAAAATAAGTTACACTGTCCCAGTCAATGATCTGAATTCGGCTGGACTAAGTGCGGCGTTTGGAGGTAAAAAAATTCACCGTCCCAGTTCAACGACAGGCGAGGCCCTACACCACTGTTGGTGCCAGGTCTACCTTCAGATGTATGCTGGTGTAGGCACATACGTGAGAATCATCTTTGTGAGAGGTTATGGTTCAGACTTACATTTTCCGTAGAGTAGGTACTGACAACAAACATTTCCTGAACTAAGAAACATTTTTCGATAATCACAAAGTAAAGTTACGAAAATCACAACTATACACAGCACAGGCAATTGACCTTAAGTTTTTTGCCTAATTTTGGTGATTGCATGTCAAACGCTTTTATTGGAGGTAACCGAGTGGAAATGTATATTTCACAATAGCAAGTGAAGGCTGGTTTAAGCTTTCTGAATGGCTCATGGCTATTTTCTAACATAAACACGACGAATTTGCACAGTAAGTCCAGCCATAGTAAATGGATGCCTTACTTACGAATAATTAACATGGAACGTGATATAAATAATTGAAAGGAAAACTTGGCTTTCGCAGCGTTACATACACGCCGCTAACAGCCAGCTCAGCTGAACTTCGTGATCATACGCAATGCTTAGGTCAACCCAGGGTAGAAAAAAGAGCCTATATTTCTCTTATGAGCGATTGAAGATGGCAACAAAATTTTTTCCCAATTATCAAACGGAGTTTGCCCATGAGCGGTCCTTTTCAGAATTTCATCAGGAGTCCATTCCTGTTTAATATTTATCGTGGCTCATTACTGACCAAAGCAGAACGGAACACCCTTTCGCAAGAAATACGAGCGTTTATCTTTTTAGCTAGAGCTTAGATTTTCCAGACACAGTGACTCAACTGTTAGCACGTATCCAATTGTGTAATATCTTTATTTTTCCTAAGGCTTTAGACCAGCCGTTTACCGAAAAGAGGACGGTAATAGGCAAACCTGTTCCCCCACTTCTTTCACCAATGTATGTAGGTATGTATGCACATATCTGGCAAGGCTGCTTTGACTCAATCACCAGAAAATTGTTTCGCGCAATGGATACTTTCCTCCCATTCATCTACCATATTATCGCGTCAAAGGTCAGTGATATGTATGTGTCCGGAAATTGGCTACTTAACCCGCGCCCTACCGGGGGTCTGGCGCCACCTTCGCCCCACCGGGGGCCATCGATGCCCCCTCTAATTCCGAACATATAGAGGCTAGCGCAAATTTGCAAAGTGCATTGGAAAGCTCGTGTGAATTCAGTAAGAAATTACTTACATGTTTAAGAGCTCTGGTCAATGGTTCGACCTCCAGAGGTCAAGTTAGGTCAAGATAGGCTATTTTCACTCAAATATGCAACGCTTAAGCAAACTGGGCATAACTCGTATGCCATTAGATCTATTGAGATCTGGTAAAGTACATTTGATAGGAAAATACCAGACCTGTTCCCGCTATGTGAAACTTAATGGCCTCCCGCCAGTGGTTTGATCTCCAGAGGTCACCTCGTGACCTAATTTGCCCTGAGGGCACGAAAAGCAAAAAGTGAGCTTGCCCTACATCAAATGAAAGCCAGTGACGAGACATACACGATGATGTTTGATTCAGTGCTCTAGCTTAATTAGGTCAAACGTTATTGTCAAAATACTATTTTTGACCCGGTGACCTTGGATGACCTCGGAGAGGTCGAAAGGAAAATATGGCCCCTGGGATCCGCGAAAGAATGTCCAAGAACGCTTTTCGGAGCAAGCCGAGCATTTGCAATCGTTTTTGTGACTTTTTATATCATAAGACAGCTTTTTCCCATGCTTTTTCAATGGAAGAGGTCACCTCGTGACCTGACCTCAGGTCACGAAATCCAAAAAATCCCGGATATATATCTTGTAGACCCTGGAAGGGCCATGAAGTGTAGGAAGCTTCAAATAAATCTACTTAGAAATGTACATATTATAGAGCTCAAAAGTTGAAGTGAGGTGACCTCAGTTGACCTCGCCTGGTGACCTGACTTTGGGTGACCCGGGGTAAAAAATTTCAGGGATGGTGGGAAAATGATGGGGTGAGAGGTAGAGTCCTCAACCGTGGTGATGCGCCTCGTCGTTTTTCTGCTATCCCAAAAATACCTTAGGGGGCCATCGATGGCCCCCGTGGGGCGAGGGTTAATAAGAGAGAATAATTCAACCATAACATACTTACCGCGCTGTGGGACAGACACTAGTGGGTGGCTTCGGCGGTGAAGAAGTGAACGCAGCAAATCCCGAAGAAGGGTATGGCGTCACAATGATAGACCTCAGGACAGAGTGTAACAGAACAGACAGTTTTCGCCCGCTGGAGCAGAGCGACCGGTTTCGGCTACACGTGCGCCTATGGAGCGGTGGTGGCGCGCCTCCACGCAACGGCGATGAGTCGGTATGCTAATCGTCGGGCCACAAATGCCAAGCGTCGAAACAGGGACGAGCCAGAGGGGAGGTCATGGAGACCAACAAAAATGGGAGGGACAAGAAAGTGTATTTAAACGGTTTGGCTGCCGAATAGTATGTTGTATGTAGAGATAAATATTTTGTACAAAAATGAAAACCGAATCAATAGACGCCAGCGAAGTTAAGTATTGGTTGGTAAACCTCACTACGCTGCTCTCACCCCATGGCACCATAAAATCATCCGACCACCGATATCGTGCGTTAACGTCGCTCCGTTTTTTCGTTTTTTTTTGTAACCTCGGACACTCCACAAATAGCCTCGCTCAGAGCGAGTGCCGTGGAGGCTGGGTGGCCAGTTGATCAGCTGCATTAGTTGTTGACTGGGTGCTGTGCGCCGGTGACTGGTCCTCGGTCCCGACGTCAGGTGAGCCGGCGACATCGATCACCGGCCTCGCCGGGGCGCTGCGTCGGAGGCGACGCGACGCGACGCGGCGCGTGCCAGTGTGGCGGCCGTCGGGGTGGGAGCCGAGGTAGTGCGCGGGTGCTGAGTGGCCTGCGGTGCGGTCGGAGACGTCTGGTGTTGACGGAAGCGGTGTTGACGCGCTGCCAACGGCGGCTGACGAGCTCTCCCGTGCACAGGTAACACATTGGCTGTAACGGCCGCCAGCGCGAGGTGCAGAGTCTAATCTGTCGCGGATTTCGGCGCAGAATGAAATGCGGGGATTGTCTAGTAATCTGGTTTATGGAAGAGTAATTTGTAGGCAGGTGTCGGAGATAAACTGTACCTACCCGCAGGCTATTCCTCGGGCTAGGTGGGTGGCACACCAGCTTTTGTACACCATTTGGTGTTGCAGTGGGGACAGCGAAGCCTGAGCAGGAGCACCACATTATTTCCTCAATTTCGTTATTGCTACTGCTGAAGCTGCCGCATACTGCACTAACCCGCCCAAGGAAGGATTTTTCCCTGCCTTAGCTCTTGTCTGGCTTACTCCCCCTTCCTCTCCGACACCATATGACGCAGTTGTGCGCTGTTGAACCCCATTGATTACTACCTCCATCCAAACTGCCCTTGTCTTTATTCGTTCACTTGGTGCCCATGCTTGGACTGAGAAGTAAAGTCTGCAGCGATGAACTGAATACCTCAAAGGACCTAGTGGACCGGATGGCCCTGAGGCAAACACCTCTTACGCTAGTCGCGATTGAGACAACATATCTTACCCTGCTTAGAAAATGAGTACTTATAGGTTATTTTGATATTGGAAAGATTTTAAGTGTATATACATCTAGACATTTGATCTATGTGCAAACTCGTATAGACACGTACTGTTAGGTTCTCTAACTCACTGTTTTCTTGAGCCGTGGACCAGGATTTTAGCGTCGGCTTTTTACAAGACAGATGTGGCACCCCTAAGAGTCACCCCCTTCCCGGACGGGGAGGCAAATTGGGTCTTCACACCCCTGCCTTCCCCCGGCGAAGGGGGCGAACGAGGCAGCCACCTCTACTCGGGACGAGCAAGGGAAAGGAAGGCAGTTTCCCTACTAGTTCTACAGAGTCACTTTCTGTCCACGTTGGCCACTTCTTATGGACTGCCAAACGCCGTGAGCTTTCAGATCTGTGTGGTGCAAGTGCTTTTAATTGACTCAAGTTTCACAGTCCAACTTTGTAAGCCTTTTGATAAAGCTATCAATTATTGTCACGGGAAGTACATGGCACTTCTGCCTTTGCCGCCTTCTAATAGGCGGTGGCAAAGACAGCAGTGCCCTGTTTTGCCCACGCTCTGCCGTTGCCGACGCATCGGTAACGGTGTTAATCGATGCGTCCCTGAGGGCTGACCTTTGACCCGGCCGGAGGCGCCGTGTCACGTGATTTGGAGGTGGTGGTCTGGTGGTGCCGACGGTACGTGTCGAGACAACGCTGCCCAGCCCACCGAAATCTGTGTGTCGCTGAAAAAGGAGCATAAATATTCGCCCCTCATCGGTGGCCCCTGTGTTGTTAACCACTGCTCTAGAGGTCCCCGTGAGATTATTCTATACCTTTTTGGAAAGATTGGTACTGCTCTGGCTTATTTGATGTGTTACAATTGTGTGTTATGCGTTGTTATTGGTCAACATGACCTTTGAAATAGGTATCCCCTGAAAACGGCTCAGCTAGGTGATGGGAAGGTGTCCCTTGTAATTCCCAAATGCCCCACTTAGATCTGTCACTGGCACTCGGCGAGCGAAAAATATCCGGTGTAATGTATAATAGCACCAACCACGAAATAACAGAGAAAACATGAGTTATAAGGTTGAGAAGATTTTTCTCGAAGTAGCGCAATGGAATAGAATTTGTCTCTCACTTATGGATAAGGCATCAGTAATAAAGTATTTACTTCGGTATAAGCTGGTGCGTATTTTATCTCCCTTCCAAATCCAAACCCTAACACAGTTAAATGTACCGACAAAATAGTGTATTGTTTCATTTGAAACAAAGGAATTGATCCATTAAAGCGCGCAAAATGGCACAGAGTTTTGATTATGACTACCTAAAATTTTGAAATTGGGGTGGGTGAAACGTTTGTATAACTCTCTTTAAAATTGGTCTAGATTTGCTCGGGTAATCTTTAGAACGATATTCGACGTTCTTCTAGAACGATATTCACCACACGGTCAAAATTATTTTATCAGACACTTTGGGGTATTCAAATTATGCAAAACATCACAATGCGATAGTTAAAATATGGGATGAGAAAGGATCGAGATCCGTGGGAGATTTGATTAGTAATGTTTCTGGCCTGTTGTACACACGGAATAAATTAAGTCACTTATATGGAGTCACGATGGCATCCATTTGCTTATTCGCTTGTACAAAGACTGTCACAAAACTTCCGTAATAATCCCACCTATTTGAAATTCACACGCTCAATTATGCCCTTCCAACTAAGACTGATTACCAAATATCTAAATAGATTAACACTAGCGTATCGAGAGTTCGTTTACAAGGGCTCAAAATATAGGTCTGACTTTGAAGGCCCATTACTCGAAAAGTTATCGACCGATTTCCAAATTTTTAAAATAAGTCGACGCACCTATCAATTCTCTCTCACACTCACCCTCTATATCTCGTGACGCGCCCAGAGGGTCAATCTCGCAACGCGAGACGTGCCGTCTAGTACTAGTTAAAAATATAATCGAAATAGCACAGCCCGAAACAGAAATAGACCACCGAGGATACTGCATTTCCTTGGCCTGTTGAATATTGAGGCAGAAAAAGACTTAATCACGCACAAATAAAAAGTGGCCCGAGCTCTTTCAGAGATATGTGGGGAAACCCTGGCCAAATACTACAGCATGACTAGAAAGGCTTTTAAAAAAAGCAGCACACCACAACTGAATACCTACAGTGCGCGCTTTTAAAATCTAAGCACAAGAAAACGCATACACTCACAGGACAACCAGCAGTTTTTTATTTCTTTTGACTGGATATTTTTTCTGTGAAGCCCAAAAAGTGAGCTGTATTTGAGTGCTTGCATACCTCAAGAACTGGTTGAAGGAACCATTAATGTGAGATGTTCTCTGATGTGAGATCGCGGAGAAACCCCACCCTAGTGTGAGGCTGGTAATTGTTTGCTTACATTTAAACGCCTGGACTTAAACGTCAAATAAAATAATACAAAAATATCTTCCAGTAGCACTGGTATCTACTGAAGAATATCTTAGGGGATGGAAGCGACCATATGTTACGTATGGACTGAGAGGCCTGCCAATATCAATGACGAATCTGGAATTCAATGTGGTATTCAGTCTAGGAATAGCACCAGAGAAGTCTCGTTAAAACAGATTCACTTGAAGAATGAAGATGGCCTTTGACCAATTTCACCAATGGTCGATATAGTCGATATTTTTTCATCCATGTTGTTCTGTCTTGCAGAAAATAGGTAGGGGAGACCGCGTCTAGTTACATCACCGCTTGCATGCATCAACAGTCATAAATAAGTAAATGTACAAAAAAACGGCAATACAAAAAAGTTTGAAATAGCGCTGGTGTAAAACCGCTTTGAGGAAGAAATCATCCGCGGTGAAACTGTAAGTCAGGAGCAAGACCTAGATTTATTGTTTCCTAGAGTGGAAACAAATGTACTCCGCGTTGTCAATGTCATTCATACTGAAAATTCAGCCAACCTTTTAAAGGAAATGTGTTACCTTCATAATGGGATTTTAATTGAGATAGACATGTGATAGAGCATACTAAGAAACCACCTGCTTGATATTTTATTTTTCCCCAAAACTGACCCTTTGAGGAGAAAAAAGTGACCCGGTACCGACCCCATCATCGCCCGGAAGTTGATGCAGAAAATGCGACAAGGGTATAATTCGCCCGATGGTTCGATCTCTGGTCGCAAAGCCAAGGCAGGAATTGACCTGCTGACGCCGACAGGGGTGTCACCACCGGGGCCTCTGACTCGCTCGAAACTCCGTTGCACGCCATGGGTCCCGGATATGCATCTGCTGAGACCCTCGTCGTGCTTCGTGGTCGGAAGCCAGGTTCTAAACTAAAACATTTTGTGAAGATGGTGGGACTAGTCCTAAAAATAACCGTCTTACATTCATACTATATATTGAAGAGAAAAGGCCAAGATAATAAACAATATTTCAAATACGATTCTTTGTCAAGTTTTGAAGGACCCGAAATACGAAAGTATGTAATATTCCATATTTCGTTTTTTTTTGTTCCGTAAAACACGCGGACATTCGAGCCTACAACCTTTGTACACAGTGTTAACATATTAGCAACATTAGCAACATATCGAACATATATAGAAAAGGCCAAGATAATAAACAATATTTCGAATACGATTCTTTGTCAAGTTTTGAATGACCAGAAATACGAAAGTATGTAATATTCCATATTTCGTTTTTTTGTTCCGTAAAACACGCGGACATTCGAGCCTACAACCTTTGTACACAGTGTTAACATATTAGCAATATTAGCAACATATCTTCCTTAAGTTTCACGTTATTTTAATATTTACAATCGATGAAGGAAAAGTACAATACGCACACGCACATCGAATCTGAAAAGGAATGCTGGGCCATCAACAGCAATCAGAACGAGGAGTACGGGACGGGAGGGAGTAGGCGCCATTATGAACCCTGTTTGTTCATCTGGGGCTTTTGGTTCTGGATTTCCAGGGACTCTTTAATTTTACAGTCAGCATCATCTTTGCATATGTGTAGTATTTCTATGATGAATGTCCTGTCTGTGATTTGTGTGTCTGAATGAAGTCTTGCGTGGCCTAAATGTTCCATGAATCGTATCCCTGATTTGTCGTGTGGTTTCGCCTATATATATATATATATGTATGTATATATATTTGAGAGTAGAGGGTACAGGTAATTATTTATACTGTGTTTTTTACGTGGCACCTACCTTTTAGTACCGAGTTGCTTGTGTGGCATGTTTTTCTGTATCCTCGTGGGCAGGGTGGTGGTTCGAGGGATGATCTGATGAGGGTGTTGGCTAGAGTTCGACCACTCTTCCATGCTATTGAGATGTTGAGGTCTGATGATTTGACTGCGGTGGTGATTCTGCGTACCAGTTGGTCGTCTATAAATGGGAGAGATATGTATGTTGCGGTTTTATATTTGGGGTGGGTGCCATATACTAAAAGGTAGGTGCCACGTAAAAAAATACAGTATACACAATTACCTGTGCCCTCTGCTCTCAAATATATATAGGCGAAACCACACGACAAATCAGGACACGATTCATGGAACATTTAGGCCACGCAAGACGAAAGGAACGGGGTAAACACTTAGGGGATCACACTAGAGAACTTCATTCAGACACACAAATCACAGACAGGACATTCATCATAGAAATACTACACATATGCAAAGATGATGCTGACTTTAAAATTAAAGAGTCCCTGGAAATCTGGAACCAAAAGCCCCAGATGAACAAACATGGTTCATCATGGCGCCTACTCCCTCCCCGTCCCGTACTCCTCGTTATTATTATTGGGGCTTATCGACGCACCAACTGCCAGGGTCATACGGCGTCGCCAACTTTTTCCCTGTTGGAAGGGTTTCTCGGGAGCCAACTTGCTCCTTGTCCAGGGAAGCCGCCGGGCCTTGAACCGGGGTCGGCTGCGTGGAAGCCAGCTACACTGACCACTCCACTACCGCGCCCCCCGTACTCCTCGTTCTGATGGTTGTTGATGGCCCAGCATTCCCTTTCAGATTCGATGTGCGTGTGCGTATTATATTTTTCTTTCATCGATTGTAAATGTTAAAATAACGTGAAACTTAAGGAAGATATGTTGCTAATATGTTAACACTGTGTACAAAGGTTGTAGGCCTCGAATGTCCGCGTGTTTTACGGAACAAAAAAACCGAAATATTAAATATTACATATTTACGTATTTCTGGTCATTCAAAACTTGACAAAGAATCGTATTCGAAATATTATTTATTATCTTGGCCTTTTCTCATCAATATATAGTGTGAATGTAAGACGGTTATTTTTAGGACTATTCACAATGACAACATTCAACCTTTTATCTCCAATCCTAGAAAAATGGTGGGACTAGATAGGGCTCAGAACGTGTTTTTGTTGGTCAGTCAATTTTCTGAAAAAAGACAATACATGTCACCAGAATTATAATTCGTTCGTCGCTCCCGGATCTATATTGGCGTGGGTGTCATTGGACATTAGAAGTCGCGGTGACCTTAAATCACAACAATGATAGTTGACCGGGGCGTGCCTTTGTGCAGCCTTCGTTTTAACGATGAACATTGAAAAGGATGTGTATATCCCAAAACATTTCAAAAATGTTCCCTGAGATGTCCTCAGAGAGAGAGAGACAGCCGGAGGAGGTGTCAATAAGCTAAAATGAGCTGATCTTGAAAAATTTGTTACGCATGTCCAGATGCAGGCAAAACTGCTCCGTTTAGCTATCTGAAGTGTGACAAGGCAACCTGTCTCAAATCAAAATTTGTTTTATGAGGACGGGTAAATGATGAATTATATATCACTACAACTTTATGTGTTGAGTTCCAAGATAAACTAGCGGCCACTGTATTCGCCTATTATTGATCAGAATTTATTTATTATTTATTTATTTGTCCATGAAGCTTTCCATGAAGCTCAGCACAGACCTGCCCAGAAGCTGCAATCACTTCCCGTGAAGCACAACAGCTGCAATCGCTTCACCCGAAGCTCGGTGAGAACGCTTCCAGCTCGACCCGAGTGTTCACGAACAGGATATCATTGATCTGCATTCTATGTTGGGGTCGAAACGTATACAAGTGTGCAGTATCTGCAATGGGTATGACAGCAAAACTTTGTTCCATTTATTGTGACATTTATTTAATTTACTCGCTGCATTCGTTGGCAGGCTTATGGATAGAACACTTTTGCAATGTTTCAGAAATTATGTTTAAATAATATTTGAAGTGATTCATGACATTGACATCACCAATACAGCGCTTTGCCAGGCGACTGACCCGGAATCATAATGTCTTTACCTTCGGTTCAGGTTGTACCAAACTGAAAAATCATGCTGTCAACACAAATTAGCATCACACCAATGGAAAACAGACCAAGCGAGGGTGCGGCTACACGGTGTTAAATCGAATGTTGAATCTCTGCGTCAGTCTCATTGGACATGCTTTCTGTGCCTGTTAAGCCAGTATTTCTGAGTCATTAATAAGCGGTGTCGTGTGAGCAGACCTGGTCGCCGGTTGTGATGCAGATTTACGATGTCGCGCCTGGCGGGAGTGGTGCCGGCGGCGGGCAGCGCGGAAACCGGCCGGAAGACAGATAAATCACGCCGGGACCGACGCCCCAGGACGTCATGTCAGAACCCAAAGGGGAAGCTTGTGATGAGGTCTGCGCTCACCCATGGCTGGGATGTTGACGTGTGCTGTTTCAGCTATTTGGGTTCGTGGAAATGTTGTATAAAGTTGCGAAAAGCATCAGGAATGGGACTTAAAGGGATGTTCAACTACTTTCCGGCTGATGGAAGGTCAAAATATGCATAATGCAATGATGTCCAATGGAAGGAAACGGCATATTCCCTAAACTGTAAATATTCTTACGTGGTTTCACATGAAGCTTTTTATTTCCTGCACATTTCTGGTTCCTCCACTACAGAAACCGCATACATGCATAAATACGTGAATGTTTCGTGTTTCACAAATACCGCTGAAAGTGTCGTCGTCCACAAATTCATGAGAACTTGCCATACATGCACGGACAGTGCCTGGTGTCAAAATCAGCACAAGGTCACATAGGCAGAATAAAATCATGGACGAAATTCTTAAGAGTAGTGTGGGGATGACATGGAATACTATTAGATATGGCCGCTTGACTGATATGCTAGATAAATAGAAAGCCGCCTGCTAGGATTATTTTGGGATGCAGCAACACTAGCGGGATGCGTTCGATGCTTATGACTGAAATCGTTTCGCAGGGATAATGTGATTTGGGTCATTTTCTGCACGTTATGTTGTGAGTCACACTCCAGTCAAAATAAGCTATGCATTGGGTCGCCAAAAACCAGCTCAAGTCTGCCGAACATTTGAATTACGATCCGACTTCACTGCATTTCATTGCAGGAGCAAAGAAATGAAAAAACTCTTTAGCGGGGTGGATCAGTTGGGCTGGAGGCTCCGTAGCCGTACAGTCTGTCACAAGTATCGTTCCTGCCCTCGGCTGCTCAAGCCTACTGCCGATGATGTGAGAGAGCCCCACGCCTAATAATCTGCATGATGTCCATCACTGTGGTGCCCTGACTTCTATCATGGTGATCAGGTATGGCGCTCTAAACATCTATCCTGGACAGCTCAGCACCTGTAAGATAGGAGCCCCACTTTTGAGATGAACTCTACAGTACATGCACATACTCTATGCTTAATACGAGGTATCACCAAGTATCGATCTAACTTGGCAAGGTGTGCAAGACGAAAGCACGTGGTGGCTTGTAAGAATCACCAAGTATTCCAAAACGACTGGTCATAATCGTTTTAAATATTGCCTCCAGGACAAATGTTATTCCTTGATAGCTCTAAAATGTCTGCTGACACTGGCATATTATACGTATTCACTCATACAGCTCACTTTTGGCTGCCCGTGCAGAAGATTGGGCTGCCACCGACCACGACATAGCAAGAGTTCAGTTTTACCGCATGTACTTCCATACCGAACATTACAATATATTTTTATTTTGCCCAGAAGCTTTTTTTAATAGAATTTAGTTAGCGCTAAAAAAAGACAGATACTGCAAGGCTGGCCCAGACTGATATGACTAAAGACATTTATACAGGAAACTATCAGAATGATGTTGTGTACGGCCTGCCCATGGTCACCTTTCTGTCATTTGAAAAAAACAAATTCATACTCCAAAAACATCACAAGGGGAAACACGCATTCTTATCTTAAACACACATTTTCATCTTTTTCACCACAGTTTCCATCGGGGGTATATTTACATGTCCATGGCTTACACTCAACGGTATGACATCACGAAACCAATACTTTACCCTGCCTAGAATCCGTCCCAACTACCTCCCCCTCCCCTCCCCCTCCCCTCCGCCAAGGAATTTAAGCTGCGCCCCACCGGGGGTCCGGCGCCACCTTCGCCCACCGGGGGCCATCGATGACCCCTCCCCCTCTAACTCCGAAAATATGAGCGTTAGCGCAAATCTGCAAAGTGCAATAGAAAGCTCGCGTGAATTCAGTACGAAATTCTTCACATGTTTTAGTGCTCAGGTCAATGGTTTGACCTCCAGAGGTCAAATTAGGTCAAGATCGGCTATTTTCACTCAAATATGCAATGCTTAAGCAAACTGGGCATAACTCTTATGCCATTAGAGCTATTGAGGTCTAGTAAAGTACATTTGATAGGAAATGGCCAGTACTTTTTCCGCTATGTGAAACGTAAAGACCTCCCGCCCATGGTTTGACCTCCAGAGGTCACCTCGTGACCTAGTATGACCTGAGGTCACGAAAGGTCAGAAAGTGACCTGCTGCCGTATATAAAATGAAAGCCAGTGACAAGACAAACACGATGGTCTTTGTTCATTGCTCTAAGCTTAATTAGGTCAAAAGTTATTGTCAAAATACTGTTTTGACCCCTGGTGACCTTGGATGACCTTGCAGAGGTCAAAGGCAAATATGGCCCCTGGAATCCGGGAAAAGTGTGTCCAAAAACACTTTTCTGATCAAGCTGAGCATTTTCAATCGTTTTTGTGACTTTTAGATCATAAGACAGCTTTTCCCCATGCTTTTTCAATGGGAGAGGTCACCTCGTGACCTGACCTCAGGGCACGAAATCGAAAAATCCCGGATATACACCTTGTCGACCCTGGAGGGTCATAAAGTGTAGTAAGTTTCAAATCGATCGACATAGAAATGTAGCTCTTACAGAGCTCTAAAGTTGAAGTGAGGTGACCTTGGTTGACCTCGTCTGGTGACCTGACCTTGGGTGACCTGGGGTAAAAATTTCAGGGATGGTGGGAAAATGATGCAGTGAGAGGTAGAGCTCTTAACCGCGGTGCTGCGTTTCGTCGTTTTTCTGCTATCCCGGAAAAACCTTAGGGGGCAATCGATGCCCCCCGGTGGGGCGAGGTTAACACGAGACATGGGTAGTTGAATGGCTACATATTTGAATCTGTGTATGTGTCACTGTATTAGCTATCGCCAACTTGACAAATCTCAGTAAAATACGTGGCATACACGGCTGCGTGCGTGAAGAAACCAGAGATCTTTGACGTCTAAACGGAACCTCTCCACTCCACAGCAGTTTCCACTTATCTCGATGTGCTGGACTTTACTACTTTTTCCAGCGATAAGCCCTTCTGCGTAGTAAAGGTGTATGATTTCCTGTTTTATGTCTTTGTACTCTGGTTGATACTGTGCATCTTAATTTAGCTTACGCTTGACAATATGCTGTTTGATAAGAAGTAAAACAAGGTTAACAACCGCTGGAGCTTTCGGGAGCCCTAAGAAAGCCGAATCATAACGCAATAGCTGGTTGGTTAAGTTAAATGTGTTTTTCAGTATCGGCAAAGCCCTATCCCAAATAGGTTACACTAGTTGACAATCAAAGAAGAAATGTCTAAAGTCGCCTACTTCAAAACAATGTAAACACAACAGGCTCCCTACTATACGTCGGGTGGCAGAAATTTTTGCGTTGGAACATAGCGGTGAATAATGCGATAATGTAAGGATTGAAGTTTGGTGTACACATTTTCATCTTTGCTCGCTCCAAAGTCTAGATATTTACACCTATGTGCGTCTGGGTGTGAAATGACATCATCAGCTGAGAGCTGCAGCTCAGCGCAGTTTCGTCAGCCTGGTAAGGTGGGCTCGGGAGCCGTGGGGCCGTCACACAGGGGGTCTGTCTGATTAGCTGGAACTCCAAGCCGGCGGCCGCTCAGAGGCCAGAGCTGCCGTTCCTGGAGGGCTCATCATAGCACAGGCTCAGTTCATCCGTCGCAGGCTTCTGCCAGGCGATTTCTCACGCCGCAATGGAGGCTGACGGCCGGCCCGATTGAGCCGAAATTCGCCAGTTGCTGGTGACCTTGAGGAGCAGACTGTGGGCCGGGCGGCTGGAGTCTGGTCAGCTGTCTGAGTCTGTCTGTGGCAGCCGCTGCTGAACTGGCTGCTGCCCGAGAGGCCGGGCAGACGGCTCGCTACTGCTGCTGGTAAATACAGGCCATCAGTGTCGACCGAGGCCAGAAGCCCTCTCCTGTGGTGCTCTGGAATGGAGCTGCCGAGAGATGGACGCAGATGAAAGCCGTTTCCATGGCAACGACGTCGTTCAGGAATGTGCCAGCCTGATTCGTCTCTGTTACGGCACCAGAGGAAGGGCTATTGCACCGATTTGTCAAAATAAATTCATGGACAATTCCCTGTGCAAGGTCTCAGTGAGCCAGTTGTGGTATCCGTGTTTACTTACAGGGAATCTGGTAGATGAGAATGACTTGGTGTTTCACTTCCCCTTATATCTTCTCGGCAGTCCCAGAAAATCCCGGACGGGACAGCAGCATTGAGAAGCTTTGCTCGAGCAGCGTTAGTGCCGATAGGGGCCGGCATCTACAAAATACGCGGCTGGTTTCTGCACTCATAGCGGTGCCCCTGAATTCCACATCGCTATATTGACTGCCGCGCCGACGTGTTGGAGGCTACGGGCCGTGTTCGTGACGTGTAAATCATGGCCACTCCTGAGACAGGCGCCGGCTTTGACCTGTTGTTAACCTGCCGACCTGCTCGAGACGTCAGCCGAAGCTGGCCAGCTTGGACTTATAACGCCGCTAATTCATTTGGAGCGGCTGCAGAGGCGTTGGACTCGTACCCCGGAAGATGATGGGTCGAAAAGGCTGAAGCGTCTCACGTCCACCAGCCTGTAATTTATCCTGGCCCGGTCAGCATAAAGAAGCTGGCAATAAGTGAGTCACCTTCAAAGGGGTAACGTCAGGCGTAATATTCAAGTGTCAGGTGAACTTCTCAGATACCTATGTCGTGACGGGGGTGGGTCAAAAGCTCCAGGTATAATGCAGCGAAAATCAGATTATGTATTTTATGTGGCTAGATACTTTTGGTCAGCTTTTGCCGTAGTTACACTAACTTTTCTGATAAGTTTAATACATGTTTAACCTAAATATGACAGATTCCATGAATACAGAAATTGCAGGCTTTTGGTGGAAGTAACTTGGGATTTATTGAGGATACTTTACAGCTCGACATTAGCTCAAATCATGACCAGGTATTTGAAGGGGGTGATACGTCCAGAT
>JAOTON010001591.1:0-159560 GCA_034440635.1 Lepas anatifera | reverse complement strand
GACCTTCTGGTTACAAAAATACGGCTCTAGGCTGCTCCAGAGAATGTAGTGAGTTCATTTTAATAAACATATGTTTCCTAATTAAAATTTATAACATACATCATATTTCTCTTAGACTGGCAAAAAGGCAACAGTCAGGATCAGCCAGGAAAATCAGACCATGTATTTTGGGAAGTGTCTTCTTTACATTGGTGGAATCCGTAGGCCAGCAACCGTGATGGCCGATAAAAAAGTTATGACAGTTTTAGTGAGCTCATGTTCCATCCGTAGTCGGCGGGTGGTTGTGGTGCAATGACGTACGCGCGGTATCGACAAATCACCGTGTATTATTTCCTTTCTCCAATCAAATGACACGTTTAAATGGGGAAGGGGGTAAACCATAAAAGAGTATGCGTAACGTTATTGACGGATTTGGCCTCTTGATTGAACGAGGCAATAAAGTTGAGAAGCAGGAGGGTAACTTGAGACAACGAAAGTAGGTATTAGTGTCAATTCAGTAGGTGCATTAGGGTCAGTTCAATACTTATTAGGGCATAGCGAGATCAGTTCCTGAATAAGGAAATTCAGATTTTAAGCTTGGCCTCTGATTCTTCCCCTCTTGTAAAATGTTATTTCAAACCGATTTTCCGTTAATCTTTGGCCTCCGCCCTGTTTAAATTGACTGTCATGCATGTGCACACAGCCGGTTCCTCAGTGATTGGTAGGTATTAGCGTCAGTTCGTTTAAGAAATATCTTAAAAACGTATTACTCTTCTCATAAACGTTTCTGTCCCTAGCAATGAATTTTGATGAGCTCTTTAAATTTGGGGACCCTGCAAACTGGATGAGACGTAAATTTGGAAAATTATGGGACAAAAAGCTGTTTTCTACTGATCCCGATGATTTTCTATGTCTCTTTTCTTCAATTACTTCCAAATTTTGACATTGATGAAGTATTTTCGCACGTCAGTTCATGCATCCAGTTGAAACGCAGCAGGTGAGGTAACAATGGTGTCTGTAAGGACCATCACTTGAGAGATATTTTGCAAAAACGACCGCAGCCTAATACAATACCTACCAATTGGCATACTGGACCGGCTGTACATACTTACCTCTCTTGGATTTTGAAGAAAGTCGCTTGTCGCACATTTTGTTGCGTTTGCTGGCTGTTAAAGCTTTAACAGCGGTTACCCTCTTCTGATGATGTTGTAATACACGACGCTGTCCTAAATGTGTTCTCAATGCTAATAAATACGAGGTGAGAATGCATTTTTACTTTCAATGCTTTGCCGGCTAACAACTGGGAAAATCCAATTATTAAATAAAAATTATGAACAATATTAATTGTTTCCCTTGCTATTACCTTTATTCAGCTTATCGCATGGTCAGATTTGCGACTATGTAATTATTTCATAAAGCTACTGCCAATGTCAGAACCGTTAAAAACTCTGGACAGCCTCTGCATAAAGTAGCGCACCCAATGGGTCCCAAGGGGTGCTCTGCTGCCTTCGTTATGGACCTGACCTTAAAATGGATGTCCGTCCTAGATTTTGCTTGGCAAGAGCTGTCGAATGGTGTATAGAAACTCGATCTAACTCCTCTAGAAGCCAAGGTATTCCCGGCTTTGCCAACCTTGTTTTGAGAACCAACATTGCTTTACATCGGTTTAGAAATGACATCATAACTCGGTGACCTGACCTGACCTTGGATTGAAATTTCGTCAAGATGTATCAAATTGATGTTGGTTCGCACTCGCCACGCGGCATTGCGCTAAACCGAGCAGTTTTTCTCCCATCGCGAAAAAATTAAGAGGGCGGGTGGAATTAACCCCTGGCAAAATGAGGGTTAAGAGGAAAACTAAATTTGGTGTGCTTGTTTGAGCCGCCTGATGGAGAGCTTCAAATTGAACCCAATATCATTGTTCTATCATTATTATTTATTGAGCTATGAATTTCGTCCCGTTTTTTAGGCCTCCTGCATCACTGTGCAGCCCCGTGGTGGAAATGACTCGACGTGCAGCGGCAGGCAGTCGGTCCCGCCTAACCCATCCATGTCTGAGGGGCGACTGTTGCTCGGTATTCAGTGTGCAGTTGGTCCGCGTTAGAGCTCTGCATTGGGGGCAGTGTGGGTCACAGGTTAATTGGGGCCAGTGTTATTGGTTCCTTGAAAGGGCCTCGGATGGTGGCCTCCTGGGTATTTTCGGTATTTAAGGGCCTCCCTGGGTATTTTCGCGGGGCACGTTTCGTCCGGATGCTTTCAGCCGGCGGTCTGCGGATCTGGCCCCAACTCTGCTTCGGCTGAATCGGACTATTGTTATGAAGCCCGGCTCTGGACTTCACTGGCATCAAGTAGGTACCAAGTTGCAGTCATCGCTATGGGCATCGAAATTCATCGATTTCACCGATAGCGATTAGCAAGTGGTTGAGGGTAATAAAAATAAATCAAAAGACGAAGTTATGCGATTAAGCCAGGGAAACTATGCGATATAGGTATCGACTTTGCATCTCCTCTTCATCATGTGACGTAGAAGGGGTGTTCATAAAAATGAGATCACTCGCCGATTGAGAGAGGGAGGGGTTGGCCGCAAAAGCCATGTGCTACGCCGTGGTCACACGGGGATGTTGGCAGAAAAGTGACGTGTTATGACACTGGTTGGTTTCGCCGCCGAGTATTTTTTGTCGTTGGCTTTTTACTTGTGTGTATCTTAGTTTTTACCTTTTTAAAACTTTGTTTAACTTTAAACATTTTTAAGTGTAAAGTAATACAAACAGTGCCATTCTCCTTGCCTAAAGGGTACCCCCTGACCATAGTGCCTCCTTCCATTAGAAATCCTGGATCCGCCTCTGGATAGCGGAATATTTAGACGTCTAGGCCTGGAGCCCTAGCAGGAGCCTCGTAAGACCTTGGAGGGGCCAGAGCCGTTGCAAATATCGAAACCCTGCTTGGGAAACCAACCATGTTCAACTGCTTTCCTCTTTAACCCTGGCCCCGGTGAAGGGTGTTTGAACACCCCTCGGGTTTATCGGGCGGTACGAAAAAACGGTGGCGCGAAGCGCCGCTGTACTTGGCAGAACTTACCCTCAATCAATTCCGCCACATTTTAAAGTTGAGTCATCTCAGGTCAGGTCACCAGTGCAGGCCAAGTGACCTCACTTCCAAAAATGTTTAAGGTGGCATAATGGATTGAAACTTTACCACATAATGGGCCCACCGGGTGCTACAGCATATATTCCGTGATTTTTCATATCGATGACCCAAGGTCAAGTACGGACCTAGTACCTAGTCAAGTATGGACCTAGACCGAGTCAAGTACCTCTCCATTGGGAATACATAGGAAAAACAGAAATTGGGCTGTATTTGTGTAGATACAGCTGAGAATATCTTGTACTGTAATAGCCTGTAACCTCTGAGAGGTCATCTGGGTCTAACTAAGCAGTTTTCAGACTTAGGTCAATAACTTTGCATGAAATGATGATACAGCTTTTATTTTGATATCATTGCGTTTGTATTGCTATTGCGAGTCGCTTAATATGCATATTGACTATGCTAGGTCAAAAGCGACCTTGACCCGAGCTGAAGTCAGGCCTTTTTGTCTTTTGACCTAGTGTAGTCAAACTATACATCATTCGATTCGCCGTGACGAGAGAAAGCTAATGCTTTCTAAAAAATGTTTTATCTCAACTCTGTCAGACGCTAGAGCCCAAACAACTCTACTCAAAATGCCATTTTCTTTGACCTGTCATGACCTCAATATTGACCTGAGCCAAAAAGTGACGAATAGAGTTTCTTCATGAATTTGTATGAGTTATCCAGCAGCATTCGCGCTTTTTCACTATCCCGCATAGGGGCCCGAGTTCGAGGGGGTGCTCAAACACCCCCCACCAGGGCGAAGGTGGCTCGGAAGCCCACCGGGGCGCGGGTTAAAATTGTTCCTCTTCAAAAAAGTTTGGTTGGTTAGTCTACCTGTCCCGCCACTTCTATCTGCCAAGTCTGTCACTGGGGTCTCATCATCTGGGCACAGTAGCAGCGGAGGGTCCAGATTTTTGAGGGTGAGGGCACAATGCACTTTTCAACCAATTTTTCCAGGCAACTCCATAGGGTTAGTATTAAAATTTATCATTTAAAGGGGCACGTTGCTCCACTGCCTCCCTTGTTCCGCCGCCTATGGCTGGGCACCGGTTGGCTGTTGGCCTCTGACGTCACAACGCCTGGAGGGAGTAGCCTGAGCGGTACTGTGCCGGTCACAGGTCTCGGCACGGGTCAAACGGGCTGAAGGGTGAGCCGAGGGCGGTTCAAGCGCGCCTGCAACGGTAGGGCCATTTCTGTACGGTCCAGTTTTATCGCTTCAAACCAATAGTTTTCTGGTTTTAAAATGAAACATTTTAAGTGCTCGTGAGGTGCAAGAAGCCATTGAGAGTTCGTGAATGATATTAAGACGCTTCCTCTCTGATTTTGCCGACCGCTCTTTTACGGTACCTGCGGGATTGTATAGACTCCATTGAACTTTCGATCCCAGGAACATCTAGCGACGAGCGTCGACATCGTTCAAGTCCGCCTTCCTTCATCGGTGGAGCACGCCTTCCTTCCACCATTTGCGCGCGTCTGTGAACATTTGCTTTTCCGTGCAATCGATATGGCGCCCCGAGACTGCTGGTGTGGGCTGATGACATATCGACACGCCGTGTTCCTAGTAGGCATCGCCGGTGTCCTTCTGGCCATCCGCTATCTGGAGGTGGTACTCGACATTTTTGACACCTACGAAGACGCCGGCCTGTTGTTCTTGTTCCGGCAAGGCGGTCTGGGCCTGTGCACACTGGCTACGTACGTGCCGGTGGTGATCGGTGCCTTCCTCGCTAACCACCAGTCGCTCTCCACCACCGTCCTCGTCAACTTCATCGTCCTCATGATAAAAAGCCTCTTGATGTGGATGCTGTACGTGCTGCACCTGTCTGAGCCCTCGTTAAGGCCGCCGCGGCTGGCCATCTACTCCGCGCTGTTCGACTGGTTCGCCTGGTACCTGACTTACCAGTACCTGCGCTACTTGCTGGAGCAGCGCAGTGGCCGGCGTCACTACCTACTCGTGCGCGAGCAGGAGGGGGAGGACCTGGCACATGTGCTGGACGTGCCGGAGGAAGTAGTCGGCGAGATCGGCATCTGCGCCTGGGGAGCTGATGGCGGCGCTGGATGAGAAGCTTACCTCAATGATGGATTTTGACTGGCTGTTCTCGTTGGTGGACATGTGGTATAACTCTTTGCGGGGAGGTGAGACTGCTTCATTGACTTCATTGAGGCTGCATTGGGAGGTGGAGGAGAGGAACGTTTTGACACACACTAGTGGAAGAGCGAGTTGGGTTCGCCTATAGCGGTGGAAGCGTCTGCTTAGAGGAAGGCGTTTGTGTAAGGAGGAAACTGTCCCAACAACGACAGTGACTATGCAGGAGAGCTAGTAGGTGGAAGCTATGAGATTGCGGTTTGACATGTGGTGACAGTTGCCAGCAAGAATGCGCTCTTTCTCTGATAGGATTTCATTTCTTTTAAAATTGTATGTTGTGCCCATTCCTTGTGACCTGAAACGCATAAAGTAACTGATTGGCGATGACGTGTTGATTTTATCATTTACGATGATTTGGCATCAGCATTTTAGAGCGGACCAATACATGACTAGTCAGAGTTTGCCCATGTGTGTTATATTCTTCATCAGAAGCGAAACAGCTCCCATCTAACTCTTGTAGTACCCAAAAATATTTCGAGCGCATCATATAAATAAGTTCTTAAATATTACATATTCCTGTTTTATAGATTTGCTTTGTGGATTATTTCATGAAATAGTAATATCTGGTAAATTGTAAAATGGTAATGCAGGGGAAAATAATAGTTGGGTAAGGCACGAATTCTTACCCAGTGGGCTTTCAGACAATGGTCAATTTTCCGCCGCGCGCCATACTAGAAAATTTACGCAGCGTAAGAAACCCGTGGGATTTTTAGGCATTTTCGTAAATATCAAGTAAATACACTTTGCAGATGTTGTATTTTCCTTGACAATTCTGTAATGCTTTCCACAGAACCATTCCCGAATGAAATAACATTTTCATCAACCCTTCACACTGGTGGAAATTACCCACGATTTCAAAGTAGTCCCATCTTACGTTACAAATTTGTGCACACTTTATACTCAAAAGTCTGGGGGAAACGTAGAGGACTTCGACTGGTTCACCCTGAATGTTTTGATGACGACGTCGCCGCTCTGCTCTGTAGACATCTTTACGTTATGTATTCCGGAGTGGAAAACTTACGCATATGACCGGATGTTCCAAATTTTACGCCGTGGTTTCTCGGTGCAAAGAACTTTTATTTTCCCCTGTGGTAATATTATGCGACTGAAGCGTTTCAAAACACCCGTCTCAAAAGAAAACGTGCGGGATATAACGGCAAACCTGCCCTGCGTGAATGCGTAGGTCATAAAATTAAACTGTGGATTGACTACTGTACCACAAGTATACGGTCGAAACCAATTCGCAGGGCGAAAGCTGACTGTAATGGTGGGGTCTGGGTGGCGCAATCGGCTAGCGCGCGCGTCTGGCTCGATCACGCGACCTTTGCATTGAGCCAAGGATCGCAGGGTCGAGCCCACCCAAAGGCAAGTTGAGGCGCTCTGTCGTAGCACCAGCTTAGTTAGTTCCCCCACCCCTTCGACGTCATATGACCTCGCAGTTGGTGCGTCGGTAAGCCCTAAGCAAAATAAAATGACTGTAATGGTGTCGCTCAGCCCCGCTGGCTCTAATGGTGAGTCCTGCTGACTCCAATGGTGCCGCTTATTAGTCCTGCTGACTGCAATGGTGCCGCTCAGTCCCGCGGGATGTAATGCTGCCGGTTAGTCCCGCTGACTGTAATGGTGCCCCAGTCCTGCTGTCTGTAATAGTGTCACTCAGTCCTGCTGGTTTTAATGGTGCTGCTGAGTTCAACTGACTGTAATGGTGACGCTCAGTCTAACTGACAGTAATAGGAGTCCTGCCGGCTTTGACCCTCGCCCCGGTGGAGGGAGGGGGTGTAAAAACTACTCACGGGTTTTTCCGGCGGCACAAAAAAACGAAAACGCGAAGCGCCGCCGTACTCGACACAGTTTATTTATTTTTTTAAAAACAATTCTGCAACATTTCTAAAAAAATGTTTAGGTCAGGTCATCTCAGATCATGTCACCAGTGCAGGTCAAGTGACCTTGTCTCCAAAAAAGTTTAAGATAGTATAAGTAAGAACAGGCCTAATCTATCCAATGAAAACTTGTATCACATAATGGGCCTTCCGAATGCTACAAAATACATCCCGGGATTTTTCATATCGATGACCTAGGGTTAGATACGGATCATGACCTCTCCATTGGAAGTGCATGGGGAACGGAAGTTAACGGAAGAATATCTCTATTTGTGCAGTTACAGGTTAGAATACCTTCACATTCTCCAAATCGTAGTATCCTGGGCCCCTTTCCAGGTTCATGCTGCAATTTTGGACCTGTACCATCTGAGAGGTCATCTGGGACTACTTAATCAGGTGTTTAGACTTGGGTCAATAACTTTGTAGGAAATGATGATCAAGCCTTCATTTTGATACCATTTCGTTTGGATTATTATTGAGAGTAGATTGATATGCATATTGACTATGCTGGGTCAGATAGTGACCTTGGTCTGACTTAGGTTAGGTCATTTTTTTATTTTTTGACCTAGTGTAGTATCATACACCACTCGATTTGCCGTAACAAGAGAAAGCGAATGGTGCTTAAAAATAGATTATAACTCAACTCTGTCAGACGCTATAGCCCAGAAGTTTTTCTCTAAAATGTCGTCTTCTTTGACTTTACATGACCGCAATATTGACCTGAAGACAAAAATACGGGCGTAGTTTCTCCATGCATTTTTTATGAGTTATCCACAGGGTACGCGTTTTCGCTATCCCACACAGGAGCCGAGTTATTTTAGTACACTCCCCACACACCAGGGCGAAGGTGGCTCAGAGGCCCACCGGGGCGGGTGTTAATGGTGCGGCTCATTCCTTCTGGCTGTAATGATTCCGCTCAGTCGTGCTACCTGTTATGGTGAGCCTTGATGGCTGTAATGGTGCCGTCTAGTCCTACTGGCTGTAATGGTGCCGCTCAGTCCTGCTGATTGTAATGATTTTGCTCAATCATACTGGCTGTAGTAGTGAGCCCCGCTGGCGGTAATGGTGCCGCTCAGTCCTAATGGCTGTAGTAGTGAGCCCCGCTGGCGGTAATGGTGCCGCTCAGTCCTACTGGCTGTAGTAGTGAGCCCCGCTGGCGGTAATGGTGCCGCTCAGTCCTACTGGCTGTAGTAGTGAGCCCCGCTGGCGGTAATGGTGCCGCTCAGTCCTACTGGCTGTAGTAGTGAGCCCCGCTGGCGGTAATGGTGCCATTCAGTCCTGGTGGCTGTAATAGTGAGCCCCGCTGGCGGTAATCGTGCCGCTCAGTCCGGCCGACTACGAGTGAAATATTGATGACTTCCCTCCGACACCGCCCTGTGCTACAGGACGCCTCTGTGCACTTCTCAAAAGCCATAAGTGTCACCACCGGCAAAAAGTGGGGGGGGGCAACCAAACTTCAACCTGACGCTGACAAAAAATTTCAACATCAGGACCAAAAACTGTTCGAATTTGGGCTCCTCGTTGCCTTCCGCAGCGGCTGGATATAATAATGTCCGGCTTTGGTCTCATTTTGACTGAGATCAGGAAATTTTTGGTCATAAAGTGGGGAGGCCAGGCCCCCCTGGCCCCCCCCTTTTCCGACGCGCATGTCAAAAGCATCGAGAGTTCGATGTAGCAAAATTATATACCTAAGTATCTTTCCTTTGGCAGCGATATACTAACAAACCTCCTCATCGTGGCTAGATTCAGTGAGTGTGTCCTACACTGCTGCATAAAGAGACATTTGACACTCCATTTACAGTGTCATCGGTCAAAGCAGAAGAAGTGGGCAACGATACTTTTATTTTGATACAGTTTTCTTTGCAGCCTCATGAATGTGCTGACTCGTGACTGGGCCGATAGGAAATTAAAGACAAACTTGAAACTTACAGCTTGACCTTGCTGGTAAGACGTTTTTATTCAGCTTGTGTTTGTGAGACAAGTCACAATATCAAAACCGATGTTCGATCATAATCATATCCAAAGTGCCACAAAACCTGAGAGGTAGAGGGCGCCAAACCCTATTTTGCCCCTCCCAGCAAACTGGTATTCTGTGATAGATCAGCTGAGGAAAGTTTTCCGTTAACAAATCCTCTGCATTGAAATAAGGACAACTGGAAACGTCGCCTTTTTCGGTGACGTTTCTAGTTGTCGACGCAAATTGAAATATTGTTTTTTAACGAAAATACAAATACTGCACGGTCATGTTCCTTTCGGAGAGGCCGGGCCCCCAGTCAGGATCACCAACTCACCTCGACTTACCGCTTGTAGTCGTGACACCAGCGCGGCTACCAGCCTATATTCATGTCATTCCTTTTTTTCCAGACGGGCAACAAGAGTCACCTTCCGCATATAAAATTATGGAACTAAATAGCAATGTCCTATTTTTGGAATATCGGCGGTACAACAGTTAAGAAGCAAGAACCTTCCACGTTTATAGGTGTCGAGAACACACAGGCACATTGTATTCAGACGTTTCTTCCACGCACAAACGAAGTTTTAAGGCATGATGACTTATGTTCGTTTTTTGCATCGGGCCAGCCACTTCCAAGGGCAACCTTAATACAGGTGCTGCCACGTTGGATAGTCATAGTTTTTGGCAAGTTAATCATCACTAGTTGAGTCATACATCCACAATCATTGCACCTGGAGCACCACAGCTGCTAAAGCCTTCAACATTTCTAATATTTTGTGTGCTTCAAACGTGACTTTGTGCTGAGCGTCATCGTATAGCGTCGTAGAAGGAGTTTTTAAGGATGAAAAGCTGCAATCATTTCCTTCCCTGCATGAATTTCACCACTTGTAAGACTGTTTTTGTGGCAAAGTATCGGAAGCTAAAACGAAATAAATTGGACTGTTTGAGAGCCTTCCAGACACAAACACTTTCGCCAACGGCTGCCTAGCTTCAGCGCCAAGAGCTTCGGAGCTGAACCCAACTATTTGTCAATTTTACCGACAGTCAGCAGCAGCGTTTAAAGCTCAAGGTGAAGACACTCGGGCCCCAATATTTGAAGCTTAGTTGCAATGGTAAGTCCATTAGCAAAACCATGCTTTTTAGTTGTACTTTTGTTCGCTCTGTGCGGGCTTTCACTAGCACGGGATCCTGAAGTTGGAGAGAGATTTCTCCAAGACAAGGGAGAAACCTATGACTTCAGCACTCCTCCTATGGATAGACACACCGAGCTTGGTAATATTCTTTCTGAAGCTGACTCAGAGTTAGATTTTCTCAGGCCACGTCCCGGTTACGGGATTGAAGAAGATAGTAAGATAGTTTCTGAATACGTCAACTATACTGCAGATAACTTTGTTCTAAAGTCCGGGCATTCGCTAGAGCGTCAAACCGGTAACCTTCTTCCTTGCGGCGCGAGAACACTGTCGCGAGGCTTCTACTTCATACAGTCCGCCAACTATCCAAAGGACTATCCGAACGGGGTTTCGTGCTCTTACAGCTTGAATTCACCGAGGAACAATTTTTGGAACTCATCGGTGTCATGGGCTTGTGACAGCAGCCGTTTCAGTCTGGAGAGGTCCACTGGATGCACCAACGATTACTTGGAGATTTTACGCCGGAAGTACTGCTCTACCACGCCACCTCCTCCCGTGAGAGACTCTTACTACCTTAGAGCCACCTTCCGTACTAATTCGGCTGTGACCAGCTCCGGTTTCCGATGCCTTGTGGAAGCTAGAGATAGCGGTGCTGGAAGAGGCGTAGCATGTGGTTTTCATCGAGTCCAGGCGGGAAGAACCTACACTTTCAGCTCAATAAACTACCCCCGCAACTACGATAACTACCGGATCTGTCGGTGGTACTTCTATGGCTCTAGTACTGACCGGCTCACCCTCAGTTGCTCACGCTTCAGTCTGGAGACGCACAGCACGTGTGGCTACGACTACCTCTACATCAGCGGCCGACGCTACTGCGGAACCACTGCCCCGCGCATAACTCGAACCCGTTCTTTGTACGCCATATTCTCCAGCGATTTCTCCGTGACAAGCAGCGGCTTTCTCTGCACGGTTCGCGTGACCTCGGAGCCTTCCGGATGCCGCTGCGGTATCAAGAACCGTCTCTCTCGAGTCGTCGGAGGACAAAATGCCAACAGCGGCGAGTACCCGTGGATGGCGGGACTGGTCAGTCCCGGCGGCACGCGCACCTTCTGCGGCGGCAGTCTCATCAACAACAGGTACGTGTTGACGGCCGCACATTGCACTGCTCGCCGAACGCCTTCAACTCTGCAAGTGCTGTTGGGCGACCACCGCATCGGGGTGTCAGACGGCGAGACGCGCCACAGCCTTAGCCAGATCATCCCACACTTTAACTACACCAACTACGCGAACGGCTGGGACTTCTCCCTGCTGAAGCTGTCTACGGCAGTGACCTTCACCAGCCGACGTCGTCCCATCTGCCTGCCGACGGCCGGCCGTACCTACGCCGGCGCCACCGCCATCGCCACGGGGTTCGGTCGCCTGGGGGCTGGTCAGCCGCAGGCCACCATCCTGCAGGAGGTCACTCTCCCCGTCCGCAGTCATACGCAGTGTCGCGCCGTCTGGAGCTTCATCAGCGAGAGTCACATCTGCGCCGGCGGCCTGCCTGAGGGCGGCAAGTCGGTGTGCAACGGAGACAGCGGCGGGCCGCTGATCACCCTGGAGAACGGCAGGTACGTGCTGATTGGAGCGGTGTCGTTCGGACGACCCTGCGCCCACCCCAACACTCCGGACGCCTACGGCCGGGTGACGGCGGCGCTGACCTGGATCCGCGCCAACACAAGGGACGCCATCTACTGCACCTGAGCTCCAGGGACGCCATCTCCTGCACCTGAGCTCAAGGGACGCCATCTACTGCACCTGAGCTCCAGGGACGCCATCTACTGCATCTGAGCTCCAGGGACGCCATCTACTGCATCTGAGCTCCTGTGACGTGTTCACCAGGTACCTCAGCCACTACTATACCTGAAACCACCAACTCTCCTGCTGCACAACACTAACTCCCCTACACTGTAGGGGCCGACTATATCAAAGAAACTAGTGAGGGGACTTGTTTTTATATTTTTCTTGTAGGATTTCGTGTGTAAAAACAAAAGAAAACTAGAAAAATAATTGTGGGGTTCTTTACCTTTCCACAGTAGTCTTCCAGCCATTTGTTAAAGGGGAATACCAGAAGTGTCCTTGTAAAATTAAAGTGTGAGTGACATCAGGTAATTATTGTTCCACAAATGATGCTGTGTGATGTTGGACCACACCACGGTTGCAATTATCTTTTCAGAAGAAAGCACTCGCTCCAGAAGCAAAGAAACTACTAATGTTAAATCTGTACGCACATATACTTTTTGCAACTGAACCCGCTCGAGATTATCAGTCGAGCTTGACTTGGCTTCATGTGAGAATACTGTTTGCATTATTTGCATGTTTGTGACAAACTTTTTCCCATGTAAGGAAATTCTGTTATATTACGTTTTCGCAAAGGATGTATGTTTAAAATACACAAGCAGATGTGGGAATGAAAATAAGAACTTGTTTCTTTAGTCACACGACTTCTACATAGTGTTTTCATGCAGAGGCTCTTACTTTCGGTGACTTAATCAAACTTGGCTCGTCCTTCTTTCTTCACTTCAAACTCGAGTGTTTGGAAACAATTATTTAAACACAATGAGGCCGATCCAAAATGAAGAGAGAGGGACTTGGGACCATAGCCCAGAAAAAAACTATAGCCGTCTTTGGCGAAGGAAAGGAACTTTAAACTTTTAGCCCCGCCATTAGTGTAGGAACGACGGGGGGAAGGGGCCACTGCCCATCCTCCACTTTTTTGCTGTGGGCTCCCGCAACGGATTTGAAGGTATTCGCAACTGTAACATAAAGCTTGAAACCGAAACGGGCCCGATAGCTTGTCTGGGCAAGTTTCAGTTCTGTAAAACGCCCTCTGCAAGCTCATGAACGAGGAGCGCTTCGTGAAAAAGCTCAAGGCACCTTATACCCGAGTGCTTCCCGATGGGCCCCAAAAACTGGTATCAAACTCCAGCCGGTTACCTGCGTGGAAAAAGGTTCGGTAGGGCAGTCACCGAACGCTGGTGGATAGCTCACACTAATGCAGTGGCGGCGCTGCCATAGAGGCACATTAGGCACTGCCTAGTTACTTCTAAATGTCGAAGTAGGAATGCGTTTTATGTAGAATAAATATAATTTGACTGGATGTTTAAGTTACAGAGAATATTCCTTTTTCGAATCTCTGGGTCAAAGAGCCGGTAATTTGTATCTCTGAGAATCCACGTTCGTATATAATACCGCACGGGGCCGGTAAAATTTTTTTGCAGGACCGAGGTCACTTTCGAATTTTCCGCCCGAGACGCGCAGCGTCGAGGGAGGAAAAATTCAAAAATTCCGGACCAAGTGCGGTATGATATTTACCATATGCTGGAATACGCCTCTAACACAAGCACGCGCGGGCGGTAAAATCTGGTAAAATGTTTTTGCCCCGGGCCGAAATCTTTACCAAAACTTCAGAACGAGAGGATCCTTAACTATTCTTTCGTGTAAATTAAAACATTGGCGACACAATTTCGTAATAAGATTGTATTGGGCACGATCTCCAGTTATAACACGTCTACCTTATTTGCGAGCATTACGAGAACATAAACCCTCGCCCCACCGGGGGCCATCGATGGCCCCCTAAGGTTTTTCCGGGATAGCAGAAAAACGAAGAGGCGCAGCATCGCGGTTGAGGGCTCTACCTCTCACTGCATCATTTTCTCATCATCCCTGAAATTTTTTACTCCGGGTCACCCAAGGTCAGGTCACCAGACGAGGTCAACCAAGGCCACCTCTTTTCAACTTTAGAGCTCTGTAAGAGCTACAATTCAAAGTCGATTGATTTGAAACTTCCTACACTTTATGGCCCCTCCAGGGCCTACAAGGTGTATATCCGGGATTTTTCGATTTCGTGTCCTGAGGTCAGGTCACGAGGTGACCTCTCCCATTGAAAAAGCATGGGAAAAGCTGTCTTATGGTCTAAAAGGCACAAAAACGATTGAAAATGCTCAGGTTGATCAGAAAAGCGTTCTTGGACACCCTTTGACGGACTCCAGGGGCCATATTTTCCCTTTGACCTCTCCAAGGTCATCCAAGGTCACCAGGGGTCAAAAACAGTATTTTGACAATAACTTTTGACCTAATTAAGCTAGAGCGCTGAAACAAATACCATCGTGTTTGTCTGGTTACTGGCTTTCATTTGATATACGGCAAGGTCACTTTCTGACTTTTCGTGACCTCAGGTCATCTTAGGTCACGAAGTGACCTCTGGAGGTCAAACCACTGGCGGGAGCTCTTTACGTTTCACATAGTGGAAAAAGGACTGACAATTTCCTATCAAATGCACTTTACCAGACCTCAATAGCTCTAATGGCATAAGAGTTATGCCCAGTTTGCTTAAGCATTGCATATTTGAGTGAAAATAGCCGATATAGACCTAATTTGACCTCTGGAGGTCAAACCATTGACCTGAGCACTAAGACATGTGAAGTAATTTCTTACTGAATTCACGCGTGCTTTCTAGTGCACTTTGCAGATTTGTGCTAACGCCCATATTTTCGAAGTTAGAGGGGCCATCGATGCCCCCGGTGGTGCGAAGGTGGCGCTGGACCCGCGGTGGGGCGCGGGTTAACCATAACTGGATGAGAAAGATAGGTACCAGCTGAAGCGAAACAATTCATCACCACATTCACAAATATCACGGGATATCACAGTCATACACAGACCACAAATATCACATCCGACTGAACAGTCTTTGGGTCATTCTAAGCTTGCTGCAGCTTTCAAGTTTCAATACTTGTGCACGACAGTGACCTTCTGACATCCTCTGATGTTCAGGGTAACTGCAGGCGCAGATTCTACATTTCTTGATTTGCTGTTCACAGAGAGCGGCAAACCACTCCCTACACTCACTGAGAGAGCTTTCTGGATGTTTATATCCGCGTCCACGTAGTTTTGTAGGCTTGCTACTGATTACTCCCGAGGACAGCCCGACTCCAGAGCACGCTTGACGCATGTTTTGTGGGCTGAGTCGTTCGTCATCCTTCCGCCGATCCCTGCAGCCTCACAGGCTGTTTTCATGAAGCCTGCGATCGAGTTTTTTTCCTAGAGGAGCACATTGGTACCAAATTTCTTCCTGCTTCCTCCTTGCGTTAACAGCCAAGTAGAAAGGGCTACCTTCTTCCTTCATCTTTTCCGGCCTCCTTCTCTCAAACTCGAGGTATGCCCGAACCGGACAGCGCTTCTTATCTTCGTCATTTTTGAACGCTTTCGGGCGAAATGCACGGCATCAACCCATGATCCCTCCATCTCGGGTCTTTGTCGTCCTTTCTAGGAACTCGAGATACTGGCCGGTTTTGTCTTTTTCGCTCTACAGACCTAGTGTAAACACCTTTTTCAAAAATTTTCCGCGTTTGGGGGGCCAAAAGATAGTTTGGCCCCTCCAGCGCTTTTGGGGGCATGGCCGGAATGCCCCCCCCCAGCGTCCGCCAATGCCACTGGGGCGAAGATTAAGAGAACCATTGTATTGTAAATACTGCACACTACGGCCCCTTAAACACATGAAACCAAGTTGCACTGCCTAATATGAAACAAATACGTGGTGACTGGGCACCCCACATCAATAGATAGAAATCCCCATTCCGGCATGTAGGTAATTTCAAAGTTCCTTTTGGCTAGGCACTGAGCGTATAGGGAAAGTGCCCTTATTATGCATACCTAACGGAAAAATCGCAGTTGCTCTAAGATGGGGCTATCCTGAGTCATGGAACTTTGCAGTGTCGTAGTTCAATGTATTGCCTAACCTCTGCCAGTATAAAAGTCCACTTATCATGGCCATCGCTAGGGAATAGTTTCTTTTTCGAACATTCTGCCTTTGTGCGTAATTAGGAACAGGGCGCCTTTTTACGCACGCCTCGTCGAATCTGCGAGCCTGATTACGCACACCTGTTGCCGACCTTATTTAAGGCATTTGATTATTGTAGCATCGTATTGTACTGCATGACATTATGTATTGCCTTTTAATATTTTGTTTTAGTTTTTTGTGTTTTTGTATTTCTTGTTTTTATTCTTCTTGAAATCATTTTAAAGGGAATGTGGCACCTTTATAACGTGATTTTAGCTGAGATAGGCAAGTTGTAAAGCATGCCGGAAAACCCGGTACTGAATATACCATTTGTCTTGAAACTCGAAGTCTCCGTAGATAAAATATAAAACCTACCTGAAAAAACCTTGCCGGGTCAAACTTTGGCCACAATGATGCTTGTTTGGCTATCCAAGACCGAATGTTTACACTGAAGCTGGCTGATTCTGTTTGAAGTTGAGAGATGAGGCACCAAAACCTTGCTTATAAACTAAAAATGAGTCGGAGCAACGGGGAGGTCGACAGCTTGGGGTAGGGCAAAACATAGTTTTGCTCCGAGCTTTTCCGTTTGAGGGGGGGGCAAATCCCAGTGACGATAATTACAGCGGCCCAGATACAAATAAAACAGAACGTGGGTCTGTAAGGGATTTCGAGCGGACTGGGGCCCTGTGTTTGAAACAATAATACGTTCGTTCCTACCACCTACCCTGGTTTAGATCATGACGGCTCATAGAAAATATCGACCCAGATGTATTGTAAAAATTAACAGAGGAGCACACGTAGATAAATAATATTTGTGAAAAAATGCAACACCCGGAAGGATTGACATCACATTTTGTCTTCTACAATTAGGGGAAACTGTCTGGCGCCGACCTTAAAATAGTCATGAGCTTCATTATCATAATAACTATAGTTCTTCGATGCTGCAGCTTCTTTGGTCATTGGCGCCCATACCGCTGGGTGGGTCCTCCCACTGGTCGGAAAATTTAACTGATTGGTGGGTATAACTACAGCTACGGCTTCCTCAGAGGTAACTACGGAGTGGTTTAAACCGATCCCAAAAACTGGCGCCCGTTTAGTAGCCCTGAACTGTGCCCCATCTAAGCGATGGCCACCATTTTGAGGAGTCCAGGCAGAGCAGTGTAACACTGCACATATTCAGTGGATGTGATATTGCGATAAAAAGAAGCAATGTTTCGGGATTGTTTCAAATATGTTTGAATCTGCTTTCTGTGAGCAATTAAACCATGTTTTGTACTGCTGGTATTCCAGGCGTGCCACGCTAAGCTGTATGATTTTAAAGTGAATGTGGCACCTTGATCGAATCCTGGAATTTAGTGTAATTAGGGGCACTTTTAGTCGAAAATCATGGAACGGTTCAAGATGTCTCTGAAAAATGTACAATAAGCTCAATATTTTATCTTTAAAATGCGCCTCTAGGGAAAAAATAGATATCTGCCTGTGAATGATGTCATGATCTGGCAGCCACCATTGGTGGACGCAGGGGGAGGGGCATTCCGGCCATGCCTCCCCCAAAGCGCTGGAGGGGGGCCAACTATCTTTTGCCCCTCCTAAACGCCGGATAATTTTTTGAAAAAAGGTGTTTGCACTAGGTCTGTAGAGCAAAAAAATTCGCTCCCACCCCCCCCCCAGGATGAGAAGCAGACATGGGTTTCCCCCAAACTCGGGTCTGCGTCCGCCCCTAGCAACCACTACCATATTCAATAGGTTTCAAGGGCCTCGATTGGCTGATACTCACCGTGACGTCAGCATATGTCGTCACACCAACAACTGACAACCGTGGCCTGCTGCTAGGGTACACTGGAGATCTCATCTCGATCCAGGAAGCAAGGAGGGGTCCTGGATGGGTTAACGCTATCACGGCAATACAAGCCCTATATAAGGCCTATGTAAGCCTATAAATCCAGGAGGGGTCCTGACCAGGGCATTTTTAAAGGAAATATCAGTGGGGGGCATTTCTTGTGTTAGCCATTATGTGTCTTCAGGGGATCAACACCCGGTTGGGGGGGGGACGTTAATAAGACTTAGAAGTGCTAGTGTTAGACAATTTTGTTCAATTTTTTGTGTCTTTCTATCTTCTAGAAATTATAGATGCTGCCCAGGGCCGCCAAGTTTTTTTCAGCAGAAAATGGCCAAACCGATTTAGAAGCAGGGTCATAAGGAGCCAAATTTTACTTTCACTAAAACACACAAATAAATATCACAGAAGTCAGATTTGAGACTAAAACGACCCCTCACAGTAATCATAAACTCACAGAAGTACAACTTATATCACTGTTTAAAACTATTTTTTGACAGTTTGATCTTGACTTGACGCGCTATATTCTTTTAGCGCACTGCCCATTTAACCTTCGTCCCATCGGGGAACAACGATGGCTCCCTAAGTTTTTTTTAGAATAACAGAAATACGACGAGGTGCAGCACTGTGGTTGAGGGGTCTACTTCTCAGCCCATCGTTTTCCCACCCTCGCTAAACATTTTTTACCCTGGGCCACAATAGATCAGGTCACTAGGCAAGGTCAACCAAGGTAGCATCACTTCAACTTTTGAGCTCTACATTAGCTTCATTTATAATCTAATCGATTTGAAACTATTTATACTTGATGACCCTTCCAGGCTCTACAAATTGTGTATCCAGATTTTTTATATTTGATGACCTGCGGTCAGGTCAGAAGGGGACCTCTCCCATACAAAAAAATGGAAAAAGCTGCCTTAAGATCTAAAAATCGCAAAAATGATTGCAAATTCTCAGATTTCTCAGAAAAGCATTCTTGGCTAACCTTTCACGGATTCCAGGGGCGATATTTTCTCTTTGACCTATCTGAGGTCATCATAGGTCACCAGGGGTAAAAAACAGTATTCTGACAGTAACTTTTAAGCTCATCAACGCTAGAGCTCTGAATTAAACGTCATCGTGTATGTCTCATCAATGGATTCCGTTTGATATACGGCAAGGTCACTTTCTGACCTTTCGTGACCTCAGGTCATGTTAGGTCAAGAGGTGCCCTCTGGAGGTCAAACCATTGGCGGGAGGTCATTATGTTTCACATAGCAGAGAAAGCCCTGGCACTTTCCTATCAAACGTACTATAGTAAATTTCAATAGCTCTAATGGCATGAGAGCCATGCCCAGGTTTCTAAGCATTGCACATTTTAGTAGAAATAGCCTATCGTGAGCCAACTTGACCTCTGGAGATCAAACTATTCTCCTGAGCACCTAAAAATGTGAAGTAAAATCATACTGAAGTTACATGAGCTTCCTAATGCACTTTGCTGATTTGGGCTAACTCCCATATTTTCGGAGTTAGAAAGGGGCTCATCGATGCCCTCGGTGGGGCGAAGGTGGCGCCGGACCCCCGGTGGGGCACGGGTAAATAGGAGGCCAGGAGTGCCCCTTCAATCCCGCGTGGCTATTAAATGATTTTATCCATATAACCAGAAAATTTGTTACCATCATCAAATATCTTAGCCGCACCACTCCCTGCTAACATTGAATATTTTTCCTGCTTTTCCAACTGTGAGCTTTTTGCTCTTTCAATAGTGGTGGATATAGGATTTTGGTAAGTGGGAGGGAGAGAGTGGAGCCTAAAAACGCACTTTTCCATAGACTTTCCAACCAAAAGGTGTCTATAGTATCGCATCCTTCGCGTCCAGATTTCGGAGGATCATTATTTTCGATCGTGTTTTTTTCACAGAGTTCTCCTTCCACTGGCATAGCAGTTTTTCTGCTGCTCCGATCCTTTATTGGTGTAAGAACATCCTATTCAAGCCCGTAAAAGGCTAAGAGAAGCCATATTTATACAAAGAACAAACCAAAAAGAGCTCAGGTGCCAGCTGCTAGAAAAAGGGCCAAAGAAGGCCAGATTCCAAGAGAGAGCCAGCCGAAAAAACGCGCGGCCAAACACGACAAAAAAGTAAAAAATCTAAATATTTCGCCACAAAATGGCCAGCCTGGCAGCCCTGATTCTGCCGCAATGTATTCGAAATGAATAAACTATTTTCTTATTTTTCTTTATGAGTATAGCAAGGTAAGCAAATTCTTAAAGTATCGAACATATGTGGTTTATAGTCTAAATCGAGACAAGTTTCTATGTACATACCTACTTTGATGTGTGGCTGTTGCTGTCAAAATCATGTAGGAAATGTATTGCAAAAAACAGTAAATAATTTTTGGGGCTTATCGACGCACCAACTGTCAGGGTCACATGGCGTCGCCAACTCTTTCCCTGTTAGAAAGGTTTCTTGGGAGCCAGTTTTGATTCTGACGAAGGGCTGGCCTAATATATAATCTCTCCCCATTTACAAAATCAAGGAATCGATGAGAAAAGCCAACTAACGACTTATAAACTTACAGAAAAATATGCAGCGATCTCACTATAATTTTTACCAATGCTACCACCACAATAATAAATAAATAGGCTAAGCACTTCGCAACCCCACACCAGCAACCAGTCTGACGCGCTGTGACTACATCGGGTTCCGCCTAATCCACAAACGAGCTCTGAGCGCTGACAACTGACCGCATGTGAAATGAGAGCATCGTGCAATCCCCCGGTACTGGCTGGGCTTCCGGTCGGATAAAACACGATGTTTTATTGGTTTTAGGTTACCTCCAGCGTTGTAATTAGTTGGTGCTGAGACTGCTTTGCCAGGATTTCCCGTCACTACGCGCTTTGTCTCGTTTTTTGCACGATGGAGTAGACAGCCACTGGTGGAAATTCTTAACACAATTTTTGTGGATTGCCAATTTGGGAAAAGCAATAGAACAAAATTGTTATCATCGGTTGGTGTAATGTCTTATTTTCGTCAGGTGAGTTTGCGTTTGTTCAATTTTCAGCCATCTGTCTATTTCACTGGGGGTCAATTTTCGGCCACTGGGGGGCATTTCGGTCGACTGGGGGGGCTAATGGCCCCAGTTAAAATGTTAAAAAATGGCCTGGTCCTGACTCCCCCAACGCCCCGGAACCTCCACCCATGAATATTAGTGAGCAGGTAATATGCCGATGCATACAAATATTTACAAATTTGTACAAATCTTTGAAAATACCTGGCTCCACAGACCAAAAACCCTTATGATGCTACCCCTTATGTGAATTTCAGCATCTTTCTTAAATGCGTTGGCCTATTGTGAACAAATTGTATTGTGAAAAGTACGCACGTAATTCAGCTGTTGTGAATAGCCTACTTTGCTGTATCTTATGAGCTGCATCACTGCTAAGTATGGAGCATGCAATAAGATATCTTGCAGGTATATATATATATATATATATATATATATATATATATATATATATATATATATATATATATAGCACGTTGCCAATTATCCATTATGCCTGAGGATTTTCATTTTTCGGTAAATATTAAGTGGTAGGTAAGTCATAGGTAGAATGCCAGTATAACACCGCAGACCACGTATTTGTTACTAATTTCATTTTCTTTGCGCACTTCATAAGGTCTTTGCTTCATCTCCTGGTGGGGGAGGGGTGCCCTAATCACCCTTAGAGGTGCCCAGCACATCATATGGGTGCCGGGACACAGCCAAAGAGATAGAAATCCACACCCCGGCCCTGTGAGGATCTTCTTTCTGGTCACCGAATACCAGCCTTTTTCATATTGTTTCAAGTCACCCATCCTCTCAGCCTCGGATTTAAACTCGTCTGTCTGTTGGCAGGCCGATGGGAGCGCGGGTGTCGGGCGTAGTGGAGGAGTCGCCGGGCCGACTGGAGTACCAGATGGGCCTGTACCGCGAGCGCGGCGCCGACAGCGGTACCTTCTCTGTACCGGTTGAGGGTCCGGTGCCGATCGGCACCCGTTTGCAGCTGGTGGCCAGCATCAACACAGCGGCTGGTGAGAGCTACCGCCCGCTCAGTCACTGCCCGCTCAGTCACTGCACTCCCAGCCACCGCCCGCTCAGCCACCACTCGCTCAGTCACTGCTCGTTCAGTCACTGCCCGCTCAGCCACCGCCCGCTCAGCCACCGCCCGCTCAGTCACCACCCGCTCAGTTACTGCCCGTTCCGTGACTGCCTGCTCAGCCACCGCCCGCTTAGCCACTGCCCGCTCAATCACACTCAGTCACCGCCCGCTTAGCCACTGCCCGCTCATTCACACTCAGTCACCGCCCGCTCAGTCATGCTCAGCCACCACCCGCTCAGTCACTGCCCGTTCAGTCACTACCCGCCCAGTCACCGCCGCTCAGCCACCGCACGTTCAGTCACCGCCCGATCAGTCACCGCCCGCTCAGTCATGCTCAGCCACCACCCGCTCAGTCATGCTCAGCAACCACCCGCTCAGTCACTGCCCGTTCAGTCACTACCCGCTCAGTCACCGCTGCTCAGCCAGCGCACGTTCAGTCACTGCCCGCTCAGTCACCGCCTGTTCAGTCACCGCCCGCTCAGCCTCTGCCTGCTTAGCCACCGCCCGATCAGTCACTGCCCGCTTGGCCACCGCCCGCTTGGCCACTTCCTGCCCAGCCACCGCCCGCTTAGTCACCGCTCGCTTATTCACTGCCCGCTCAGTCACCACCCGCTCAGCTATCGCACGCTCAGTCACTGCCCGTTCCCTGACTGCCTGCTCAGCCACTGCCCGCTTAATCACTACCCGTTCAATCACATTCAGCCACCGCCCGCTCAGTCATGCTCAGCCACCACCCGCTCCGTCACCGCCCACTCAGTCACCGCCCGCTCAGTCACCGCCCGCTCAGCCACCGCCCGCCCAGTCACTGCCCGCTCAGCCAACGCCCGCTCAGTCACTGCCCGCTTAGCCACTGCCTGCTCAGTCACCGCCCGCTCAGCCACCGCCCGCTCAGTCACTGACTGCACCACACAAGTCCTGCTTACACGCAGACGTAGAATGTCAATATAACACTGTGGACCACGTATTTGTTGGTAGTTTCCTCTTCTATACGCCCTCTATAAGGACTTCTCTCTCTACCTTTTGGTGAAGGACATTGGCGGCGATTCCGGCGCTCAGACGAAGCCGCCCAACATGCACGTTGCCAAGGCTGACTTTAGGGCAAGCTTGAGGATTGGTCTGTGGCACGAATAGCTGTTGCTTTGTTTTTGACCGACCCTCTATCTTTGTAGAACACTAAATATAATGTTGCCTTTAAAGGGACATTGTCGCAAAAATTTTATTGTGGTTTCTTAATATTTGAAAAATCCTGATTCTGGTACTATCAATCATTTCTTTATCTTCAGCTAAATTTTTGGAGGCCACTCAACAATTATTCAAATTTGCTAACAATATCAATAATAGGCTGTAACCTGCTCTTCACCTCTATTCTATCAATCAAAGTCTTAAGTTCTATAAATGATTTTTTGGGGTAGAAAATATTTTTAGGCTGTATTCGTGTTCAATTTATTTTTATTAACCCTTAAAAAATACAAATATTAGATTAGTTTGTCCAAAACATTCGGCTTGAGAAAACTAATCAGGAAAGTTTTAAAATCGGGCAGGTGTCGCACTGCGGGGATGGTATAGTGGCCTCCATTCCCGACTCTCACACGGGTAATACAAGTTCGAATCTAGGTCGTGGAAGTTTTTACTGTAAAAACAATTTTTCTGATTTTCTTCTTGTTTGTTCATGCGTACTAATGGATGAAGCATAGTCGGATCCATAATTGCCGATCGGGGGGTAACTTCCGGGGAGGGCACCATCCGGACCAGGGGGGCGCCACCTTTGACCGGCAAAACCTATCAGATGGACGCTAAATCCTATCAGTGTGTGCCGATTTTCGCATCCTGGGGAGGGGATGGGACGCGACATTTTAGGGTTTACCGAGAGTTGATCAGAGGGGGAGGGGGGGGCACGTGCCCCTTTGCCCTCCTGGATCCTCCTATGGGATGAAGTAAATATTCTAAGGACAATTTCTTCTGGTTATCCCTCCGTCCGGGTAGTTGAGGGAAAGGGAATATTAGCCCCAAATATTTTTCTAATCTGACCGGCGTGCCAAACTGGAACCGGCTTGTCTCCAGCTCCCTGCAATGGTTCTCAATCCGTCGGATTTCCCTCTATTGGAGACCAGTTCCCCTGTTTTCTGACCAGCGGGACACGCTGTTCGCCGTTCGAAAATGTCTTTTGTGTCCTTTGCTGAAGGCCATCCTTGAAGGCTGACCGGTTTTCGTGCAAACCAAGAACTAGAAACCGGCCCAATAAAAAGCAGGGGTGGCTCTTCGAGATTATATGTGTTAATCTCGAGATTAATGTGTCTCGAGATTAATTAATCGTTTAACCCTCGCCCCACCGGGGGCCATCGATGGCCCCCCTAAGGTTTTTCCGGGATAGCAGAAAGACGATGAGGCGCAGCACCGTGGTTGAGGGCTTTACCTCTCACTGCATCATTTTCCCACCATCCCTGAAATTTTTTACCCCGGGTCACCCAAGGTCAGGTCACCAGACGAGTTCAACCAAGGTCACCTCACTCCAGCTTTAGAGCTCTGTAAGAGCTACATTTCGGAGTCGATCGATTTGAAACTTCCTACACTTTATGACCCCTCCAGGGTCTACAAGGTGTATATCCGGGATTTTTCGATTTCGTGCCCTGAGGTCAGGTCACGAGGCGACCTCTCCCATTGGAAAAGCATGGGGAAAAGCTATTTCATGATATAAAAGCCACAAAAATGATTGCAAATACTCAGACTGCTCAGAACAACGTTTTTGGGCACCCTTTCACGGATCTCAGGGGTCATATTTGCCCTTTGACTTTTTCAAGGCCATCCAAGGTCACCAGAGGTCAAAAACAGTATTTTGACAATAACTTTTGACCTAATTGAGCTAGAGCAGTGAAACAAACACCATCGTGTTTGTCTTGTCACTGGCTTTCATTTGATATACGGCAAGGTCACTTTTTGACCTTTCGTGACCTCAGGTCATATTAGGTCACGAGGTGACCTCTGGCGGTCAAACCACTGGCGGGAGGTCTTTACGTTCCACATAACGGAAAAAGTACTGGCAATTTGCTATCAAATGTACTTTACCAGGCCTCAATAGCTCTAATGACATAAGAGTTATGCCCAGTTTGCTTAAGCATTGCATATTTGAGTGAAAATAGCCGATCTTGACCTAATTTGTCCTCTGGAGGTCAAACCATTGACCTGAACACTAAAACATGTGAGGTAATTTCTTACTGAATTCACGCGAGCTCTCTAGTGCACTTTGCAGATTTGCGCTAACGCCCATATTTTTGGAGTTAGAGGGGGGCCATCGATGGCCCCCGGTGGGGCGAAGGTGGCGCCGGACCCCCGGTGGGGCGCGGGTTAACACGCGCATTGACGGGAGGCGGGTACCCGCCCCCCGTCTGGTTTTTCGAATAGAACATAAAAACGGCGGCGCGTAGCGCCGCCGCACTTGTATCCATACGCGTATATTAACAGTAAAAACGCAGTACATGGTAAAACATACACTCCTAACACTAGGCAAAGAAAACTAGGCAGGGGCGCCGCCACGGAATTTAAGCCATCACACATTTATTAGGTAGGTACTTAACACACTCGGGTTAAAAATAAACTCGGGTTAAAAAACTTGACATACCCTCTCTCATCATTTTTACAACTTTTGTCAAAATTTTATGGTTAGGTCAGCTCAGGTCAGGTCATCAGTACAGGTCAAGTGACCTGGCCTCAAAGTTTAAAACAACATAAGTCGGAACAAAGTGAACTCATCCGATTGAAGTGACCTGACAAAATGGTTAAAATATTTCGATGGAGAAGCGTATGGGCTACCCAAAGCCGTTTACCATTTTTCACTACCTACCGTGGTTCTGGAGGTTTTAGGGGGTACCCGCGCCCCCTGTCAAAGCGAAGGTGGCTCAGAGCCCCGTCAATGCGCGTGTTAATCTGGCAAAACAACGAGATAAAACGTTAATACGTACGAGATAAAACGTGTTCGAGATTAAATGTGGCGGTCTCCCAGGGCGGACCACCCTGAAAGACCACCTGGGCCTTTCACGGCAGGAGAGTGTGGAGGTGGAGCGCCTGCGCATTGGTCACTCCCTTCTCCTGTGCAGCTACCGAAAGAGGATCGGCCTGAACCCGGAGGCCACGTTACAGGAATGCGACGATGGAGAGGACGAGATCCTCCACCACCTTCTGACCCGGTGCCCTGCGTGCGCTGACCTGCGCTGGGACATATTTGGACGGGACGACCCGCCCATCCGGGAAGCGCTGGCGGACCCACGACGGCTGGCGATGTTCCTGCAGCGGTTGGGGCGCCTGCACGGGCGCCCCTCCCCTCCCATATGGCCGGAACACTCAATCAATCAATCATATTAAATGTGTCCGTCGACATCTAAATCTTTGATATAATTGTAATTCTTTGGTCTCCGGAGAATATAAAAACACGTAGTCTAGAGAACCGGAGAATAGCTGAATGTGATACGGAAGAATAACTCTTGATATGCGTCAGAACTGGGGAACCAGAGAGCAGCCACCACGATCCTTGGATGAACTAACAAAAGTGTGGAACGCACCACGAACCCAAACCTGATCACTTTTTTGTTTCAGGGGGAACATTTGTTGGGCGTTGCAGGTTGGAGATGGACTGGCCACCTCACTCCTCTGTCCGTGGTGGTAGCTCTTTCTAATTTTTTTCGTATATAGATATACAAGATTTAAGAATACATTGTTTTTTACTTCAAGTTGAGTTAGTTTCTGATCAAGGCACATCAAGAAAATATACCTCAAAATTATAGCCTGGAACAGTTCGTATTAAATAAAAAGGATTCTATAAATAATCTTAACATTGGTAGTCACAGAGTCTAAACCTAAGAAGACGCATCGCAGCTTTAAGACAAGCAAGCTGTTAGCCTCATGAGTGACATTTGTTTATGAAAATGATAAGCGTTTATTTTTAATACTTCGGAGTTCGGAAACGGTCCTTTCTCATAATAGAACAAACAATTCCAGAAGCACTTCATATAACATCATATCATTATATAAAATAGTATATTAACCGTTATTTTTATTAGATTGTTTATTAGATTATCTACGTTGATAAGATATTTCATGACCAGCCTCCTCGAATCATAGTTCCAAAATGGGGCTAATACACTGATAAATATTCAGGTACATCCCTTCACCAAAATTCTCATAATATAATAGGTGAACACATACATTTTTAGTCAGAGTGCTAGGATAACCTCGAATCGAGTTCCAATACTTGAATATTCCAGTACTGAATTGCATTATTCCAGTATTCGATTTCCAAATCAGATCTACATTTCAAGCCTTGGTCACACTATGACCAAAAGTTTTCGCTTATTGTATTATGAGGATTCTGACGAGGGGCTGTGCCCGAATATGTGATCACAGTGTGATCACAGGCTCCATTTTGCGTCAAGAATTCGAGAGGCAAAGCCATGAAACATCTTACCAATTTATAATCATGCTCCTCGGCTACGCAATGCAAAATTCATCTACTTTTAAAAACCAACAGATATCAGTTGATCAATGAGGCTTATATTCAATCTCACAAAAACATGAGAAAATATAACCTACCAGGAAATTACAAGCGAGTGATAACCCTCGGCAGGTGAGAAACGCGTGCAACAATCAGGTCTGCGAGTCCCCAACGAGCAGTCTTCCGAGTGCAACGTGGACTAGAGGATATAACTCAGTACGTCAGTGACGGATCCAGGCCAATGTTTTTTGTGGGGGGGAGGGGAGGACAGGGTCCAAAATCGTGAATACACATTTTTTAAAGGTCGGTGAAAATCGCAGAGTTTGGGAGGAGAGTAAATTTTCCCTGAACCCACCAGTGGGTATGCAGCTCCTAGCTTCCAGTCCTTGAAGTGCACTCTAAGAAGGCTGGGAGCGAACCAAATACTGAGTGTACATCAAAAGCATAACAGATTTTGCATCTGTCCACAATAAGTGCTAAACGGTTTGATAAAATGTTCACCGCAATAGTCTGAGCACAGAGGTGTAACTTATTATTTTCGCCGACTTTCGCACGTACGACCACCAACAAAATCTGACCACTTGATTTTTTACTATAAAGACCCTTTGCATTACTAGTTTTCTTACCTTTAGGCTAAAAAATACTTTTAATGGCATGTTTTCCTGAGGTCCTCAGAGGATTTGCCTTAATATACCGCGATAAACACAACTTACGCACATACATGAACGTATACTGCGGGCACACAGGCAGACGACCGAGGTGCACTCAGGCAGGTTCGTGTTCAATGCAAAAAACTGCTGGCTGTGGTACTCTGCCAACTCTGGGATTCCATTGCTCGTCCTCTGAAGCTTGTCTTCCAGCAGGAGGCGTAATTTGCGATAGTCACTGTCGAGGGGCAGCACCTGATTATTTCTGTTTTGCGTTCAGCTTGCTGGGGTAGGCTCTTCTTAAATTAGAAGATATTTTCACAGCAGGAACAAATGGGACCAAATAAATGGTACCAATAAAAATATCACAAGCCCACAATGAAAGCAAACAAGATATCACTGAATCTTGTTTTCAACATATGCAAATATATATATATATATATATATATATATATATATATATATATATATATATTCAAGAACAAACACATCCCCAAAGACGATCTATAGTCTAGATCATGGGTTTGTGGAGGGGTCAGGTGGAACCATGCAAATTCATGTTTTTTTATAAATTACAATACATTATTTCAACACTGGCCCACAATAGGAAACAAATATACCAAATTTCAGGTCTATGGGAGAATCGGTTTGATTGGGTTCATCCCATTCAAACTAACAAACAAATGATCATACAAAGCTGGTCCATTGGGACGATAGCTTGATGATAAGCACAGCAGCTACAAATTTTAGGTTTTCTAGTAAACAAATTTTCTTTATGAAGCGACTTCGCCCAATCTTCTCATATATTCTCTTCCAGGAAAACACAAAAAATTCCATCACCCAAGACTGCCCCCTGCCATTCCTTAAGCATGACTATCCATACTCTTTGTTCACAATTATATGTTTGTATTGGGTAAACTCTAGTGTTTCAAATCTTGACACATATTATCCTAGTTTTCTCTCTTCAGTTCATTTTTAATATCAATTATAAAAGGCTACGCAGGATGGACATTTTCTGTGAGGGCAGATAGATGAATTCATCTGGCAGATGGGTACAGAATGCAGATGGGCCTTTCCGAGGGCAGATGGATGAATTCATACTACATAGTCATTTTCATGTCTGGAAACAAACAGTAGCAATTGAAATATGAGTAAATGGATCTGATAAGTAGATAGGAGTACACTGACTACTATGTACTGTAAGGGTACCAAAATAAAATGGAAAATCTGTTTCAATCTCTAAAATTAATAAAAACATTTTCATACTTAAAAGAAGGCTAAGCTATAGCAGCAAATGCAACTAGCATGCAGACATTGTGCAGAGCCAGTATTTGTAACAGGTAGAAATTTTTAATTCAAATTGTATGTTTGATATAGACTTTTATTAGAGTGCATAAACATTGTAAATATGAAGTTAGACCAAAAGAGAGAGGGAATATGGGCAATCTGAAAAATAATATGCTTAAATAATCATTGGAGAATTGCCATCACTAATAATTTTCACCTATTTGGCGCATAAGTTCACCTGTGCAACAATAAAATGAGGACTTCTTTGGCATTGACACTGCTTGATAAGCCTTGTTCCGTCTGGCCAGCACAGCCTTGTCTGCGAGCCTTCGAGCCTCTCCTTAGAAAGAAAATACCACAACTGTCTCTAGTATGAAGTATGGCTAATCAGATAAAAATGAAATAGAATACTTATCTACCAATCACAAAAAGTATGCTACCATCACAGTTATTACTGTTTCTTTCCAGCAGCACCACAGCAGGTAGCCAGCCTGTAAATCTAAGATTGGTTCTATGATTGGTTCTCAGGGAGAGGCTAGAGCCAGGTGTGACATAGACTCAATCCAGTGTGCAAAGTATGGCATTTCAACGAGATCTCGTCAGGGTGAGTGCCCTAGGAGACAAGAGTGAGTGGTGTGGGTTCATCAACCTGGTGTGAATTTCCCAGACTTGGGCAAGGGGAAGGGGTGACACTGAAAACCAAAACAAATAATGGCTGAATTGTTGTACAAAGACACGGAGGGGACTCTATAACAAGTATTTAACTAACTAATACAAGGAGGTAGCTTGCATTGTGTGGGTAGGAAAGGGCATTTTTCTCTATGGTATATAGCAGGTAGGTCAGTGAATTTTGGTGTTTGGCAGTGCCATGATTTTAGGTGGCTGGGTGTGTGACTTGGCTCAGCCTGCTTTGCCATACTTTGCAGACTGGGACTCAATGCTGCTCGCTGATTGGTGTTGACAAGACGAAACGAGACTACAAAGCTATATACAGTGGGCTGAAATGAATAGTTACCAATTAAGCTATACAATTTGCTTTGGCAACTTGCAGGAACTTAATTAATGCAGAACAGAAACATTGAATGCATTGCCCATGTTTTGATACAGGGGATTAGTGCGTTTGACTAACGGCCACTACACGCACTACACAAAACCTCAATAAGCACGGGTATTAGCAAGAAAGATGGAAGGCAAAAATCTCCAATCTGCTTCACATCAACTTTTCACGCATAGATTTTTACCCCTAAGAAAATCCTCAACCTGGACTACATCAAAGGCCTCAAAATATTCTCTACGGTAGATTACCGACGATATGTTGATCCACGAGACCGGAGAGGCGACAATCTCCTTGTCCGAAAAACCACCCGAAAGCTTTCTTCATGCCCCAAAGGAGCCTCTTCTGGATCGCGCTACCCGTATCTTTTATTGTATCATTTTAGCTGCAACGTGCAACAGGCAATAACGAACAATTATTAATTTATAATCTTAGGTATTTAGGGGCCCGACCGGCAGCGCTCAATTAGTGCTATAGAATTTGTATTTATGGCCTTCGCGTTTGTTGTGGTTTTTGAAAATGGTGAATATCGATAGGACAGCGGTAGCCATGATGACATCACATTGATGTAAGATAAGCCCACGTGATCAGATCCTATAAGGACTGGGCTTCGATTGGTTGATGGTATTTCTTTAAAGTCTCATATTTTTCTTCCAAAAGCGTTTTGGAAATATATATTTTTATAGAATAACTTTTGATGTTATAGGTTTTAGCTACTGAACTGCTTTAAAAGAAACGTTGACATTTCTTCATGGTAGTAATTTGATAGCTATAGCTGGGTCTGTTACGTTTCACTTTTATCACAGTTACTTTTAGGATTCGGTAAAGTCGTCTTGTTATAAATGTTGACTTTGAGGCCGATTTTCAGGCATTTTGAGCCTGAATTTGCAAAAAACAGAATATGCACTTGAAACAACTTCTTAGTAACTTTTTGATCGCTAATAATTTTTATGACAATGTCGTCCTTTTAAAGCGACATTGGTCGCAAAATTTCTTTTTATTGTGGTTTCTTAATATTTGAAAAACTTGATTCTGGTACCACAATCTTACTTTGGTCTTCAGCTATAAATTCACAGCTGGAGGCCACTCAACAATTATTCAAATTTGCTAACAATATCAATAATAGGCTGTAACCTGCTCTTCATACCTCTATTCTTTCAACCAAAGTTTTAAGTTGTGGTAGAAATGATTTAATCTAGGATAGAAATGTTATCATGCTGTATTTCCACCTAATTCAAAAGCATATAAATATGTAAAAATAATACGCTATTTTTATTAAGCCTCAGAAATACGAATATTACTACTAGTTTGTCCATAAAATTCGGTTTGAGAAAAACTAATCAGGAAAAAGTTTTAAAATCAGGCAGATGTCGTATAGCAAGGCGATGGTGTATTAGTGGCCTCCATTCTCGACTCCTTACACGGGTAATACGGGTTCGAATCTAGACTTAGGGTTTTTTACTGTAAAAACAATTTTCTGATTTTCTTCATCTAGTTTGTTCACGCGTACTGATAATGGATGGTAAGCACAGTCGGGATCCAGCATGATTACCGATCGGGGGTAATTCTGCGGGCAGGGCACCATCCGGACCACAGGGGGCGCCACCTTGACCGGCAAACCCATATTCAGATGGACGCTAAATCCTATCCGGGTGCGCCGACTTTCGCATCCCGGGAGGAGGGGATGGGACGCGAGATTTTAGGGTTCACCGAGAGTTGATCAGAGAGGGGAGGGGGCACGTCGCCCCTTTGCCATCCTGGGATCCTCCTATGGGATGAAGCGAACATTCCGAGGACAATTTCTTCAAGGGTATCCCTCCGTCCGGGTAGTTGAGGGAAAGGGAATATTAGCCCCAAAGGTTTTCTAATCTGACCGGCGTACCAAACTGGAACCGGCTTGTCTCCAGCTCCCTGCACTGGTTCTCAATCCGTCGGATTTCCTCTATTGAGCACCAGTCTCCCTGTTTTCTGACCAGCGGGACACGCTGTTCGCCGTTCGAAATGTCTTTTGTAGTCCTTTTGCTGAAGGCCATTCTTGAAGGCTTGACCGGGTTTTCGTGCAAACCAAAGAACCGAGAAACCGGCCCAATAAAAAGCAGGGGTGGCTCTTCGAGATTATGGGTGTTACATCTTCGAGATGACCAGGACTCGAGATTAACCAATCGTCTATTCTCACCGCACTCGGGGCTATCGATGGCCCCCTTAAGGTTTTTCCGGGATAGCAGAAAGACGATGAGGGGCGCAGCACCGTGGTTGAGGGCTCTACTTCCTCACTGCATCATTTTCCCACCATCCCTGAAATTTTTTTACCCCGGTCTACCTAAGGTCGATAGTCACTAGACGAGTTCAACCACAAGGTCACTCTCTACTTCAGCTCTTTTAGAGCTCTGTAAGAGCTAAGTATTTCGGAGTCGATCGATTTGAAACTCTCATTTGACACTTTATGACCCTCTCCAGGGCTCCAGCAAAGGTGTATATATCCGGGATTTTTCGATTCTTTCAGTAAACTTGAGGTCAGGTCAGCCGAGGTGACTTCTCCTGCATTGAATAAGCTAAGGTGAAAAGTTGTCTTACTGATCTAAAAGTCACAAAAACGATTGAAAATGCTCAGCTTGACTGTAGAGAAAGGTGTTTTTGGACACCTCTTCACGGATTCCAGGGGCTATATTTGCCCTTCGACATCCTTTGCAAGGTCATCCATGTACACCAGAGGGTCAAGACAGGATTTTGATAACAATAACTTGACCGGTATGTTATAGCGCTGAAACAACAACACCACCGTGTTTGTCTCAAGGTTGGCTTTCATTCGATATGACATGGTATATGTCACTTTCTGACCTTCCGTGACTTGTAGGCACATTCTAGGTCGGCCACTGACCCTCCTGGAGGTCAAACTACTGGTGGGGAGGTCTTTACGTTTCCTATAGTAGAAAAAGTACTGGCAATTTCATCATCAAATGTACTTTCCTACACCTCAATAGCTCTAAGGGCATAAGAGTTATGCCCAGTTTTGGCTTAAGCATTGCAAATTTGAGTGAAAATAGCCGATCTTGACCTAATTTGACCTCTGGAGGTCAAACCATTGACCTGAACACCAAAACATGTGAAGTAATTTCTTACTGAATTCACGCAAGCTTTCTAGTGCACTTGGGTGATTTGAGCCAACGCCCATATTTTCGGGGAGTTAGAGGGGGGCTTATCGATGTCCCCGGTGGGCGAAAGGGGCGCCGGACTTTCGGTGGGGCGCGGGTTAACACGCGTATTGACGGGAGGCGGGTACCCGGCCCCCCCTGTCTGGTTTTTCCGGATAGGTCATAAAAACGGTGGCGCGTAGCGCCGCTGCACTCTGTATCCATACGCGTATATTCCAACAGTAAAAAGCAGTACATGGTAAAAGAGGCACTCCTGACACAAGGCAAAGAAAAATCCAGGCAGGGCGCTCGCCACGGAATTTAAGCCATCATGTCACACTTTATTAGGTAGGCACTTAACACACTGGGTTAAAACTTGACATACCTTCTCTCATCATTTTTACAACTTTTGGTCAAAATTTTAAGGTTAGGTCATCTCGAGGTCAGGTCACCAGTGACAGGTCCAGTGGCCTGACCTCGAAGTTTAAGACAAACATAAGTCGGAACAAAGTGAACTCATCCAATTGAAGTGACCTGACAAAATTTTGGTTAAAATATTTCCCTGGATGATAGCGCATGGGCCACCTGGAAGCCGTTTGGTCATTTTTCTACTACTCAATGTGGTTCTGGAGATTTTATAGGTACCTATGCCTCAAGTCCCGCGAAGGTTGCTCAGGAGCCCCGTCAATGCGCGTGCAATTCAGGGGAAATAACGAGATAAAAATGTTAATCCGTAATGAGATAAACGCGTTCGAGATTAAATGGCGGTCTCCCAGGGCGGACCACCCCGAAAGACCGCCTCGGGCCTTTCTACGGCAGGAGTGTGGAGGTGGAGTTGCTCTGCGCACAAGCTTTTACCCTTCTCCTGTGCAGCTACCGAAAGAGGATCGGCCTGAACCCGGAGGCCACGTTACAGGAATGCGACGATGGAGAGGACGAGACCCTCCACCACCTTCTCTCTGACCCGGTGGCCTGCGCGCGCTGACCTGCGCTGGGACATATTTGGACGGGACGACCAGCCCATCCGGGAAGCGCTGGCGGACCCACGACGGCTGGCGATGTTCCCAGTGGCGGTTTGGAAAGCCTGCAGGCTGCCTCCCATATGGCCGGGAACACTCAATCAATCAATCAGATTAAATGTGTCCGTCGACATTCAAATCTTTTGATATAATTGTAATTCTTCGGTCTCCGGAGAATATAAAACACGTAGTCTAGAGAACCGGAGAATAGCCGAATGAGGATACGGAAGAATAATCAACTCTTAATATGCGTCAGAACTGGGGGAACCAGAGAGCAGCCACCACGGATCCTTGGATGACCTAACCAGAAGTGTGGAACGCACCACGAACCGAAACCTGATCACTTTTTTGTTTCAGGGGAACGTTTGCTGTGTGTTGCAGGTTGGAGATGGATCAAGCCACCTCTACCTCCCTCTGCCTGTAGGGGTAGCTCTTTCTAATTTTTCTTGTATATAGATATACAACATTTAAGAAATATATTGTTTTATCGGAAAGTTGAGTTAGTTTCTGATTAGTGGACATCAAGAAAATACACTTTTCAAAATTATAGCTCAAATAGTCTGGGTATTAAATAAAAAGGATTCTATAATGAATCTTAAGCATTGGTAGTCACAGAGTCTAAACCTAAGAGGAGACGCATCGCAGCTTTAAGATGGCTAAGGTGCTAGCCTCTGATGGGCATTGTCTTTGAAAATGATAAGCGTTTATTTTAATACTTCGGAGTCTTTGGAAACGGGCCTTTCCAATACATTAGAACAATGAATTCCAGAAGCACTTCATATAACATCATATCACTATATAAAATAGTACATTAACCGTTATTTCTTATTAGATATCATTATATAAAATAGTATATTAACCGTTATTTTATTAGACAGTTTATTAGATTATCTATGCTGATAAGATAGCTCCGGCGACCAGCCTCTGGGAATCATAGTTCCAAAATGGGGCTAATACACTGATAAATATTCATGGCACATCCCTTCACCAAAATTCTCATAATCTAATAGGTGAACACATACATTTTAGTCAGAGTACTAGGATAACCTTGAATCGAGTCTAAATATTTGAATATTCCAGTACTGGAACTGCATTATTCCTGTATCTGGATTTCCAAATCAGATCTAAATTTCAAGCTCTGGTCACACCATGACCGTTTTTCTCGCTTATTGCATTATGAGGATTCTGACGAGGGCTGTGTCGAATATGTGATCACAGTGTGACTACAGGCTCCATTTTGCGTCAAGAATTCGAGAAAGAAAGCCATGAAACATCTTACCAGCGCCTATAATCATGCTTCTCGGCTACAGCAATGCAAAATTCATCTACTTTCGAAAACCAACAGATATCTGTTGACCAATGAGGCTTATATTCAATCTCACAAAACATGAGAAAATATAGCCTAACAGGAAATTACAAGCGAGTGATAACCCTCGGCAGGGGTGAGAACGCGTGCAACAATCAGGTCTGGTGAGTCCCCAACGAGCAGTCTTCCGAGTGCAACGTGAATCCAGAGGATATAAATCAGTACGTCAGTGACGGATCCAGCAATTTTTCGGTGGGGGGAGGGGAGGACAGGGTCCAAAATCGTGAATACACATTTTTTAAAGGTCGGTGAAAAATCGCAGAGTTTGGGAGGAAAGTAATTTTCTCCTGAACCCGCTCAGTGGGTATGCAGCTCCTAGCTTCCAGTCCTTGAAGTGCACTCTAAGAAGGCTGGGAGCGAACCAAATACTGAGTGTACATAAAAGCATAAATAGATTCTTGCAATCTGTCCACACTAAGTGCTACACGGTTTGATAAAAATGTTCACCGCAATAGTCTGAGCACACAGAGGTTTCACTTTATTATTTCGCCGACTTTCGCACGTACGACCACCAACAAAATCTAACCACTTGATTTTTACTATAAAGACCCTTGCATTGACTAGTTTTCTTTACCTTTTAGGGGCTAAAAATACTTTTAATGGGTACATGTTTTCACTGTGTCCTCAGAGGATTTGCCTCCATTATACCGCGATAAATACCACTTACGCACATACATGAACGTATACTGCGGGCACACAGGCAGACGACCGAGGTGCAATTTGCAAGGCAGGTTCGTAATCAATGCAAAAACTGCCGGCTGTGGTACTCAACTCAGGATTCCATTGCTCGTCCTCTGAAGCTTGCCTTCCAGCAGCATGGGTAATTTGCGATAGTCACTGTCGAGGGGCAGTAATCTGATTATTTCTGCTTTGCGTTCAGCCTGCTGGGGTGTGGCTCTTTCCTTAAATTTGAAGATATTTTCACAGCAGGAACAAATGAATTGGCCAGAAGGTACAATAAAATATCACCAGCCCATTACGAAAGCAAACAAGATATCCTGAATTTTGAAGGTTTTGTAACATATGCAATATATATATATATATATATATATATATATATATATATATATTTTTCAAGAACAAAGATATCTCTAAAGAGTATCTATAAAGGTCTAGATCATGGTTTGTGGAGGGCTGGGGTGGAACCATGAATTCATGTTTTTATAAATTACAATACATTATTTCCACACTGGCCCACAATAGGAAACAAATATCCAAATTTCATGGGTCTATAGGAGAATCAGTCTGATTGGGTTCATCCTATTCAAATCTAATAAACAAATGATGATACACAAGCTGGTCCATTTGGACGATAGCTTGATGATACACAGCAGCTACAAAAGACAGGTTTTCTAGTAAACAAATTTTCTCTTTGAAGCGACCCGCCTAATCTTTCATATATTCTTCCAGGAAAACACAAAAAATTGCATCACCCAAGACTGCCCCCCTGTCATTCCTACATGACTATCCATACTCTGTGTTCACAATTATATTGTTGTATTGGGTACACTCCTAGTGTTTCAAATAATAATACATCGTATCCTAGTTTTCCTTCAGTTCATTTTTAATATCAATTATAAAAAGCATGCAGATGGGCATTTTCAGGGGGCAGATGGATGAATTCATCTGCAGATGGGCATGAATGCAGATGGGCATTTTCCGAGGGCAGATGGATGAACTCATGCTACAGTCACTTTCATGTCTGGAAACAAACAGTAGCACTTGAAATATGAGTAAATGGATCTGATAAGTAGATAGGAGTACACTGACTACTATGTACTGTATGGTACCAAAATAAATGGAAAATCTGTTTCAATCTGTAAAATTAATCAAAAACATTTCCATACTTAAAAGAAGGTAAGCTAAGCAGCAAATGCACTAGCATGCACACATTGTGCAGAGCCAGTATTTGTAACAGGTAGAAATTTGTAATTCAAATTACAAGCTTGATATAGACTTTTACTAGAGTGCACAAATATTGTAAATATAAAGTTAGACCAAAAAGAGAGGGAATATGGGCAATTCAAAAATAATATGCTTAAATAATCATTGGGGAATTGCCATCACCAAATGATTTTCACCTATTTTGGTACACAAGTTCACCTGTGGAACAATAAAATGAGGACTTTTTGGCATTGACACTGCTCATAAGCCTTGTTCCGTCTGCCAGCACAGCCTTGTTCGCGAGCCCTCGAGCCTCTCCTCTAGAAAAGAAATACCACAACTGTCTCTAGTATTTGCTATGGCTAATCAGACAAAAATAAGCCAGAATACTTATCTACCAATCACAAAAAGTATGCTACCACTGTTGTGCTGTTACTGTTTTCCCAGCAGCACCACAGCAGGTAGCCAGCCTGTAAATCTAAGATTGGTTCAAAGATTGGTTCTCAGGGAGAGGCTATAGCCATGTGACATAGACTCAATCCAGTGTGCAAAGTATGGCATTTTTAACGAGATCTCGTCAGGGTGAGTGCCCTAGGAGACAAGAGTGAGTGGTGTGAAGTTCATCAGCCTGGTGTGAATTTCCCAGACTGGTGCAAGGAAGGTGACACTGAAAACCAAAAATAATGGCTGAATGGTTATAAAGACACAGGAGGGGACCTTATACCAAGTATTTAACTAACTAATACAAGAGGTAGCATTGCATTGTGTGGGTAGGAAAGGGTGCATTTTTTCTCTATGGTATACAGAAGTTTGGTGTGAATTTTTGGTGTCTGGCAGTGCAATGATTTTAGGTGGCTGGTGTGACTCGTCTAGCCTGCTGCCATACTTTGCAGACTGGGACTCAATGCTGCTCGCTGATTGGTGTTGACAGACAAAAGCGAGACCACAGCTATAACAGTGGGCCAAAATGAATAGTTATCAATTAAGCATACAATTTGCTTTTTGGCAACTTCATGAACCTAATTAATGCAGAACAGAAACATTAAATGCATTGCCCATACTTGATAGGATTAGTGTTTGACCAACTCACTACACTCACTACACAAAACCTCAATAAGCATTGGTGGCCAGCAAAGATGGATGGCAAAAATTCAAATTGTTTCATTGACTTTTCACGCATAGATTTTTTACCTCTAAGAAAATCTCAATTGACCACATCAAAGGCTCAAAATATTCTACGTGCAGATTACCGACGATATGTTGATCCACGAGACCGGAGAGGCGACAATCTCCTCGTCCGAAAAACCACCCAAAGCTTTCTTTATGCCTCAAAGGAGGATCTTCTGGATCGCGCTACCCGTATCTTTTATTGTATCATTTTAGCTGCAATGCAATCATGCAATAACGAACAATTATTAATTATAATCTTTAGGGTATTCGGGCCTGACCGCAGCGCTAATTAGTGTTATAGAATTTGTATTCATATCTTCGCGTTTGCCGCGGTTTTTGAAATGGTAAATATCGATAGTTCATTGATAGCCATGATGACATCATATTGATGTAAGATAAGCCCACGTGACCAGATCCTATAAGGACTGGGCTTTTGATTGGTTGATGGTATTTCTTTAAAGTCCTATATTTCTCTTTCAAAAGCGTTTTGGAAATATATTTTATAGAATAATTTTTGATGTTATAGGTTTTAGCTACTGAACTGCTTTAAAAGAAATGTTTGACATTTTTTCATATATAAATTGATAGCTATAGCCGGGTCTACGTCACTTTATCGTTACCATAAGGACTCGGTAAAGTCGTCTATAAATGTTGACTTTAAGGCCGATTTTCAGGCATTTTGAGCCTGAATTTGCAAAAATGAGAATATGACTTCTGAAACAACTTTTTGTAACCTTTTCATCTAGCCAATAAAAATTTTGCGACAATGTCCCTTTAAAGGGAATATGGCATCTTGGTCGAATCCTGGAATTTAGTGTAATTAGGCGTACTTTTAGCCAAAAATAATGAAACCACTCATTATTTCTCTAAAAAATGTACAGTAAGCACAATATTTTGATATTTAAAAATACTCCTCTAGGAAAAGAAATGAATATCTGTATGTGGATGATGTCATGATCCGGCAACCACTACCATACTCGAAACGCTTCAAGGGCTTCGATTGGCTGATGCTCATCGTGATGTCAGCATATGTCGTTACACCGGCAGCTCACAACAATGGCTGCCCGGCGAGAGGTACATGAGAGGTACATTTCGGGTAGGTTTAGTTTTTTCTACGGAAATATCGAGTACCAAGACCAAATATATATAGAGTGTCGGGTTTTGCGACTTGCTTTACAACTTGGCTATCTCAGTTAAAAGCACGTTATAAAGGTGCCACATTCCCTTTAACCCCCACCAGCCTTGCTGCTTGCACGCTCTCGGCGCGCTTGGCAGCCAAATCCAACGCGCGTTCAGCCCCGTGATGGGCAGTGTTTAAATTGGCACTACTGCGTGACCCAACAATATGGAAGATCAGTCCAACGGAAAACAGCAGCTATTCGTGTTGTAGCCCAATCTTCCAGATTACCCCCCCCAAAAAAAAATGTCAGTTCTGGCACCGTGCATGTTAACTAGTCCTGAGCTCGGCAATATTTCCACTCGTGTAAGGGCGGTTACTATCGCCCACCACTCAGCCACTTGTCCGCACAGCCACTGCCCACCCACCCCACTGTCCGCACAGCCACTGCCCACCCACCCCACTGTCCGCACAGTCACTGCCCACCCACCCCACTGTCTGCACAGTCACACACTGCTTAAGTGCTCAGTCACGGCCCGCTCAGCCACTGCCCACAATCCAATCAGATGCAAAATCCCCATATAGTGCTTTCTCAACTCAAAAGCGTGTTTTATTCGGGAGAGGTCACTCACCGCCCGTCCAGCCGCGCGTCTGTGCTCAATGACTTCTAACACTGTCCGCACTGCGTGGTGCAAACGGGTGGACTGTGCCACTTCGAAAGCTTACAAGTGAACAGCAAAATTTTAAAAGCGAGCGCTAAAGCTTGGACAAGGGGAGGAGGCTCGATCTTCCCAAATGTTGCGCTGAAAAGGAACTTCTGAAAATAGGAATAAAACATAATACAACTGAAACATTTATTTCAACCCGAAAATGTTTTACCTGAGCACTCAGAATGAAGATATCCTGGAAATGATATCCTTGCTCCTGCAAATCTCGAGTGGAACCTTTTGGCACACATTTTTGCAACGTTCATGTCTCGTTCCAGCATGGAAGTACGCGAAGCTGTTAGAAGTGACCGTTTCGAATCAGCAAGACGACCCATACTCTGAAGGCCACGTAGTTCTCGTTCATGAAAGGTGAGATCCAGGTGCCGCATCATCGGTTTGCGAACTTTGAAGGACAGCATATTGCCATTGATTGTAAACTCCTTACTATGGAGGATGACAAGCATCTGCATTCCAACATCGTTTAATCTTTGAAGACTTCCTCTGTCAAAAGATTATACCGTATTCATGAGACGACGTGTCTTTCAATGGCTAATCAGTCAAAGCAATGTAACACTCCTTGATCTTCCGCGGCTGCCGCATCTGCTATCCCTGTCTCAGCGGTCTGCAGCTGACGTGGCCGTGGCCGTTTCAGCTGCCGTAACCCGGAGCTGACGTCGATAGCGCTCACGCAGCCGTGGCCTGTTTCAGCTGCCGTAACCCGGAGCTGACGTCGATAGTGCTGACGCAGCCGCACCAAGCTCCTGAGCGAGCTCACGAGGTGCGGCTGACGCTGGAGGCGTTCCTGCTGGGCCGCGCAGAGGAGCCCGAGGACGCCGCCCAGTTGTGGATACACACCAAAGTGCTGGCCTGCGCACACCGCGACGACTGCAAACCGGTACTGCTCAGTGAATCCGGGGTTGGATGTGAATGTTTGTGGGCGCTGGTGGCGGAAAGAGGGGGCACTGCCTTTGAAGTTCTCCTTAAGTCGGTGAAGATAGCAGTCATGCTGCGCATTGTCCGGGCATTCGGAGAGGCGCCATAACTTTGATTATTCAGAGAACCACAGAACTTGGTAACGGATCCACTCTCTTAATTGATCTTAGGTATGACATGTTTTATCACAATACCCTCCATTTTATACCGGGCACGTATAGTCTTTACAGCTGCAGTGCCCTAAAACTCTAAATCATCATCATCAACCTTCCATTTTATTGTGTCAGTTCTCAATTGTCCCCCAATCCTACTATCCGAATTTGGCTGCTACGTGAGCACAGAAAATGGTAGGTGCTTAATTTTTTCCGACATCGATAAGCAGCTTAAGAGATATATCAATTTCATTCATGTGAGTAGCTAGAATTCCGCTAAGGGGGAGGGGTGCAGGGCAGTGCCGAAAGAGGCCCCTACGATAGCACCAAAAGTGCCCCAAAATGTCCGCAAAAAATGATCATGGAGCCGGCGACTGTCAAGATAAAGCTAGTTCAGCAAATCAATTTTTCACGTCAACTAATCCAAAAACGGTCGCTTCAAACCTGAGCACTTGTGAAATATCATCTCAACTAAGCCATGACGTGGCTTTTGTGCACCTACCACATTGCTTTAAAAACCAATCCTGCCCGAAAAGCGAAAAAGGCCGCAAGTACATATTTCTTCCTCTTCAGAACTTCTTTCAAAGTTAGATAGATTTTGGAGTGCTGCACCGAGGAGCATAAAAAGTCGTTCATGGGCCTACCTCCTCGAATCCTGGATGCATAATAGGTATAGAAAAACAGTGATTATTTTGAAATTTAGTGAATTCTAAATTTCTTGGTCTCAGCTCACACCATGATCAAGAACTTCTCGTATCAATTTCTTTCACGAAGTTACTGAGGAAGGGCTGTGTCCGAATATACAATCAGTGTTTTTCTGTATAGGGCTATTCACAAATGACGTCGGTCAAAATTTGGGGTGTTTAGACCCCGTCCCTCCCTTTGTCACCAGTCGTCAGAAAATGGCTGACCTCTCTCTCCTCCTTCGTCAGAAATTGTCAGATCCCTTCGCCAGTAAAACTGTTGCCCACCGCAAGAACAGTGGTTAAAGGCGCAGGGGTGTGGATTTATATGTTTATGGAGGGTGTCCGGGTATCCCCAACGAAACTTTGAAATGTATTTGAAATATTCTTTAAATTTTCGTGTTCTTCATTTTACAGTACTTAGCTTATATTGGTAGCGCTAGAAGCTATTAAGCTGTTCAGCTGTTAAGCACTGACTCAAGATACCTTTACTAACCCAGTTCCGTCAGCGCCCCTAAGGCCGATGGATGGAACCTAACAGAGTGGTGGGGTTTGCAGGACTTCTGCCTAGACCTCTTCCAGCCCTCAGGGCACGGCCGCCGGAGACGGGACACCAGGCTTCCGGCACCGGCTCACCGCACGCGCAGCAACCTCACCAGCTTCGGCGAGAACATCGGCATCAAAGTTGTCATGCCGGAGGGTGAGTGAGGAACGGGGAGATGCCTCACACGGTGCAACCCCGGTGGCTAATTGTATTCCTGAACAACGCAGCAAAGCTAAGACTTATGTGGAAAACTCAGAGCAGCATATTGCCTTTAAAAAAGAAGTTGAACTACCATCAAAAAAACGTTCTTTCGGAAACTTCTAGATACTCTTTGAAGAAATATAACCGATGTGCGTGGATGGATTTAATCACGTGTAAACTAGCCCAAATGGCAAAGGTTTCTTAAAGGGAATGTGGCACCTTCATAACGTAATTTTAACTGAGATAGCAAAGTTGTAAAGCAAGTCGGAAAACCCGGTACTCCATATATAATTTATCTTGGAACTCGATATTTCCGTAGAAAAAGCTAAAACCTACCTGACACCAGCCCCCTCATCAGCCCCCGCCTGGCGGCCATTGCTGTGAGCTGCTGGTGTGACGACATATGCTGACGTCACGATGAGCATCAGCCAATCGAAGCCCTTGAAGCTTTTCAAGTATGGTAGTGGTTGCCAGATCGTGACATCATCCACAGGCTAATATTTATTTCTTTTTCTAAAGGAATATTTAAAAAATAAAAATATTGAGCTTGTTGTAAATTTTTCAGAGAAATCATGAGTGGTTTCATTATTTTCGGCTGAAAGTACGCCTAATTGCACTAAATTCCAGGATTCGCCTAAGGTGTCACATTCCCTTTAAGCCCTGCGATTGGGGCCGGTGAAGCGAACATCGCTGATTCGTCTTGGCCAACATGGGCGGCGACCGGCTCAGCTGACTGTTGGTGCCCGCCGGCAGAGTTCTACGTGACCGCCAGCAGGATGCAGAGCTCGTGCTCCTCGTTCGCAGTGCTGGTCTCTTTACTGGGCTGCTTCCTTGCCATCTGCTGTGGCCTGCTGTGTTTCCTGGCGGTGCGGCTACAGCGCGCTCTCACCTCGCAAAAGCACGAGTCACTGGATGACGCCATCTACCGTCATATGCGCCGGTTTGAACAGGAGCGCGAGCGTGTCCGGCAACTGCACAACGAGAACCTGAACAACCCCGACTACACCGACACCAGCACCATATCCGCCGTCTCCGAAGAGCTCTGATACTCATAATTCGCCAGCAAGTTTTGCTCTTTGACCAAAGAGCTGCCGGTGATCTGATTACACAGGTGCTCCAAGTACCTTTGCTCTCTGAAGAGGAACGTTTGATAACACAGATGTCCCGAGTAGTTTTGCTCTCTGACGAGGAGCGACTGATAACACAGATGTCCCGAGTAGATTTGCTCTCTGACGAAGCAGCGTCCGGTGCTCTGGTTACACAGATATCTTGAGTAGTTTTGAGCAAGTTTTGAGATGTAGACACGTTTTGGGCTGCGGCGAAGGGTGATCGCTCGCAAACAAAGCGAAAATGTAGCATTGCATGAGGTATAGAGGAGTTTGTGTCTGACAACGTCTGGAAGACTGTAATGGAGATGACAAAGATCAACGACCTGTCTACAGGTTATTGGGATGCTAGTTAAGCACCTTCAACTGTTCGAAACGCTTATAAAGCCTTTTCGCGTTTACACTGTGATAGGAAGTGTTTCTGGCTCTGTTACGGACTAGGCCGTAATTCACCACGTGTAGGAACTGCGCAAATACATAGAAATAATTATGTTTCCCGAGCGACGAAATGCCCGAGTCCCGGACGTCAGAAAACCTCCTCAGCTTGGCAGTATGTTGGTGAATTGCGGGCGCAGCGCCTTTCCGGCAGTCACTGGACGACACCGACAGTTCGGTCCGGCGGTTCTTAAGAATCCGGCAGTCCGGTCCGGCAGTCACTGGACGACACCGACAGTTCGGTCCGGCGGTTCTTAGAAGACTCCGGCAGTCCGGTCCGGCAGTCACTGGACGACACCGACAGTTCGGTCCGGCGGTTCTTAGAAGACTCCGGCAGTCCGGTCCGGCAGTTTATAGAAGACTCCGACAGTTCGGTCCGGCGGTTCTTAGAAGACTCCGGCAGTCCGGTCCGGCAGTCACTGGACGACACCGACAGTTCGGTCCGGCGGTTCTTAGAAGACTCCGGCAGTCCGGTCCGGCAGTCACTGGACGACACCGACAGTTCGGTCCGGCGGTTCTTAGAAGACTCCGGCAGTCCGGTCCGGCAGTTTATAGAAGACTCCGACAGTTCGGTCCGGCGGTTCTTAGAAGACTCCGGCAGTCCGGTCCGGCAGTCACTGGACGACACCGACAGTTCGGTCCGGCGGTTCTTAGAAGACTCCGGCAGTCCACGGAGCACTCCGGCAGTCCGGTCCGGCAGTTTATAGAAGACTCCGACAGTTCGGTCCGGCGGTTCTTAGAAAACTCCGGCAGTCCACAGAGCACTCTGGCAGTTCGGTCTGGCTGTCCGTGAACGAAAGCTCATGCACGACTCCGGCAGTCCATGGACGGCCGATGCTTGGTGTGACTGCGAGTTTGTGTGATCAGCTTTGAGGACAAACATTAACTTTTATTTGCCGATGCAGAACAATGAATGGTCGGATTAGTGCGGCGTTGGAAATGTGGGCATTGTGCTCTCAGGAATTCGGCTCTTATCTAAGCTGCTAGGGTACTGTGTGGGCGTTTCTCGACAGACGTTGTTACAGCGATGATGACCAGTGCTTGGTGGGGGGCAAATAGGTGTTTTTACAGGAAGCCAACAATTCTGATTCTTATGCTTATTGACTTGATTTTATTCATAGACATATCCAGCGGTGGGCAAAGACCCCCGATCGACCCTTGGCGCACCCTGAAATGGTCATCCCCCTCGAAAACTCAATACCGTCCCTTGAACCGTCGCTTCCTACCCCCCCCACAGAATTTCAGTATCGGCGCCCTCGCGATAGGATTTGCACTCACCTGACGGGTTTAGCCGCCTCCTGGTTGGGATGGCGCCCCTCCCCCGCCATGTGCCTGCCCTCCCCCTGGATCAGAAATTATGGATTCACCTGGATTGTTTTACCAGAAACATTGCTGGCGTTACCGACCTTAGTATTTAGGGAATGTTGTGGCCTGAAGCACCTTCGCTTTGACGGGGAAGGGTGGATGCCTGCCCCACCAAGATCTCAAGAACCACACTAGATAGCGAACATGTTAAAGGGCATTAGATGTCCCATTAAAATCCCTATAGAAAATATTTGAACAACTTTTTTGTCAGGTCATATTTAAGGTAACTAGAGGTCAATTTATGTCATCATAAGGATAACGTAGAAATAAGGGTCTTTCAGTCATTACATCTGAACTAATAGACATAAAGCAAAAAAAAAAAAAATGGACTGACGGAATCCTCGCAGCAAGCTGAACCGAAGGATCTATAACATGACCTTACTAGATCAAATCTGGGATTTGTCCTGACTTGGTGTCAGGTCGAAGTCAAATTAGGTCCAGGAGCGCCACTTTTGGGCGAACAAACCTATTAGGTGCACACCAAATGCTATCGGTGAGGGCGCCGATGCTCGCATCCTGGGTAGGGGGTGGAGAGTGACCTCTCAGGAGAGCACCATGACCATTTCAGGGGCACCAAGGACCGACCGGGAGAAGTGGCCTTTTGCCTACATAACACCGCCCAGGCAGTATTGAACTGCAAACGGCGAGTTCTGGTACACATAAAATATCAAACCTGGGATTTTCCGGCATGGTTATCACATGGCCATCTCAGTTCAGCTCATTAAAATGGTGCCACATTGCCGTGAACAGAATTTACCTATTTGCTGTCGTGTCGTCGCTGACTGCCACCAATGTGTGTATTTTTGTGAACCTGATGTTTATAGATACAAATACATCGGTATGATGCGATGCTCATGTTTCTTTGCAGAGTACTACTTCGTTGGTTTACTTACGACACCCTTGAAGGAGAAGTTCACAGATAGCAAATGTAGATGTATTGATATGCTCTATAAGCACCACAGTATATAAAGTCTATACATTTTTGGGAAATCGGGAGAGAGTGCTTGCTGGTAATGCACTTTAGACCAGGGCTGGCGCCATGGCTTTTCGTCATTGGGCGCGAGGGGGGGCAAAGCTCAACTCAATATAACATGTCATGGAAGTAACCATTGCTGCTACTCCTGTCACACTGCTCAAATGACGTCTCCCCGCCTCACAGTATCCTTCAGTATATTCAATATTCACTGAATCAGCTTGTAGGTATAAGTAGCAATGTACTTCAATGCACTTGAATTTCCGGAATTGGTGAATTGCCAGTCTCACATTATGCAGTCAAAACTGAAAATATTTGGGGCTTCATATTCTCCGTTATTCAAGACACAAAGTTCTCTTTTTTTCTGGGACATCACAGACAGGTGTGCGAACACCTGGAACGGAGGGCAATGAATCGAACAACAGCACAAACACAGGTTTGGACTTTTTGCCCAGATAGGGGAGTTTATGCCGGCAGCCGGTGTTAAGCAGAGAACAGTGGCAGTTCCAGGGGGAAAAATGCATTTGCCCGCCCCCCAAACGGAAAAGCTCGGGGCAAAGCTAAATTTTTGCCCCCCAAAGCAATCGACTTCCTTTTTCCCCGACTGCTTTTGGGTTTATGAGCAAGTTTTGGGTGCTTCAACTCTCAACTTCAAACAGAACCAGTTAAGTTCAGTGTAAATATTAGAGCTTGGATGGGAAAATAGTATGTCGAGCCCGCATTTCTCACCCTGTAGCGTTTTTATTTGCTTTTCGCTTCAAATACCCAAAATGTTTCCGGTCATGTAAGGTCATATTTATATGCAAATTTTCGCTGCGTGACGTTTTTTCGACTTTGGTTTGCCCCTCCCAAACCGGCCGGCTAGATCCGCCACTGGAAGAGAAAACCGGAAAAATGGCAAAACCTATTGGAGGACACGAATTTCCCCTGTTTCATGTGAACTTTTGGTAGAATCAATAGATGTTTACAAAAAACGCGCTATCATGTATCTACACTGTATTCTTGGTATCCAGGACAAATCATGTGGTATCATATATTCTGCTCTGAGCTAAAGGGCAGCAAAAACATTGAAATCACATTCCACCAACATTTCCGATGCTCATCGCTTTTACCTGAATTAGATTGCCGCTGATTCTACCACCCGGTAAAAAGTCTAGATAAAACTATTCTTATCCCCCTTCTATTGGAATTTTTATAGTAGCTCATTTAACCCACGCCCCAGTAGGCCTCCCTCCGCCGATCTTCCCTCCGTCCAGTCGGGGGTTCACCCCACACCGCTACCCACGAACCCGGCTCCTATGCGGGATACCGAAAAATGACAATGGTGGACCGGAGAAGAAATGGGGAAATGCTTTCTTGAGGGAGGTTAGCCAGTGTAGTTGAAGCGATTTAGGCTAAATTTAACCATGGGGGTGTCAATATTTTTTGAACCGCGGAGAGAAAACGTACCTTTAAAACGGACGTCACCCGCCTAAAACGTGTAACCTGAGCTTGTATTCAGGGTACGTACCCACAGTCCTTATCCGTGCGTCAAAACGCCTTTGGTGCTTTACTGTTTCAGCAACAGAGTGCAACGTAGCATTGATCCAGTACAGGCCCGCTCCGTTTACTACTGCATCGTAAATCCTTGGGAGCTTTATTGTTCGCCTGTGAAGTGTAACGCTGCATTGTTCCAGCATTGAGCTGCGCTTCTAAAGTGTATTTATATACCTTTGGTGCTTAAATGTTCGACCAAAAGTTGTAAGGTAGCACTTTTGCATGAAGCTGCTTTACACAGAACCACTCGACGTAAGACTGCTAATAAAGACAGCGTTATTATTTGTGCCAAAATTCAAAACACAGTAACAGAGCACCGCTGATCATCTGAATGACTTCAGGAGACATGTGCAAGGGTTCCCGGTGTTTGCAATGTATAAGATTGTTTTTCGGGTTCAGAATGGTCGACATAGTAAAAAAGAGAGGGAAACAGGAAAGTTAGCATTATCACTAAACCCTACTAAAATATCTAGAAACGCTTTCTCAACGCTATGCAGAAACGTTTGAATGGTTCTTTCGCTGAAGGGGCATCCCGCTCATTGAGGAGGGATCGAGTCAGGTTAACACGCGCATTGACGGGGGTCTGAGCCGCCTTCGCATTGACGGGGGGCGGGTACACACCCCCACTAAGATCTCAAGAACCACGGTAGGTAGCGAAAAACGGTAAACGGCGTTGGGCTGCCCAACCACTTCTCCATCGAAAACATTTGAACCATTTTTTGTCAGGTCACATTTAAGGTCACGAGAGGTCAAAACATCCCGTCATAGGGATAACATGTAAATTCAGTTTTTTGGCCATTTCATCTGAACAAGTAAATATAGAGCAAAACAACTTAAACTAGATGAATCCTCTCAGCAGGCCGAATCGAATGATATATAATTTGACATTGCTAGGTCAAATCAAGGATTTGAACTGACCTGAGGTCAGGTCAGGGTCAAATTATATAAAATGCATATCATTAGAACCGCAAAGCCAGGCGAGTCTAATGCAGCTAAAATAAATGCTCTATCGCCATCTGTTACTGAGTTATTCTGTAAAAACAATTTTTCCCATGTATTTGCAATGGAGAGGTCATGCCTCGTACCTGGCCTTAGGTCATCGATATAAAAAATACCGGAAAATATTTTAGAGAAATCGTTGGGGCCATTATGTGATGAGTTTCCAATCGGATAAGTTCATCCTGCTCCGACTTATGCTATCTCAAACTTTTTTTAGGTCGTGTCACTTGACCTGTACTGGTGACCTGACCTGAGATGACCTAACCTTAAAATTTTCACAGAAGTTGTAAAAATGATGAGGGAAAAGGTATGCCAAGTACGGCGGCGCTACGCGCCGCCGTTTTTCCACTGTCTCCGAAAAACCCGAGGGGGCGGGTACCCGCCACCCGTCAATGCGCGTGTTAAAGGCTGGGCGCTGCACGTCAGTGAAAATCGCAACTGTTGGTATATACCTTCGGGCTAACATATCGACCAGAGAACTTCCTTCCATTGACCTGGTTACAGAACTTCCTGTGCAGCTGCCGCGCCAATGCTTCTTACTCCTCTGTCGTCTTCCATTAATCTGACCTGTAGTGTGACTAAACGGAAATTGAATTCGTGAGATCAATTTAGTGTCTGGGTGAATGACAGCTGGTTTGTGTTGACCGAATATATCAGCTAAAAAAGCCCGGCTTCAGTCGGGAAATATAGACCTGGTGGTATACACTCAACACAGACAATAATTTAAAAGTTATATATTACAGAAACGGGTCAATAAATACAGGTTTACTTGTGGGCAGTGGGCATCACCGTAGGAAGTACATGACGCCCCTGCAGACATTTTCACATCATCGTGTCAATCTCAAATAAAACAACTCGCTAAAAACAAACACCCGAATGTGTGACAGACATAAACTCCATCAAGCGCATTGGCTCCCAAAAAAATGTTTAAGAACACTCCACTTGTACATGTCTGTTTTAGAAGTTCAATCGGTATGGGGAAATACTCCCATCCACAAAAATAAAGCCAGCGCTAAAAAATCCGGCTAAGAAGAAAATAAATGCCGCTATCACGCACATCGTACCCAAAAATTGCGACAAAATCAAAATGGTTCGGTATCTGATGCTGAAACCTTGTCAGGTCATCGGCCATGCCATTCCCTATCTTCAAACAGCTATTGAAAATATATGCTTATTTGCGTTTCCAGCTCAAAGCTCCTTTTCCAAAGGTATGCATTCATGCGCATTCAAGAACTCGGACACGCACACTTGAATTTGCTAATTACGCAAAACGAATATCACATATTTTATTGTAGCATAAAGAAAATTTCACCAACACGAGATTCCGAGCACCTTCCTGGCATAATTTGGATGGATTCCGTGTTTTTTATCTCGTTGGATTGCAGCCTGATAAACCAAGAAGCTTGCTATTCGTGTTTGCTTTATTGACAATGACGATGTGTAGCCAAGTAATCATCGAAATCCAGGGTTCACAGCTGGACCCGATAGCACATACTCCAGAAGCTGCATACCACGCTCTTGCATAACGTGCAACGATGCACATTACATCGTTAATAATTTCGCATTTTCATTTCTTATAAATTCTGGCTTCAGGAACGTCTTTGCCTTACAAAGCACTAACAGCCTTTCTTGAAAGTCACGAAAAGTACAAATAAATTAAAAAAGACTCGGATGTGACAAGGCAGAGAGTGAATGGCACATGCATAAGAAAAGAGACGGATCCAGGAAGGCCAATCCGGCTAAGCCCTCCTCCAACAGCGGGAAAATTGTATCTACTTAAAGCCAATTGATTTTTTCATGATTGTAAGTGGGTTGAGAGCCCCACAAACGTTTGGCTTGGATCCGCCCCCTTAAAACATGGATGGTTTTGTAATAATTATCTTTTCCGCCAAAAAAAAACTGTTCAACCAGTGTGGCTGCGTCACATCTGTCTACAATCTGGTAATTTTTTTTGCCAGATTAAGCCGCTTCTACCAGCGCCAAAAACATGAACATGAATACAGATGGAATGTTCTTAGCTAAGAGGGGCGATTATTAGGGACCAAAGAGATACTCGTCAATTTTGGCTATTTTTCTTTATAAATTTAAACATATTTAACTCGCACATTGACGGGGGCCGGTACCCGCCGCCTCGGGTTTTTCGGAGATAGAAAAACAGCGGCGCGTAGCGCCGCCGTATTTGGCATACCTTTTCCCTCATCATTTTTACAACTTTTGTGAAAATTTTAAGGTTAGGTTATCTCAGGTCAGGTTACCAGTAGGAGTCTAGTTTATTAAACACAGCATTAATAGAATAATAAACCCCACTTTAATGTGAAGCCAATGTACAGGTCAAGTGACCTGACCTCAAAAAAAGTTTAAGATAGCATAAGTCGGAGCAGGGTGAACTTATCCGATTGAAACTCATATCACACATTGGGCCCACCAAGTTTTCTAAAATATGTTCCGGTATTTTTTATATCGATGACCTAAGGTCAGGTACGAGGCATGAACTCTCCATTGGAAATACATGGGAAAAATGGTTTTTACTGTATAACTCAGCAACGGATAGTGAGAGCGTTTATTTTAGCTGCATTAGACTTGACGGGGGTCTGAGCCACCTTCGCTTTGACGAGGGGGGCGGGTACCCGCCCCTCCCCTAAGATCTCAAGAACCACGGTAGGTAGCAAAAAACGGTAAACGGCGTTGGGTAGCCCATCCACTTCTCAATCGAAAATAGGAGTCTTGGCTTTGCGGTTCTAATTATATGCATTTTATATAATTTGACCCTGACCTGACCTCAGCTCAGGTCAAATCCTTGATTTGACCTAGCAACGTCAAATTGTTATCCCTGTTATGTTATCCCTATTACGGCATGTTTTGACCTCTCGTGACCTTAAATGTGACCTGACAAAAAATGGTTCAAATATTTTCGATGGAGAAGTGGATGGGCTCCCCAACGCCGTTTACCGTTTTTTGCTACCTACCGTGGTTCTTGAGATCTTAGGGGGGGCGGGTACCCGCTCCCCTCGTCAAAGCGGAGGTGGCTCAGACCCCCGTCAATGCGCGTGTTAAGCTTCAAACCAGCCATTGAAGGAAGTTATATGTTTTATAGCCACCAGCACCAAAGGCACGTCTAGTACGTAGATCAAGAGGTTCAAGCAAGAAATATACTGCGCGCAGCGGGATTTCAGCATTTCGTCACGTTCCCAAGGTCACCTGATACCACGTGACCACCCGGGGAAGGGGTTGAAAGCCAGTGAATTTTATTTTTCTTCTTCCCAATCGGTAAGTTCTGGAACAAATTAAATACTGGCCAAGTGTTTTATCAGCACCATCTATCACATGACTATCTCAGTTCAAACCCCATTAGGAAGGTCACATTTCCTTTAATATGTTTTAATGATTCTTACCTGAGGAAAAACCATGGATCGCTCAGTATCACCCAGTATAACCAACAAAGTACATACAAACCGGTTCAAGGCGCGCCCTTGAATTGTGACTCCAATGCCCACTCAACGTGCATTAATGTGGCCCTGTCAGGTTCAAAACCAAAATGCGATGATGATGATGATAATTAGGGTTTTAGGACACGTCAGCTATTAAAGCAATATGTGCCAATCGTTATCGGATTGTCAACTCCATTACTAGATGACAACGCAAGCCAACAACATAAGGTGACATGAAATACAAGGCCACATTCTGTCATTTGTGACAAATTCGCAAAAAACACACCCACGGCCCTTATTGCTTGGCACCTTTCGAGGGCCAGTGGGGAAAACACAATGGTGGTGCTGGTTGGTTGGTGACGCAGGGTCATAGTTCGTCTTTGGCGGGGGTGGCAGCGGATCCGCCAGACAATCAGCGTCTCCTGAGGAGAGTACGTGCTGTGTGCACAGGTACTCAGTCAGCGGTACCGCCTCCTGGTACTTGTGGTACCAGCGTTCAATCACGTCTTCGTAGTCCTCGATCAAGGCGTCACACTGCGGAGGACGGGCATGCATATCAGAACGCTGAGAGAGTGCCGCTGGCCAGGGACGCTCAGAGGGTGCCACTGCCCATTGACGCCCACATTCGGACGCTCAGAGGGTGCCACTGCCCATGGGCGCCTACCGTCGGACGTTGGGAGAGTGCCACTGCCCATTGACGCCCACACTCGGACGCTCAGAGGGTGCCACTGCCCATTGCCGCCCACATTCGGACGCTCAGAGGGTGCCACTGCCCATGGACGCCTACACTCGGACGCTCAGAGGGTGCCACTGCCCATGGACGCCTACACTCGGACGCTCAGAGGGTGCCACTGCCCATGGACGCCTACACTCGGACGCTGAGAGGGTGCCACTGCCCATTGACGCCCACACTCGGACGCTCAGAGGGTGCCACTGCCCATTGCCGCCCACATTCGGACGCTGAGAGGGTGCCACTGCTCATTGCCGTCCACATTCGGACGCTGAGAGGGTGCCACTGCCCATGGACGCCTACACTCGGACGCTCAGAGGGTGCCATGCCCATGGACGCCTACACTCGAGCGCTGAGAGGGTTCCACTGTCTCTGGACGCCTACACTCGGGTCACTGGGCTCTCTTGCGCCTAATTTGAAAATACTTAAACCCCAGATATATAGGTTGAGTAATTAAAACATTCCATGGGTGCGAGTCAAACACCAGTTTCAAATCCATCAGCCTGCAGACCGCGCCAGCTTTTTCGGTCTCTAACGGCGGAACATAAATTATTCTTAATCACCAAGGACTCTATATGTAAAAAACAACGTCCACAAAAGGGATTCATATTTCTCTAGGAAATATACTGAGAAAAAACAGCACAACGGTCCCCACTAGGTTCCAAACTGTCTGATTGGAGGGAGGTTGATTGCCCCCACCTTGGTTTTGAGATCCGTGACCTCGGCGCTCGGCTTGTCCCACAGCTCGTGGGGAATCCCCAGGTCGACCTTCACTCCCTTGTCACTGCCAGCAAAAGGCGTCATTGGAATTGAATTGAAAATGTCGTGACAAAACGTCAACGTTTCCTGGGAACATCAGATAACCATACTATTCAAAAAAATCAACAACAAAATCATCACCTGATCGAGCACTTACATTAGCAGCTAATGAGGAACATTTCTGGGAGGCAAAGTAACCGCAAGTAAAATAAACCAGCACAAATATTAGCTCGGGCTAGGCCGCTCCGAGGAGCAGGAGAAACTGTTGACAATGTGCGTTACGGACGGTTCAACTGGCAAACGGGTGAGTGGGGTTAGCATCGATCTAGAGGCCAAAATATTAGACACCATTTTACTTTTCATTTCATTCTTATTTTAATCATTGAGGCCACAAATGAATGGTGCACCAACTGGCCATATTTTCTTTAAATCGTCCATGCCGCATCTTCAGATATTGAAAACGTTTATTTGGTCATGTATTCTCCCTAAAATAAGGCATCAAAAATATCAAACTTGCTTTCGGAGTTTAAAATTGCCCATTTTTTAGATTTCTGGTTGGACTTGAAGTGTTCGGGTTTAAAGGACTATAAATTTTAGAGCTTTAATAAAAAATTGCGCGAGTTCAACCGGAATTGACCTCCTTGCCTCGTCAGCGGCATCTGACTGCCCAAAATCTGTCCTGGTGCTTTCTTTCCATGTGCATTGCTTTATTAGGGTATAACAGGATCAGCAAACAGACACAACCAAAATGTAACAGCGATCAAGTGATGCTGAGCGCCTGGCTCTGCAGCTGACTCACACCAGGTTGTGCAGCGTCTCGAACGTCTGGCTGCGGCCCTTGGCGAAGCGTGTGCTGTCCGTGCGCTCCTTGTGGATACTGTAGCCCAGGATGCCGTCGCAGACGTCCTCCAGCACCTCTAGCAGCCGCAGCTCCCTACAAAACGTGGAAAACTGCTGTAAATGTAAACCACGTGATACTTCCCGTTCCACTTGTCATGTCCCTAAAAGTGTATTGGTAAAAAACTGAGCTGAAAGTATGAAGATCAACATCTCACATCGACTGATTTATGGCTGTACCCACTGCAGTGGTTAGTAAGGTCCCCACCAGATGGTAAAAAAGTTGATTAGTGTTAGTAAGGAAGGTAGACTCGGCTTCGGACACCGCAGTTTTGTTATTTTATTGGTCTAGAGCTGGACTATACCGTTGCAGCACTAAGCCTGATCGAAGGGCTCTCACTTTAAACGTACCTAGCATATGCGAAGCTTGCAACAGGCGGGCACTATTCCACTACCTGCAGGCCAATTATCCACATTCCATTGCCGTTTTACAGGCAAAACATTTTCTGCCGTGCGATGTTCCATATTGGCATGCCGAGCCAGGATCCCATGCTGTTTTTACACAGGCGCTCCGTAAAATAATGCTTATAACACGCCTTGAAATTTAATGCAGACATTTTATTTCTACATACTTTCAGATTACGGAACCCCCTATTCTTCCGGAGAGCGACTTCAGGGTCCTGGCTAGAACCTGTTTATGACTTCACCTCCAGTCACCGAGACCGCAAGGACTATTTACTTTTGTTACTCTGCGATTCCAGCCATGTCGCTTTTCCAAACAAAAGTCTCATTTCTAGGACACAATGTTTAGTCAGTCGCCCAGACGTGGTTCTACGCTTACGATTTGCGGTACTTGGTGGTGGTTTTGGTTTTCTCCACATCCAGGTGGTAGCCGGTTTGAATGACGTCATGGCTGCGGCCCGTCCTCTGCAGCTGCAGCTCCAGCTCCGCCGATACTATCTTGCACGCTGCAACAGGCGCCACATCATCACCGGCACAGCAGATACCCTATCACCGGCACAGCAGCCACCACATCACCAGTACAGCAGCCACCTAACCACTGACACAGAATCCACCTCACCACTAGCACAGCAGCCACCTAACCACTGGCACAGCAGCCACCCCATCACCAGCACAGCAGCCACCTCACCACCGGCACAGCAGCCACCTCACCACTAGCACAGCAGCCACCTCATCACCGGCACAGCAGCCACCTCATCACCGCACAGCAGATACCCTGTCACCGCACAGCAGATACCCTATCACCGGCACAGCAGCCACCTCATCACCGCACAGCAGCCACCCAACCACCAGCACTGCAGCCACCTCATCACGGGCACAGCAGCCACCTCATCACCATTACAGCAGCCACCTCATCACCAGTACAGCAGCCACCTCACCACCGGCACAGCAGATACCCTATCACCGGCACAGCAGCCACCTCATCACCGCACAGCAGCCACCTCATCACCGGCACAGCAGCCAACCAACCACCAGCACTGCAGCCACCTCATCACGGGCACAGCAGCCACCTCATCACCAGCACAGCAGCCACCTCATCACCGGCACAGCAGATACCCTATCACTGGCACAGCAGTCACATCACCAGTACAGCAGCCACCTCACCACCAGCACAGCAGCCACCTCATCGCCAGTACAGCAGCCACCTCATCACCGGCACAGCAGCCACCTCATCACCAGCACAGCAACTACCCTATCACCAGCACACAGCTACCCTATCACCAGCACAGCGGCAACCTCATCATGGGCACAGCAGCCACCTCATCACCAGTACAGCAGTCACCTCATCACCAGCACAGCAGCCAACTCATCACCGGCACAGCAGACACCTCATAACTACACAGCAGCCACCTCACAACCGACACAGCAGCCACCTCATCACCAGCACAGCAGCCAACTCATCACCGGCACAGCAGACACCTCACCACCGGCACAGTAGCCACCTCATAACTGCACAGCAGCCACCTCACAACCGACACAGCAGCCACCTCATCAATGCACAGCAGCCACCTCACAACCAACACAGCAGCCACCTCACAACCGACACAGCAGCCACCTCACCACCGGCACTTTTTAAACCATTTTTTCCACACATCCACATTTACGATTAATGCAAGACAGGGACCCCAGCCCTGCTATGACGCGTCAAGCAAAGCCCGAGGGGTTGCCGGCCTTGAGACGGACGCATGATGAACTGCTATAATCGGGCACATGCGCCAAAAAACTATGAACATAATAATTGGACAAATATCGCCAAAACAATCTTAAGTCCGTGTGTGGTCGAACCTGAGGAACACCCTCTATAACTGACGGTGCACTTTAAGTTGACTGACTCTCAGCCCCAGATGCATCTGGTGAACGCCCTGCCGGTGAGAGCATCAAGGATCTCCAAACTTTAAGCATTCTGTTACTTGTTATTCAAGTTGAGAGGAAAGAAGCATCATAGGTGGGAATGGCTTACCTTCACACTTTGTTGCATATTTCACTCCATACTGCTGCTCGGCCAGATCGGCGTCGGCAGCAACTGCTACCATCTGGTGCACCAGCCCCAGTAACAGAAACCTCATCCTCCCAGCATGCATTCGAGTCAGACCTGAAACAATTGATAAATGTATCAGAAGAAAAATGACGAGGCAAAGTAAATTACATGCAAATCACAATTACACAAATATTTCAAAACGAGATTGGAAGTGGTGGTTTTCACCTCAGCCCCGCGGTTCTGGTACCGAAATCAAACCTAGTCCATGAGACTCTAACAGGGGGACAGAGGGTTGAAGGCGAGGCACCAGGCAGGGACCAGTCAATAACCAAACATGAGTCTTGAAAAATAGCTATAAAAATACGTATTCGTCGTAAACTATTACAAACCCGATCTTAATTAATACAAATTAACACGGAGCTGCTCTCGGTGTATTTCAGTCCCAAATCCCAATGGTAAAAATATCATATTACCTATTGTAAGAGCAGAAGAGGCAAGGCTAGAGTTGAGGGAAAGGTGTCAAATTACGGACCCACGCCGATAAATCCACATTTATTCCAGAACAGCGCAATTATTTATCATGAATATGTGTAATTTTGCAGTTCTGTTAATTGTCTAATCCAAGACTACAAAGCTTAAGCTATCTTCGTCATCACTGGCTAACCATTTTCCATCAGTTTGCATTGAATTAGTAATATTTAGAATTAGCTCGAAAGAAACAGGTAGAAGGAGGAAGAGTTCAGCGGCAGCAGACGCTATAGCTGGCACTATCCAGGGACAAGACGGGCAAGCAATATGCGGCACACTCATAAGGAACAGTGTGCCTAATTACTTGCACTTTGTCGAATTTGCACGTCAAATAACGCACAAGCAACATCTATGCTGCTTAAACAACAGATTAGTTCATTTTAATGTTTATAAAATATTTCACGCATTTTGGGATCACAGTGGTCAAGTATTAATGCCACCAACAGCGATACTCTCCCCAATTTTTAAGAACTTTGCGAAACCTGCTGTTATTTTGTCCCTCATATTTTTCACAATATAATTGTTGGTCAGTCCCTGGAAGCACATTACAGGTGGTATCGTGGGTCGGCACTAGAAACTGGAGTTTTTGCTGGGCGTTTCCCGTCTGGTGGCGCTAGTGGGCTCAGTGCTATGAGCTTTCGTGAGCTTTGCGCCAGAATCTAACAGATAGTGATGGACAGAATGAAGTGCGCTTGCAGTGTGTGTATAGTTGTAAAGTGTTCCGAGACTAAAAACATGTATATTTCTCTTTTGGTCGTTTGACTTGCGCAATAGCATAATATAGGAGAATAAAAGGAATGCAAGTAGTGACACTCATGCTCAATTTTTTTTATTTTTATACCAGATCCACTAATAGGTACTTGTAGTGTGCTTCAAGTGTAGTTTTTCCAGTTGTCCATCTCCTGCTAGAAACTGGATAATGAGTACGTTCGGTGTATGGGGTGATGTGCCGAAACAATTGTTATCTATGTTTTTTTCAATACATATAGAACAAAATTGGAGGAAAAAATATAATAAAGATCTCGCTAATTTGTTTTTGAAATAGCATTTGGTCGCAAGTTTCACGTTCAAATTGATTTAAAAATGAGACACAGAGTTACGAACGCAAACACAGAAGCTAGTGTCAGCTGTTGCAACCAGCTAGAGATGCCAGTTTTTCAATTTTCATGAACATTATTTCAGCTCAGCAAGTGTCCAGGCTGCCGAGGTGCAAAGGAGAGGTCCACCATGGATGCATCTGATAGATCAAAGCGGAAAGATCCTCTCAAACTAATCTTGGCTCCCCCAATTGATTCTTGGGCTCCAAAAACGTTTCTTGGCTCCCCCATAGGCGGATCCAGGGGCAGAGGTGCAAGTGCCCTCCTTTCGATTAACCCTCGGTGCCCACTGAAATGGTCATGGCGCCCCCTGAAAGGTCGATGGCACCTCCTGAAATTCCACTTCCCACCACCCCCCTCCTCGAATGCGAAAATAAGCGCCCCCGGTAGGATTTTGCGCCCACCTGATAGGTTTTGACAGCTCAAAAGTGGCGTCCCTCGGGAAAGTGCCCCCTCCCTCTTTTGGCAATCCTGGATACGCCTATCCTCTTGGTCCCCTAAAATGCAACTGATGCTCTTTTAATGTTTATCTTCCCCTCCCCTGCAAACAGGGTAACCTAGGGGCGTAGCCAAGGGGGGGGCGGAAGGGACAGCCGCCCCTCCCTGAGGGCCCGAAGGGCTCCCTGAGGACACGATCCGTGCGAAGGGCGGCTCGTCTGCACCATGCTCTGTGGCCAAATTTGGCACTTTATACCAGACAGGGCCTGTTCAGCACTCTATTCTGTAACAAGGAGGGCCCTTTTTACCCATCAGGGCCCTTTTGGGGCTGTCGCAGGGGCCCTTTTCGAGGTGCCACCCCTTCCTGAGCGAAATCCTGGCTACGCCCCTGGGGTAAACGGAGTATATGCCCCCCCCCCGATTGAGAACTCATCCCTTTTACCCTGCACCCAGGTTCCGGCTAGAACCGCCCCAGCGCACCGCCCCCTTTCCGCTTGGAGCGTCAGCTTATTTCATTCACTCGACGCAAAACCTGGCGTCTCACTGTGTGACTTGGCAGCCCTGGTTATCAGAAACATCTTATTTACACATATACTTTCTTTCCATTCAGGTTATCGTAATTTGCTCCGTCAGATTAGTACGTGGCACGTCTAGGCAGTGTGGAGAAAGTGTAAATACAACGTGATTGCGTTTGTGGATCAGGGACATTGTTAACTTTATATTCCAGCGCCATGGGTGGAAAATCCCGCGGGGTTGGGAAGTCAGGACCCCTTGGAATTTGGGTCTCCCATAGGCTTTGTATAGGCTTGTATGGCCGTACAAACGTTAACCTACCCAGGACCCCCTGGATCGAGAAGAGACTTCCAGCCATGTCCTGCGCAAATATTCAATTATATTTAGTTGTAGCTTGAAAACTATGTTTCCAACACTATATGTAATTTTCGTGCTAGATGTATTTTTCTCTTTCAAATTTTCGTGCTAAGGAGCGACAAACACGGTACATGCACTTCTCCTTTGTCCTGTGAAACAAAAGTGCAAAAGGAGATTAAATAGCAGAAGAGGAAAAACGCATGAAAATCCATGTTGGATAAAAATCCAGGCCACACATTCCTTGCAAAATACCATTTACCAGGCCGCCACGCACTTGACATGTATCGTTCTCATCGATGAAAATAACACACACTGCAACGTCAGGGAACACATGCCACGTAAACAGATTGGAAACCAGAAAATTTAAGAGCTATAAAGAAGCTCTGAATCGTGACAAAAGCATATTTTGACAATGTGCCCACTCAACATCGCTGAGAGGATTAAGCAACTTACAAATACGACCGCCTTGTAGGCGGTCTCGCCAGCAGCAGCAGGTTAGGACGCTGTTCTAAATGCAGTAAAAGCACGTCACGCGCGTGAAAGAAAATAACCTACTTAAAATTCGAGTCAATGTTGCGACTAATTACTGAAAAACGAGATGCGGCTGCTCAATGAAATACGAATCGAGCCAGGCCATTTACGGCTAAAGTGTTGATTTTACTGCCGCAGTCAGTTTCCAGGGAACATCGATATTCAAACACGGACGAAGAACAATGTGCCCACTCAACATCGCTGAGAGGATTAAGCAACTTACAAATGTGACCGCCTTATAGGCGGTCTCGCCAGCAGCAGCAGGTTAGGACGCTGTTCTAAATGTAGCAAAACCACAGCACGCGCGTGAAAGAAAATAACCTACTTAAAATTCGAGTCAAAGTTGCGGCTAATTATTGAAAAACGAGATGCGGCTGCTCAATGAAATACGAATCGAGCCAGGCCATTTACGGTTAAAGTGTTAATTTTACTGCCGCAGTCAGATTCCAGGGAACATCGATATTCAAACACGGACGAAGAACACTTTTTTGGAATTAGACTGTGCAATACCAAAGTGGGTCCGATGGCACTACCTATGAAAATGTAGATGCCGCCACTGAGACTACGCTGTGGCGACATCTACATTTGGCAAGCAAGCTGTTTTGCTGTCATCGGCACCAGAAGCTAACCACATTGCGGTGTAAGACTAAGAACTCAGAAATCTATAGATTGGGCGAGTAGGTTCCCAGCTCAGTAGCCACACATACACTAATGGGTAGCCCTGATGGCAGGCCACAAGAAGGAGATCTCTCTTCTCACTCATAACTGGCAAGAAAATAAGATGTGTCTACTAGTCCAGTGTTTGATCAGCTCCAAGCCCCTTCATTGACTGGTGTTAAAAAGTTATCTCCTGGTTTGTGATAGGATGTACATCCTGAGGTCTTGATGTAGATCTTGCTGTAGTCTTCTAGTGACACCTGATGTTACATTACTGGAAAAGCAAAAGACATGTATTAAAAAGAAAGCAAGCATAAAACATAACACATTCTTCAGCAGCTACCACAGCTTTTCACCTTGCCAGAGTTTGAGGTCAGAGTTCCAAGATCCGAGTCATTCAGATATTTCAAACCGAAATTTCTTATAAGATAGCCAGTGCTGGATATCAAACATGAAATATTCCAAATTCTCTCCATATGCTGTCCAAAAGGGTGCATTGTTTAAGACAAACATTGTGCATGAACATAATAATATGAAGCAGTTTCACTGTTCAGAGGTCATGGTAAAAAATATGAGATAGTTTGTGCCCCTGACACAAAGCACCAAAACATAATTAGTCAAAATATTTTAAGTAGGCACATCCCTGTTTTCTATTCCTGCCCAAGAACATAGGACTAGGCCAGTCTGCAAAGTATAGCAGCAGGCCAGACAAGTTGCACCAGCCACCTATAATTATCACACCAATTCGCACTGCCAGTCACCAAAAATTTGCACCAATCCGCAATATACCAGGGAGGAAAACACACCCATGGTTGAAGAATTCAGTTTTTCACTTCTCCCACATGATTTTGTTGATTTTTAGTGTTGCCTTCCTCACACCAGACTCACAAATTCGCACCAAGGTGGTAAAATTTTCACCTTCGCTCCTGTCTCAAAGGGCACTCCCACTGATGAGATCTCATCAAAAGTGCCATACTTTGCAAACTGGGGACTAGGAACTGTTACACAAGGCAGTGATTCAGCAGTGATGCTGAGAGTGAGTTTAAACAATATTTCAAAATGCTTTAAACGTAACAAGACACAAAAATGTACCTTCTTTAAAACAAACATGAGAACAAAAAAGCCAGGGCCATTAAGAAAAGGCAAATTGAAACAATCAAACTCCTAAGATAGGGCTCATGAATGTTATGTCTACATAAGCCAATTAGATAAACATAAATTTGGTGCAATATCAAATTTATCTTACATTTGTTTTATCTGTAACTCATGTTCCCTTCAACTGTCCTAAGCACTACAAAGCAATACACCTATCATTCACAAGAATTTAACCTCTAGTATGGGCCATACTGCTAAAATATTATTTATGCATGTTTGGGAACATAAATTACCGAAATACGTCCTAGAAAATCTTGGAATTCAGCCATAAATTGGTCATACATCAAGAAGCTGTCCAATATATCATGCCATTCCCATCCTTTTATGTGTGATGATCATTTAAAGAAGAGCAGCAATACCACTATCACAAGCAACTAAAAAGAAAAATAGAGTGAGATAATCGAAAATTCGCGTCTTACCTGCACAAAACTGTCATGAAAACACACTGGATAAACAGACAACTCCGTTCTCCGCCGCGCAAGTGCTTGAAAATGAGGCGCCAGGTTCACCGGAATTTAGGCCCAGCAAAACATTTTTCTTCCTCGCTTGTGTGACATCATACCAGGTGATGACCTCACACCTACGTCACGGATTTTCTCCAGTTTCTAGTGCCGACCGTATCGTGAAGGTCATGACCAGGGTACTTTAACTACGGGTACAACCAAGTTTCCTACTAAATATAGTCCTCCCATGATGACGTCACCGCCCTTTCCTACTAAGTTATAGGAGATTCTACAAGTTTTTGGAAGGATCAGCTGAAACATACCAAGTTTGGGCGTATTTGGCACCAATCTAGTATAAATCGAAATCAACTTGTTTCACCCATTTGACAGTAACCTTGATCTCAACGGCGAGCAGCGTATTTTACGTAAATCTAATGAAAAAATTATAACACTTCAAAGAATTTGTTGAAAGGGCATGCATTTATTTGATCAACTCAGGCCTACCTAATAGCCGAGAGAAATAAATTTACCTTCGCTCAAGAGATCACCGGTGTTTATTGTCTTCTGCTGCAGGTACCACCAACAGCCAATCAAAGGTCAGAAATCAACAGCCAATCAAAATCGAGATTAGTCTTACTGCAAACGGCTGTTAGTGTTGAACATGTCCTTATTTTGACACGCTCTAGAAAATTTGTAAAAATAATATTCTTCACTGGAGTTTTTGCAAAACGTCTGATGGTTTCACAAATAAAAATCTTTTAGCTTTCTGTTCAGCCATATAAGTTTTGTTGATACAGTTCTAAACCAGGTTATTTAGAGCTTCGAAAAAGTGCAATTTCTCCAATGCCCTGCATAGTAACTGTAGTGCCTCTCCAGCCATGATGACGTAATGCTGCCAAACAACTTGAACGGGGTCTGGTCATGACAGCGGTATGGTAGAGCTTGGATGTATGCCGAGGCTCCTTGATATTTACCTTATTGATTACACTTCTCAACCCCTCTGGCCCATTTAAAGGCTGTTTTCAGCTTTGCTGTTTCAGTTTGACAGCCAGAGAGGACCGAGAAAATGAAGAATGAAAATAAGGCTGTGCAAAGGGTCTAAAAGAGTGGTGGTAGGGCATAGGTGGAAGTCCATTGGGCATCCCTCCACTTGAAGGTCATTTCCGATGCGTAGAAGTGTGGGCAGCTAAAATTCAAACTAGGTAGCTAGTATGGTCACCATACGATCACTCTCCCGGAGATCCGAGTCCCTGCTGGACTCCTCTACTCAAGAACCAGAGTACAGCTTATCGCCCTCCACGTAGAGTTGGAGCTGGTTGTCAGGCTATCCAAGCCTTTGAACAAAGGGTCAGTGGTCGCCTGACTGGACTCACAGGCAGTGGTGGGGAATGGTGTGCCATCCCAGTGCTGTCCCATAAGATCAAAGATTTAGAGCCTCCTCCTGGTCTCAACAAACCAGGGGCGCCCCAATCACCTGCAGTGGGTGCCAGCACAGTGCGGTCTGCTACAGAATGGGCGAGTGGATGCACTGGCGAAGGAAGCCTCGGCTCTCCCCGGGGACGTCCAAACCGACAGCAGAACTATCACAAGGGTGGTTGCCAGAACCAAACAACAATACGGGCAACGCCACTGAGCCGACAGCTGGTACCGACAAGTTATACAGGCTGCACGCCACCACCCATATGAGAAGCCCATTCCACTGCAGTCACAATGCACCAGTTCTGAACCAGACACTGGGCCAGCTCGGGACAGTACCTTTATTGCATCGGTCGCCGCCCTGCACAACACTGCTCTAAAAGCTCCAGTGAGGCCAGTCCAGCCAACCTATGCCAAGCATGCAAGGAGGAGGCAGACATCCCTGGCCCACATGATGCTGCGCTGCTCATATCTGTGCGGTGTACGTCTCCGTGCCCTGGGAAATATCCGCGGGAGCCTCACGACCTTCAACGAGATGATGAGGTGGTCTGTAGATTGAAAATAATATTTTTAATCCAAGTAGTTCTTCAGACTGATCAAAGACCATCATCCCACATTTTTTCTGATCTGTTTTGGAACATGAATCTCATATTTTACCATACCATCTCAGACCTTACCACATTTTTAAAATACATAGACTGATAGACTCCAGGAACATAGTTCAGAATTGGGTCTATTGCTGATTTCTTTAAAGAGAAACACAGCAGCAGCTTAATTTAGAGCTTGATAATCAAAATTATTCAGCTGTTTATTAAATTTGCATCATGCATACCGAAATACACACATCCACACTGTACTCATGTCTTCATAATCCCTGATGATAATATGAGATGATTAACTAATGACAAACTTGGCATCTGTTTTCTTATTATGCGTTTTTTGAGCGCCTCGTCAGCAAAAAGATGAGGAGAGCTTAGAACTTGTCTGACCAGCTGGCCAAATCAGTGTCCACTGGAATAAACTGGAATTAATTTTTATTTGTCCACCTCAGTCCCCGGGGCTTTTTTTAGGGTCTCTTTATGTATAATGTACCGCCCATAGTGTGAATATATTTGCATGGTTGTAAGCTGAGAGGAAATATCACCTGAATGTGACTGATCAGAGCCAATATGGTGGGTGCAGCAATGTTAAGGAATAATCAATATTTTATTGAGGCCTCCCATGCTCACTTTATGCATTTTAGTGGAATTAGCACACAAAAATTGGCAAAATCTAGACCATTAACTGCCCAGTGCCCAAACATCTATTCTTACTAAAAATATTTTTTGGTTCATCAATTGAAACTCATGTGCCAGAATTGCACTTCTCTACCCTGCTGCAAAAAAAGATTTTGTTTGAAAGGAGGTAAGAGGTGGACCCCACCAAGGCCTAAAATAGGTGGACCCCACCAAGGCCTCCAACCTCTTACCAGGTAAGAGGTTGGAGCAGGTTTGGAATAACCTTGGAAGAGTTTTAAGGAAGTCTGAGGAGGTGCTGGAATGGGTGACAGAAATTTGAAGGAACTTTAAGAAAGCTAGAGCAGATTTTAAGGAAGCTCTGGAGCATGTCCTATTTGTTCCAGATTTAGCAAATCATATTTTTAGTGTACTCTTGTTCCAACAGTTTTTCAGCTCAAGTCAGAAAAACTGTGTTAATAATGGAGCAAAAAATATTGTGGACCCAAGTAAATCAAAACAAACTTAAATACATATATGGTAAAGGTCGATTGTATGGGAGAGATTAGTAGTGATTATCAGTCATAAAAACCTTAAAAGCGACAGAAAATGAATATGGTTGGACACCACTTATTACAGTTTACCTGTGGACATTTTTACTTGGCATTTCAGAAAGCTTTCACCCAAAAAAGGTAAAAATTTAAGCAATAGACTATTTGTGTTTAATGCCGCACCAATATCAAAGTAACTTTGTTGCAATGAACCTAGAATATATGACGCTTTAGAGTTCATGGCACACATTGACAATTGACAGTATCTCACACACTGCATGATTATATTTCATTATTAAAATTCAATGCTGATCTATGGGAGAAACTGAATTCATATTCACATTGACATAGTTTCCATGAAGAAAATATGACCAGAGGAAACCACCAATGAGAATAATAATCATTGAATCCTTTAAGGAATATTTCACCATCAGGATTTTCGTGAAAATCATGCTTAAGTGGGGAAAAATAGCCCTTGATGGAAAGGATTGGCAGTCCGATATGGATCGTAATTTTGTCATGAAGCCTAGGTCATTGTTGTGGATTAAAATATAAAAACATCTACTCACCACCTACCCACTATAAATCCAAACACAGTGTCTCTCACGGTGTATATTTTTACCAGCTGTATTGTTATTTAACTGCCCTAATTGTTACCGCCAAGTTATTCAACCGCCCTGACTGACGGCCAATAACACACCACCATGCATGCATGGCACAAGAAAACAACGCATGTAGGTGAACACAGACCCCGTTCAAGTTGTTTGGCAGCATTACGTCATCATGGCTGGAGAGGCACTACAGTTACTATGCAGGGCATTGGAGAAATTGCACTTTTTCGAAGCTCTAAATAACCTGGTTTAGAACTGTATCAACAAAACTTATATGGCTGAACAGAAAGCTAAAAGATTTTTATTTGTGAAACCATCAGACGTTTTGCAAAAACTCCAGTGAAGAATATTATTTTTACAAATTTTCTAGAGCGTGTCAAAATAAGGACATGTTCAACACTAACAGCCGTTTGCAGTAAGACTAATCTCGATTTTGATTGGCTGTTGATTTCTGACCTTTGATTGGCTGTTGGTGGTACCTGCAGCAGAAGACAATAAACACCGGTGATCTCTTGAGCGAAGGTAAATTTATTTCTCTCGGCTATTAGGTAGGCCTGAGTTGATCAAATAAATGCATGCCCTTTCAACAAATTCTTTGAAGTGTTATAATTTTTTCATTAGATTTACGTAAAATACGCTGCTCGCCGTTGAGATCAAGGTTACTGTCAAATGGGTGAAACAAGTTGATTTCGATTTATACTAGATTGGTGCCAAATACGCCTAAACTTGGTATGTTTCAGCTGATCCTTCCAAAAACTTGTAGAATCTCCTATAACTTAGTAGGAAAGGGCGGTGACGTCATCATGGGAGGACTATATTTAGTAGGAAACTTGGTTGTACCCGTAGTTAAAGTACCCTGGGTGAACACAGGGTGGTGGACAAAGTTTATAAATGCGCAGGAACATGTCGCAGTTGCGTCTAGATAGAGAGGATCTGGTATCCTCACCCATCAAAGTACTCTGAATTTGTATTTTTTCTCACACCTCAGTCTGATGCAGTATCTAAAGGTATACTAACCGTGAAGGTATCTTGTCTATTGCCTTGGTCCATCTGACCCATCTGACAACTGAACTGAGAGGTAAGGAATAGCTGCGGCAGGGCTATAGAGTGTCTACTAACCGTGCGTGGGCAATAGCTGCGGCGGTGGGGTAGGTACCTAAGCAGAGCAATAACGGAATATTGACATTTTTTCATTTTTCTCACTTCTGCTTCACTACCATAGCAGTTATCGAGACAAAATCGCAAAAAATGGTATTTTCAATGAAAACAGCGCAAAATATAGTGCTTTGAAGAGCTAAAACAAAATATACTATTTTAGGCCTTGGTGGGGTCCACAGCTTTGGCCCCCTTGGATCTGCCAGTGATTTCTTTGGAAAACGGTAGGGCCTTCTATTTAGGGCCTTGGGATTCTAGGGCCTTGGGTAGGGCACTGTGGAATAGTTTTGGATGAGCATATGCTTAGGAATGGTAAAAATATGGGGGGTAGGGCTAGGGAATAGGGCCGTTGAGGTTAAACTGGACACAATCTCGCGCTTAGCCGAGCAAAAATCGTGACCTGCGCCTGTCCTGCTCGCGCTTTTGTGTCAGTTTTCTATCTTCATTGACATGTTATACGACCTTATTACCGAGCAGGCGAGCGGCGCCCGCGGAATCTTACCACATGCCCATATGGATAAAATTTCACATATGGGAAAACGGCTCGGGCTGACTGTCACACTAAAAAACCGGTTGTCCGAAAGGTTTGAAAGGGTCGTTAGGTAACGATCAATTCTGTTACCCGGGGTTACTGATTGCTGCATAGTACACGCAGGGTGCACGAACAATGAAGTGAACCGACTAGTAATGAAAGACAATTGTCTGGGCTATGCAGTGGTACCATTTTCGATTTCATACCTTCGACACTTCTGCTAAGACAGCGTTTTACTTTTCGGAAACTTGTCCGAACGCCGTGATCATTAGTGATTGAGTCGGGCGGGCTCCAGTGGCATAGGTTCCCCCGTTCTCCGCTAGGTGGCAAGCGTCGCGACGCCCGATATTTGGCTAAATTTGTAGGAAAAACGCTCTTATCCAATAAGGATCGGAAACAAATCCTTAGCTTCCAACGGTTTCATATGTAATCGGATCTCAGCTATCACGCCATGCCCAATTCAACTCTGAGCTACGTGCCGGTCATCGGCCCATTTCAGATTCATACCCTCATGTCAGTATTTTTTAACCATTACAAGAAGCGCAGAAATCGGTGACGAATACAGAAAGCCCCTTCCAAGAGCGACATACCCTTAGCAGAAGTCTTAGGTACGAGCAGTTTCGTATGCAGCGGAAAATGCGCTATCGATTGGTATGCCTTTACATTCAGTGCATTTTCCCGGAGATCGGCCCATTTTAAAATGCGAAGATCTTTCTACCCGTGCGAGTAGAAAGATCTTCGCATTTTAAAATGGGCCGATCTCTGGGAAAATACACTGAATGTGAAGGTATACCAATCGATAGCGCATTTTTCGCTGCATACGAAACTGCTCGTAGCTAAGACTTCTGCTAAGGGTATGTCCCTCCTGGAAGGGGCTTACCAGGCCTCCACCGGCCGAGATTTCTAAGATCTCCGCTGGGCAGCAAGCGCCGCGGCACACACAATTCGGGTCCAATTTGCGGAAAAACCGGTCTTCCAAAACTTTCTTTACTGAGAAGCAAGCCTAAAACCGTGCTTATGCACAATTTCGTGAGCAACTGGACCTCGACTTATATCTAACTCGTCGCAAAGCTGCTGGCAGATCGATGGCCCATTTCAGATTCATATCAGCACAGCAAAAAATATTAACCACTCCCGGAAACATATGAACCAGAAAATAAACTCTTCAGCCATTCGCTATGAAAATATATCCTGAGAAGAGGTCTGAAGTACGCACAGTTACATGTGAAGGGAACATCGGTTGATTTCTGTTATTGTCTATATAGGCACATCGTGAACTGCGGTCTTAGGCACATACATACAGTTTCGATGCGATGGAAAAAGGCAATCAAATTAAATTAATTCCCACTCGGATAATTTACATGAAGGTCATCCCAATAAAAGTTCCAAATGCTTTAATTTCACACAGCAAGCTTCCAGCAGCCAGAAATCTTCAGATTTCTATTAGGCATAGGAGCAGGGACTTTTTCCAGGTTGGTGGTGGGGGCAAAAGTTGTAACCAATGGTGGGGCCAAACACGATTCGGTCTATCACGTGATTTGTCGACGGAAAAACTACGGAATCGGCTCAAAATTTGGGGGGACATCAATAACCTTGCAATAGCAATAGAAACGTAATGATATGAAAATAAAAGATTTATCATCATATTCTGCAGTTATTGACCCAAGTGTGAAACCTGCTTAAGCAGCCCCAGATGATCTCTCAAAGGTCACAAGTCAAAAACTGCAACATGAACCTGGAACTGGGCTCAGGATACTACGATTTGGAGAATATGGAGGCATTCACAGCTTTATCTACACAAATACAGCCTACGTTCTGTAAGCTTAGTCCTACGTAAGGTCTATTTTTCCCATGTTTTTCCAACGGAGAGGTCATGGACCGTACTTGACCTGAGGTTATCGATATAACAAATCCATGAACATGTGTTGTAGCACTCGGTGGGCCCATTATGTGGCATAAGTTTCAATCGTATAGATTCGCCCATTTCTTACTTATACCACCTTAAACATTTTTAGAGGTAAGGTCACTTGAACTGCACTGGTGACCTGACCTGGGATGACCCAACCTTAAAATTGTAGGGAAAATTGTGGAATCAATCAAAGTTAGGGTGTGCCAAGTACGATGGCGCGAAGCGCCGCCCTTTTTCGTGCCGCCGGAAAACGCGAGGGGCGTGTTCAAACACATCCCGGGGCGAGGGTTAAAACCTCTCCACATTATAATATCGTAAACCAAGGTCTTAGCTACGCACATATTTCCACGGAGTGAAAATGGGATTCCCAATGATATAATTTCTCAGCGGTCGACTTCATCCCCAAGATCGACCCATTCGATTCATCGCCCAAAATTCATCCCACAGCGCCTTACGCCTGTAACCACTTCACAACTACGGAAAGTAGAAACGCAAGTTCTATTTGCTTACTCTATGGATATATCCTAAAGCTGAACTCTTAAGTACGTGCAGTTCGCTGTGCAGCCGAGGACTGAAAACTGGGAATATTCTGGTATGATTTTAAGGTAAGTGGTTTCACCTCGAGATCAGCATATTTAAAAAGCAAAGGTTTTGCCCGCTCATCCATGCGCTCATCCGGTTACCCACCGATAGCAGAAAGCCCCATAAACCCTCTCTGGGCACACCAAAACACTCGGTTACGCTTTATTTGATCTGCAACATCATATAGGCTATCATCTAATGATCAGTTTTTGGTTTGATCATTTGTATCCGTTCATATATTGACACTCCTGCATTAACATAATGCGTACAATGGTACATGCCTGTAAGACACCGACCTAAAATGGACCATAGGCAATCTCGAAGTAAAATTAACCAGGCTCCCCACGCACGGGGCCCTTTAGTTACGCCGGTGGGCACCCAACCATCCATAAAAAAACTAAAAAATATAAATTATTGAAACACAAGTAAGATAGACACCCGCCGTCCACATCGAGCAGATGGCACGGCTGAGCGGACGGACAGAGCGGAGTTACCGGTGGGGAGGGGGTCCAGGCCCGGAGGTATCCGGGGCTCGCCGACCCATCGCTGGGGGGAGGGGGACAGCAGTTGCGGCTGAAAAACGCTACAGCCGCGGAATGTTATGCCTTATGCTGCGCCCTACCTGATCGGCGCCACGCCGACCCCACTTCCCCCTCCCCTCTCCCCCACCGCCAGCCGCCGCGCGGGGCTGGTGTTGTATCGGACGGGCGTGCCGACCCAACTGACCCGGCGCGCCGCGCAGTCCACGGACGCGAGATCGCTTGCGCGTCAAGGTGTTGGGGCATCCCACGACAAATCGACCAAGGGATAACACCTTCCAAGTTAGTCTTTGATGAAACTTTGTAAGAGTGGTTTTGCGGGACGCAGATTAGCGCTGTGGTATTTCTAGCTGGGTCTGTTCAATGGTTTTTGAGTTATGGCCTTAGGTACTGTTTGGACCCAATGAAAGAACCTTTCTTTTCAATTTGCCATATCTTCGAGACAGATAATGATGATTATATAAATTAGAGATCCCTACGATCGTTGAGATCCAAATAAAACACGTTGCCGTCTAAATTTAAGTTAAATAGCAATCTAATTTTACCCGTGACCTAGTGTTGGATCATGTGATTTGACAATGATGGCGTTATAAAATGTTCCATTTTGTATTATTCATGGGGCCTTGGCGTAACGTTTTGAAAAATCATAAACAGTTTTTTAAAATAATTTTTGATGACATTTTTAAACAAGTGATGCAAGAACAATGTGCTGAAGCATTGTACACTGAGACAATTTTTATTCCTATGTGCTCTATCTAATCCGGAACCACGGTCTGCTCGAGCATAAAATGATGTCATGAAACCTTATTCAAGGAATATTTGAGCATGTTTTCTCTCATTAAATCCTCTTTCCAGCATAATTCCAGCAAAGGAAGTGTTTATGTAGGCCTTGACAGCTTAAAATGGTTCTCGTCTTCTAAACATAGTGGGAAGAAGCTTAATATGATACCAATAAGGTATTGCAGGTGGTTTTTCTTTTATACCACAAAGGATCATTTTACCATAGGTACTCGACCTATTCTAGCCACGAAATTGAAAGAGCTTTTAATATCCTCTTCAAAGTTTCATATTATACTAGGAATAAATATATTCTGCCACCGGAAATAACCAGGAATATGGGAGCTTTAGCTGCAGAATCATTCGAATCCCCAGTCTATTTTGATTCCAAGTCAAACCGTATCCGGAGATTGCGTGCCCGTGCTCCGACCCGCGATTGAGAAAACTTACCTACTCGCCGTTTCGCGCCATCTTCAGTGTTCCTGCCATTGCACGCAGAGCTGGCCACAAAGCTCTAGCGTCGTTATCCGAGCGAAATTTGAGTGGAATAGCTGACCTTTTTCACTTTACGTCGGCATATGCTCCTACATCGATCCAACTCAGGTTTTGACCTGAGGGGCCTGAAGAAGCCTCGCTGCATTTGGCATGGTTTACGGGAGAAGCCACATCGACAGACCTAGCGGTGATAACGGATCAAGAGGAGAAGCTTAAGCTGAGTCTGAGGACCGACAGATTCCGCTGAGAGCTAGTGAAAGTGAAGAATCATACTGGGGCTGCGACAGTTCAGGCATTAATTGTACTGATTGCCAAAACCAGGAGTCCATGTGTGCCAGCTAGAGGTCGACAACACATGCACTGAAGCGTGAAGCCCAAGTTTGGCCGCGCAGAACAGCCCTTTGCTATGCAAAGCTGATGAAGTAATGATAACTAAGCATCTGTTACTGTTAGATACAGTCACCCACGTGTCCTAAAGATCGTTTTCAGGTCACTTTGAGCACAGATTAGAAGCGCTTAACAAAGATTGGAAGGATTTTCTCAGGAGCCTCTGAACGCACGTCCATCGCTGGACAGAGGTAAGTCTCAATCTGTACAATATCGTGTACAGAATGAGATTTTCTCAGCCATGACGGAATGCTTTGAAGCAAACATGTCTATGATTAGCTCTATATATCCAAAGTAAACGAGGGCTGCTATCTCTGACGACAGCGGCATGTGCTTGAATTGTAAGCCTGGACCGCTCCTGGGCGATATCGGAGATGATTGTTAATTAAAGGCATTTCATGTGTGTCCCAAAACGGTGAACGTTATTGTTGTTTAATGTTTGTGTCCTGATAAAAATATGACTATATTTTCTTTTCTAGAGGCTGAAGTAGACTGCAGTAAACAAAGTGGATTACCCTCATTATCATTAAACAAAGTTAATGTAATAGCAAGGCCACAACAACAATATAAGTAATATTTTTACAGAAAGTTTTAATTTACGAAAACAAAAACGCAAAGACTAATGAGGAACCTTCAGTGAACCAAATGAAACTCCAGGCACGATTAAAAGTATGCTACACAGACTACAATTATACCAGCATCAGTTTCGCTACTATACTATTTTTATGCCAAATGCAGACTCAAAAGAGGCGGTTTAGTTTGAGGCTTGCATCGAATTCAGTTGGTGTGTTGAGTGGAGGGGCATATTGTTTTAATCCATGCTTCGTGGAGAGCTGGAATATAATGATCCCATGACGATTTTGCTGATGGAATACATTGATGCTGTGAAGTTTTTCTAAACCGAGTGAAGAATCATTTGAAACCAGTCATCAGACTTGTTATTCCCTAGCTTACGGTGATCATTCTATGAGCTTCAGAAAACACTACGTGCTAGACACAATCTAGTCCAAGAGACTACATAGAGAGTCTACGACGGGAATACAATGAGCATGATTCTGCCTGATTCTAATCGAGTTTGACACCAGAATCTGGACTCGCTTTCAGCACTGACTCAGTTTATCCAAAAGGAATCAATTTTTCTCTCAGTGTACGGGTATTATATCCGTCTTAGCAGCCCTCAATGGGCCTGTCATGGGAATTAAATTTTCAGAGAGAGAGAGAGAGGTGACCTTCAAAGAATACAATAACTCGTAATATACCTCTGTCTTTCAACTTCCGTATGTTTTAACATGAGCCCCACGGGTGGGGGGGCGGCAAAATTTGCTCCCTGCTGGTTTTCCCAAACCATGCAAACATGAAGAAACTGAGGACAACACAACTTACAGTGCCTTATACCCAATTCGTTTCATGAACCTGACTAAATTTTCTATATCAGGTCAGGTCAGATACAGAAGTTATTAAAGGTCAAGCGACCCAACCTCAGAACCCACACTGAGAGAAAAATTGATTCCTTTGGGATAAACTGAGTCGGTGCTGAAAGCGAGTCCGGATTCTGGTGTCAAACTCGGTTGGAATCAGGCACAATCATGCTCACTGTATTCCCATCGTAGACTCAATGTAGTCTCTGGGGCATTCCACGACAAATCGACAAGTCGATAACACCCTCATGTAGCAGATTTCGGTGTATTTTTTGTCAGGGGGCTATTGATGGAGCTGATGACGGTTTTCGTATTAATTTTCCTACCTGACTTACGGTTTAAAAATTATAGCCTCAGGCATTTTGACCATACCCACTTGCATGTCTTTTTTAAAGAAACAATTTTACCTGTATGCTTCTACAAATGCCATAAAAACTTGATCTAGGTATCTTAAGGACGAATTACCAATTCTGGCTCATGAGAAATATAATTAACAAATTAATTTGTAAATATATTATATATTCTTCAATTTTTCAAAATGTATAAAAACTATTTTCCTATGACTTATTTTAGACTTTTTGAGGCTCATATTACTCTTTATACTTTTCTCTGTAAGATTCAGTAATAAAAAGAATGGAGACTTAAACAGAAAGCGAGATCTGAGCTCCCAAACGTCCCGATTCCCACTTTTGTGAGGTTCGTGCGCCAGCGCGGCCCGCCGTCGCTGCAACTATCAAACGTCTCTGGTCACGAAAAAGGTGTCAATGGTGGAATTGGTCGGACGTGAAGGTAAGGATTTATCTAAAACAATAAATTGTAATCAATGTCCATTCCTTACCACCCGCACTGGAGAGGCGTCCGACACTTACGCGCACTGGAAGTGGGACTGGTAGGCCCCCTGAACTCTCGGAAACTAGGAGGCTCAGAAAAACCCCGGTTGAGGACTGGGTGGGAACTATTAAAATCTATATTATGACTGATCTTAATTGACCTAAGTCAGTATCGTCAAGTTCAAACGAGGTCATAAAGGTCAAGTATTAGCCGTGCTGAGTATTCATCCGGAAATGCCGTGATTAAGCTCAAAGAAGTCCATAATGCACTGAAAACAGAGCAAGGTCATAGTGAGAACGTCCAAAAAATGTAAACTTAATTTTTGGATTAAGGTCATTCAAGGTCATTGACCTGTGACGTCACAATATGACATATTCTCTTTAATTACACCATAATTAGCACCATAGCAACCGTTGGACGGGAAATGAACATTGACCTTTATCCATGACATTTTAATTTGACCTGTGACCTTGACTTTTACGTTGAGTTATCTTAACTATGACGTCGTAGCATAATATACGTCATACTGGGTAATGCCATGCGACCGGAAGCACCGGACCAATGACTTTGAGAATGCTGGTATGGCCTTGAAATTTGACCTTGACCTTCATGAGGGGTGAACTTGACATGTAATCTCGTTTTATATGGCGCTATAACGTTGCCAGTTGGTCTTTGATGCACGCGAACTGGTACAACCGCGCGATTGCAGCGATCTCAAATTAAAGTGTTTAACTTTGAAAGCCTTTAATTACAAAATTGAGGCCGATTTTCAAGGTTATTTGACCAATCGACGTGCCATTGAATATTCTCAGAAGTAGCGAAATAGCGTTTTTTGGCCACGAAGGGTTCTCCGGCCACCTAGAAAAAAGTAGGTGGGGCCTTCGAGGCTCCCCTCCAGTGTGCTTTTTAACACGCGCTGGTATGAGGCCCCACCACCTTTACTGGCAGGAGGGTTACCCATCCCCTTACAATCTCAGCAACCATGCTTGGAAGGGGACACGGAAAGCAGTGTTCCATTGCTTGCCTCGATCTCTACCGAAAATGCTTCAACAAAAAGTACTCAAACTAGCTACTGAGCTCAGAAAACGCTTCGATAAGGCAGTCGCGAGAAAAGGAACATTGAAGATTCACAAGTTCGTACCGGTTAATTCGAAGACCGTTATTGTCCATGGGGTCTCGAATGATGAGTGACAGAAGGTTCGAGTTTCAAATTGAATCTGTGAAGTTCAATGGCACCATGTGAGGGAGTCGTTCTTCCGATCCGTGTGTCAGATCTAAAATAAAGCAGCATGTCTTAATCTTATATGTTCGAAAAGCAGTTGTCGGCGTGGACGCTATGTGGCTTTTTGTTTGTATGTGTGCTTTCTAATATAAATGGAACTGGGATACATGCAACTTTTTTAGGGGATATGGGTAGAAAAAGAAAACTATCTAAAACAAACCTAAGACAACAGTAATAATCGGCTTCTGACGCATAATCCTCCCACTACATTTTCCAGCAAATGCATCAGAGTGTCGGAATTGTTCCGAATGTTGCGGTAATACATTCAGTTGTTTCGGAACGGCTCAAATTTTTATGTAGCAATAGTAGCATCCATACAACATCTAGTTCATTCACAATGTCACCGAAGCGCAGTCTTGCTCAGTTCTCCCCTCCCCGTTACCCCACTTCCAACCGGACGCGTCTATGCGGCGTGCCGACTGCAGGCTGAGTGGCCGGCGACGGTGTTGGGCTTGGTCTGAGGTGCTCGTTACTGATTTTGCTCTGTAGTCTCCATTCTTTTTATTGGCGTTGTATGTAGTTTAAGCAATGCTCTTTCACATGAAGTTGTTTTGAAGTCAATAAAAACATAGGAAATATGTATGCTTATCTTTGCAAAAGTTTGGAATTATATTTTATACATATTTGTGCCAATTGCTATAATTAAACTTACATATTTCTATTGTTCAGACTTTTGTAATTATTTTCATGTAACCTCTTGAAGGAATACCTTTAATTTAAATGCCTAAAAACACAAGCGAAAAGTCTGATGCACGCGCCCGATGCTAAATTGCCCGAGGCTATAACTCCAAAACCATTTACGGACGAGACTAAAAATACCGTAGTCGTTTTCAGTGCCACTGAGAACCCTAGTCCCAAATTTTCATGAAAAGCTGAGATATGAGGGTGTTATTTCAACCCATCGATTTGTCGATTTGTTGTGGAATGCACCCATCTTGGACTAGATTGAGTCTAGTACGTAGTGTTTTCTGAAGCTCATAGGATGATCGGAATAAGCGCGCTGGTTTCAAATGATTTCTCGGTTGGTTTAGAAAAACTTCACGGCATCAATGTATACAACCAGAAAAATTGTCATAGAATCGTTATATTCCAGTTCTCCACGGAACATGGATTAGAAAAATATGCCCCTCCATTCAACACGGCAACTGAATTCGACGCAAGCCTCAAACGAGACCGCCCTTTTTTTCTTTTTTTAGTCTGCATTTGGCATAAAAGTAGTCTTGTGGCAAAACTGATGCTGGTATAATTGTAGTCTGTGTGGCATACTTTTAGTCGTGCCTGGAGTTTCATTGGGTTCACTGAATGTTCCTCATCAGTCTTCATGTTTTTGTTTTCGTAAATTAAAACTTTCTGTAAAGATATTACTTATATTGCGGTTGTGGCCTTGCTATTACATTAACTTATTTGTCTAATGATAATGAGGGTAATCCACTTTGTTTATCACAGTCTACTTTAGCCTCTAGAAAATATAACATAATCATAACTTCGTATTAGGACACGAACATTAAACAACAATCACGTTCACCGTTTTTCGGACACACATGAAATGCCTTTAAAGGGAATGTGGCACTTTCATAACGTGATTTTAACTGAGATAGCCAAGTTGTAAAGCAAGTCAGAAAACCCGGTACTCAATATATAATTTGTCATGGAACTCGAGATTTCCGTAGAAAAAAACTATAACCTACCTGCAATGTACCCTCATGTACCCTAAGCAGCAGGCCACAGTTGTCATGGCTGTTGGTGTGACGACATATGCTGACGTCACGATGAGCATCAGTCAATCGAAGCCCTTGAAGCGTTTCGAGTATGGTAGTGGTTGCCAGATCATGGCATCATCCACAGGCATATATTTATTTCTTTTCCTAAAAGAGTATTTTGAAAATCAAAATATCGACCTCATTGTACATTTTTGAGAGAAATCATGAGTGGTTTCATGATTTTCGGCTAAAAGTACGCCTTATTAGGTACACTAAATTCCAGGATTCGACCAAGGTGCCACATTCCCTTTAATGAACAATCATGACCGACATCGCCCAGTAGCGGTGCAGGCTTACAATTCAAGCACATGCCACTGTCGTCAGAGATAGCAGCCCTCGTTTACTTTGGATATATAGAGCTAATTATAGACATGTTTGCTTCAAAGCATTCCGTCATGGCTGAGAAAATCTCATTCTGTACACGATATCGTACAGAATGAGACTTACCTCTGTCCAGCGATGGACGTACGTTCAGAGGCTCTTGTGAAAATCCTTCCAATCTTTGTTAAGCGCTTCTAATCTGTGCTCAAAGTGTGCTGAAAACGAAATTTTTGGTACACGTGGGTGGCTGTATCCAACAGTAACAGATGCTTCTCACCACTTCATCAACTTTGCATAGCAAGAACTGTTCTGCGCGGCCAAACTTGGGGCTTCAGTGCATGTTGCCGTCCTCTAGCTGACACATGGACTCTTGGTTTTGGCCACCAGCACGATGAATGCCTGAACCGTCGCAGCCAAAGTATGTTTCTTCACTTTCACAAGCTCTCAGCGGAATCTGTCGGTCCTCAAACTCAGCTTAAGCTTCTCCTCTTGATCCGTGGTCTGTCGATGTGGCTTCTCCCGTCCACCATGCCAAATGCAGCGCGGCTTCTTCAGGCCCCTCAGGTCAAAACCTGAGTTGGATCGATGCAGTAGCACGTGCCGACGTTAAATGAAAAAGGTCAGCAATTCCTCTCGAATTTCGCTCGGATCACGACACCAGAGCTTTTTGGTCAGCTCTGCGTGCAATGGCAGGAACACTGAAGATCGCGCGAAACGGCGAGTAAGTTTTCTCAATCGCGGGTCGGAGCACGCGCACGCAATCTCCGGATACACTTTGACTTGGCATCGAAATAAACTGGGGATTCGAATGATTCTGTAGCTAAAGCTCCCATATTCCTGGTTATTTCCGGTGACAGCATGTATTGATCCCTAATATATTATGAAACTTTGAAGAATATATTAATAGCTCTTTGAATTTCGCAGCTAACATAGGTCGAGTACCTACGGTAAAATGATGCTTTGTGGTATAAAAGAAATACCACTTGCAACACCATATTGTTATCATCTTAATCTTCTTCCCACTATGCTTAGAAGCCGAGAATAATTTTAAGCTGTCAAGGCCTACATAAACACTTCCTTTGCTGGAATTATGCTGGGAACTCGGGAAGAAGATCTAATGAGAGCAAGCATGCTCAAATTTTCCTTGAATAAGGTTCCATGGAATCATTTTATGCTCGAGCAGACCGTGGTTCCGGAATAGACAGAGCACATAGGAAAAACATTCTCTTGCAGTATAACAAGTTTTACGCGGCGTCAAAGGAACACCTGGCAACCGATCAGTTCCAAACTATTATAATATGATGAGGTCATATTGGGGTTGTCCACAAATCTGGTATCTCAGAATCTTCAAATTGTTAGCCTAAGATGGGGTTAATTTTTTGTTCAGCCCATTATACCTAAATCTAGTGTGAAAAGCATAAAGGGGTGACCTTAAATATTTGATAGATCAAATCTAAAATTTTCATGCAATATATTCTCACCACGACATTGACCATTAATATGAGTTTTTGAGCATGTGATGCTTCAAATGTCATGTGAGGTCACATGAGCATACAGTGATTACTTTGCCAATATCTTCGCACCACATTGAGATAGAGCCTCCATTATGCATTCATTGTGCTTATCTTGTCACTAGGAGACTATTGATATGCAACATGACGATAATAGGTCACCATATGACCCTGACCTAGCTTGAGAACGAGTCGTTTTCTCATTTGACCCGTCAGGGTCATATTATACACAATTAAATTTTCCACAATAAGAGGTCTCCAATGATGCTTAAAGATGTTATCTAACTCCACTCAGTAAAAATATATAAGGGAAAATCTTCAATGCCCTTTCTATGCAATTTGCTTTAATATCTGGTGACCTCAATATTGACCTGACAAAAAAACGTTATAATTTCTCTTTTGACATGTCAAGAGCTTTCGAACACCTTCTGTAATTTTGCTTTAGCTTCCCAGGAAATTGGGGTAAAATACACCCCCGCAGTGGGCTCGTATTAAGTTAGTCATGGGCGGATACAGGATTTATTATCGAGGGGAGGCACATCGACCAGGTTTGCACTAGCTAGTGCCGAAACGCAGTGTAGTGTCGTCGGGAACTTTATCAGAGGGTAACCACTCCCCTCTTCTGCTTACTCTGAATTCGTCCTTCATACCCTTGATGCCAGGAAAATGTCAAATTGGCAGGTAATTCTCAATAGAAAATACAATCGGGCTGGGTGCTCTATGTTTGGACAACAGAAAGGCATATATGTAATTGACATAGCTGATCTGATCTGGGACCCCTGAGCTGGTTCTAAGCCCATGAGCTCATCTGGGTCTCTTCTAGATGGTCAGGGCCCCCAAGCTTATCTTGAAACCCAGGTGTTGGCACTGGGGCTCCCTTAGCCGTCAAGGACCCCTTATCTGGTTCGGAACCTCTTAGCTCTTACGGGCCCCCTCAGCTGATCTTAAACCCTCTGAGTTGGGTTCGGGCCTCCTGAACAAGAGGGCGAGCAAAAATCGATGAGGGTGGTCCATGTCCAAGTCGGACGCCTAATGGTGTGCTGGGGAAAGCTTCCCCAAAACCAGGGGTGGCTCAAACTAAAAAAGGTCAGCTTCAAATGGTTTTACCTTTGTGTTTGCTACCATTCACTGTTCGTACCCAAGGTGTCGCCAATTTTCGTTCGCCTTCGGCGCCCGAAATCAGCGGAAGCGGCACTTGGGTCGTAAGACAGTGAAACATCCGTTGTAAAGACAGTGGCCAGAATATTTAGAAATATTTACGAATATCCACTTTCCAGACAATCACAGAAGTTAAGAATTCTTTTGCGAGAAGTTTATATTAGATATAACCTGTTCTTTACACGATGAGGAGGCACACTATGGGCAGGGGCGGTATTTCGGATGGCTGAGAGGTTATCAGTTTCAGTTATAAATGGACCCATCATTATGCTGTAAGTGACCACTGTATGAGTCAATGTGCTGTGACCTCGGCTTCTTCCCAGACGGACGTAGGTAATGCTTAGGCACACGCCTGTTTTTGACACTAAGGTGCCATCTTTAGCAATCGTTTTCACGGAACTGTCAGGAGCTGTTTGATTTATCTCGGTGAGTTGGCATTGTACATTGTAGCCAACCCTTCGGTAAGTGTCCCGGCAACGCTGAGTGATGGTCCCCTCCACCCCACCCACCGCGAAGCCATTGTACTGTTGTGTCCGGCACGTATCCGGACTGTCGCCGGCTCACGTACCGGGTGACGACTTAGGATCAGCCGGCTAAAGCTTTTTGTTAGAGGGTTGAGTGATACCCTGACATGTTGTTGCTGTGACCACCTTATTCAAACACATGTGTTACCGCATAAACATACCTTTTCATCCCTTCGTCGAAATTCGCCTCCACGGGCAATACGTGCGCATTGTGTTGAGCGCGAGGAAGTGTCATGGCTATAACGAGCCCTATCCCTCTCGCGCCTCGCACAGCGGTATGTCGCGACGGGCGTAATTGATGGATGACTGGGTATGCCTTCCTGTTTTGTTGAGGTCGGGCTGGAAGCGCTACCTAGCCATGAGAGAAATCAGCAATGAACCAGAGGAAATACACCACTGCACTGGTAGACCCTGGGATCAAATGCGTACACCACAAAATACCTGATCTGAAAACAAGTATTAAATTGAGTAAAGAAACGTATTGTATCTTAATCTCAGAGGTCTCACCATCCCTCCTAATCCCCTCCTATCAGCTTGTAAAATATAATAGTTCTGTTTAGTAACGCCTACACTCCATGGCATAAAAAGAGTTATACCAAGATGTTATTTCCCCGTGTTCATTCCTTACATTTTCATTCAAGGTATGGACAGGAATAATCTGTTTTCCCCACTTTATGCGAGGGCCCCAGGGCATATGTGAATTTAGTTTAATACAATACCATTTTGGGAGGTGGTTGAACTCTGATCGTGACTCGAGACCGTGGCCACTGCCTCAGGCATTGGAGGAAATATACCTTAAATGAAATGTGGTACCTTTATAACGTGATTTTAGCTGAGATAGCCAAGTTATAAAGTATGCCGGAAAATCCGGTACTCCATATATCATTTGTCTTGAAACTCAAAATTTTCGCAGAGAAAAGTTAAAACCTACCTGAAATGTACCTCTCATGTACTTCAAGCAGCAGGCCACAGTTTTCAGGCTGTTGGTGTGACGACATATGTTGACGTCACGGTGAGTATCAGCCAATCGAAACCCTGGAGGCCTACGGAATATGGTAGTGGTTGCCAAATCATGACATCATCCACAGGCAGATATTTCTTTCTTTCTCAAGAGGAGTATTTTAAAAATAAAAATATTGAGCTTATTTTACATTTCTCAGAGAAATCCTGGACGATTCCATGATTTTCGGCTAAAAGTATCCCAAATTGCACTAAATTCCAGGATTCGACCAAGGTGCCACATTCCCTTTAAAGGGAATGTGGCACCTGGTCGAATCCTGAATTTAGTGTTATTAGGCGTACTTTTAGTCAAAAGTAATGAAACCACTCACGATTTCTCTGAAAAATGTACAATAAGCTCAATATTTGTTTTTTTAAAATATTCCTCTAGAAAAAGAAATAAATATCAGCCTGTGGATGATGTCACGATCTGGCAACCACTGCCATACTTGAAACGCTTCAAGGGATTCGATTGGCTGATGCTCATCGTGACGTCAGCATATGTCGTCACACCAGTAGCTCACAACAATGGCCGCCGGCGACGGGGGCTGAGGGGGGCTGGTGTCAGGTAGGTTTTAGTTTTTTTCTACGGAAATATCGAGTTCCAAGACAAATGAAATATGGAGTCCCGGGTTTTCCGACCTGCTTTACAACTTGGTTATCTCAGTTAAAATCACGTTGTGAAGGTGCCACATTCCCTTTAAGTCCCACTCCTGAAAGAAGCACGTCCTCGTCGACCAACGGAGATTCTCCCAGGGCAGCCGCGTCACGCTTTATCTTCAGAGTATTGACCTAGCTGCCCCGTCCCCCCCCAACCGTTCCGAACTTTGGGCCTGGGTCCGTCAGGACTATTTGATGACAAGCAGGGACGCAGCCAGAGGCTTGGTGTGGAGGGAAAGGCACCCCGGGGAGAAAAAGGGCACTGTTTAACGTAACGTAAGAAACTTGCTATATCCTAGCTATATTAACTTTTGGGTACCTTTGGTCCAAGAAAAAGGAAAATCAAGCATCGACAGAGAAGGGAAATTCGATTAACCCACGCCCCGGTGGGCCTCCGAGCCACCTTCACCCTGGTGGGAGGAGGGTGTTTGAACACCCCCTCAAACTCGGCACCTATGCGGGATGGCGTGAAAAACGCGAAAGCTGGTGGATAGCTCATAAAAATTCATGAAGAAACTATATCAGTCACTTTTTGACTCAGGTCAATATTGAGTTCATGATAGGTCAAAGAAAGTAGATTTGAGTACAGTTTTTGGGCTCTAGCGTCTGACAGAGTTGAGTTAAAATCATTTTTTAGGCACCATTTGCTTTCTCTCGTCACAGCAAATCGAATGATACATAATATGACCATACTAGGTCTAAAAACAAAAATGATCTGACCTCAGGTCAAGGTCACTTTTTAACCTAGCATAGTCAATATGCATATCAATCGACTTGCAATAGCAATCCGAACGCAATAGTATCTAAATAATAGCTGCATCATTATTTCATGCAAAGTTAAAGACCTATGTCTGAAAGCTGCTTAAATTGCCCCAGATAATCTCTCAGAGGTCACAGGTCAAAATTTGCAACATGAAGCTGGAAAGGGGCCCATGATACTAAGATTTACAGAATATGAAGGTATTCTCAGCAGTATCTACACAAATACATCCCAATTTCTGTTTTTCCCATGTATTTCCAATGGAGAGGTAATGGTCCGTACCAGGGATGCGGAGCCGGAGCCGGAGCCGGAGCCGGAGCCGGTCGGAGCCGACCATTCTGCCCGGAGCCGGAGCCGGAGCCGGAGCCGCCGAAACACTTTTGATCGGAGCCGGAGCCGGAGCCGGAGCCGTCAGAAAGGGTCCGGCTCCGGCTCCCAAAGAGCTCTAAAATTACCAAAAATCAAAAGTGAAATGGTCACATTTTACCTCGTGAGATGCCGCATGGAAACACCTTTATTCACCTGAAATATTACATTTTCTCAATATGTTATGTATATCGAGATTAATGCAATATTGCAACTAGGGTGTTCCGTAGACGGTCTCACTCCGGGCAGGTAATGCGCCCCGGCCATTTAGCATGGGCAGAAATTGGCAACAAATGAAAGCATTAGCAGACACTGGCGGATCCATAAGGGGGAGCAAAAAAGGCAGTTGCCCCCAAACTGCCCAATTTTTGGCGATTTAAACCATATGTTTTTCACGATTTACTCGATACCGTCGGCCTGCATCCGCCCCTGTTGACAGACGCAGGGGGATGCCATTCCGGTCATGCCCCCCCCCAAAGCCCTGGAAGGGGGCAGACTATCTTTGGCCCCCCAACGGCCGAAGAAATTGTTTGAAAAGGTGTTTACACTAGGTCTGTCGAGCAATAAAATATTTTGTCCCACCTCCCCCCCCCAGGAGAGCTATCATGTACTCGGAGAAGTAGTTTATACTAGGTCTGTCGAGAACCCAGGGCAAAGGCGCAGAAAACAGCATCCCTGTCACTCGATGCGGCACTAGCCGACTTCAAAACTTGGGTCGCCTAAAGAGGGCGACCGTATGCGACATCTTAGATAGATATCCAGCCATCATCCAGCCAGCTAGCCTGGTAATGGCCGCGCTACCAGTTACTCAGGTGTCCGTGGAGAGGTTGTTCTCCGCGATGAAGCTACTGCTTACTGATCTCAGGTCCAGACTAAGAGCAGACATATTGGAGGCAATGTTGCTGCTCCGCTCCAACCGCGATTGGGTCGTGTAGTGAGCGAACCAGCTGCTGGGCCCTGGGCAGTAGGGTTGTTGGTTCCGATTTTTCTCGAAAAGGAATTATGCCATCAGCCTATCTGATGTGTTTTTTTATGTTGAACACTGTTGGCTTAGGGTCGTTCAAAAAACTTTTTTTTCTTTTCAGACTCGAACCCACTTTTTCCCATTATATATTCAATTCTGATTTCAATGAGCCACATTCCAAGCGTCTACGACAGCGGGAAAGATCGCCTCAAAACGGTTAAAGATTTCATGTTTCGGGCGCGATTGGCCGCCCGGCGTTGCAGTCTCCCCTTGTTAAATTGGGATATAAGGGTGCATAACCTACCAGTAAAGACAGCGTGGCATGTGCGTGCGTATAAGAGCGGTGGATGGGATTTAACATGCAGGCATTTACCTGTCAGATGTATTTGTAGCGCAATACAAATACATGTTATTCCACAAAAGACCTGAAATTAAATGATTCAGCACCCTTGTACTCTAAATCCCGACAGAACATGAATGCCTTCCGGAGGCAAACCTTTCTCTAGTAACTATTGCTGGAGAACGTCGTGAGGCAGGTGCTTCTCCCTATTTTCCTGCCAACTATTTAAGAGCTCTGGTACTGATAAAAGAAGATCCTGTTTCATATTTTACCCTTTAGGTGGCTCACGAAATATTCCACCAGCTTCACTCCACGTTCTGTGGGACCGTTCACGACAGTACGTTCTGGAATACCTTGAAACATGGGAAGCTATACCAGTCACCAGCTTCTCAACGGAGCCATTTCATGTCAGAATCTTTCAGATTCAGGCGCTCGAATACCATCCAGCTTTCAGGAATGAGAAATTGGGAGAGGCTTGGTATCGAGCCGAGCTCTTCATAGCCTCTGTCGGAAACTTTAGCCTGCCCTAGTCAAATGTGAATCGTTTGCTGTTTTGGCCAATTGTTGTGCGACTGGCTCCTTACCTCCACGATGGTGGTTCTCACCAGCGCGACAGAATATAACTTTCTGTGCACAGATACCACAGCTGATGACAAATTGACTTCAGCACATTCAGGGCGATTTCTATATCAACTTAATGAAAGCACTGCATTGCATTTTATGGATAGCTTTGAGGCTCATAGAAGGCTCTAAAGCTGACTATCCGCGACGGAGGAACCCAAATGCATGATTTAGAACCACTTATAAGGAAAGCCGCTAACTATTTCGGAGTCTGAGTGGCTCAACCGGTTAGCGCTTGCGCTCGGCTTGGCCAATGACATTCATTATGTGCTGGGTGTCGTGGGTTCGAGCCCACCCAGAGGCAGAATCTGGCGCCCTGCTCTAGCCCGAGCTAATTCTTTCCCTCTCTCCTCTGATGCCATATGACCTGAGCAGTTGATGCGTTTTTAAACTCCAAAAATTATAATATTCTGTCTTTACGTATCTTCTGGAATGATGAACGGAATCTGACACAGTAGTAGCACGCACTTCATGCCATAAATGTCCTATATTCCATCATATGGCTCGCTGGTGAGCTCCGGGTCTTCTAAACAGACAGTTGTTGGAGACAACCTCTCCTGACAGCCACACGTAAACCAGCTTGCGCAATTCGAGATAATACTCCGGTATTGTGTAGAGGCGCTGAAGTCAATGTGCAAACGCAACTGTTATTTGTGACCAGAAAGTTATAATCTGTTTCGCAAATAAGAATCACAATGCTGAAGGTAAAAAGGCAGTGATCAAGTACCTGGCCTAAACAGCAAAACCATCCACCTTTCAGTTAGGTAGGCTAAAGTTTCCGACAGAGGCTATGAAGAGCTCGGCTCGATACCAAGCCTCTCTCAATTTCTCATTCCTGAAAGCTGGATGGTATTCGAGCGCCTGAATCTGAAAGATTCTGACATGAAATGGCTCCATTGAGAAGCTGGTGACTGGTATAGCTTCCCCTGTTTCAAGGTATTCCAGAACTTACTGTCGTGAATGGTCCCACAGAACGTGGTGTGAAGCTGGTGGAAGATTTCGTGAGCCACCTAAAGGGCAAAAATATGAAACAGGATCTTCTTTTATCAGTACCAGAGCTCTTAAATAGTTCGCAGGAGAATAGGGAGAAGCATTTGCCTCACGACGTTCTCCAGCGAAAGTTACTAGAGAAAGGTTCACCTCCGGAAGGCATTCCTGTTCTGTCGGGATTTAGAGTACTAGGGTGCTGAATCATTTAATTTCAGGTCTTTTGTGGAATAACATGTATTTGTATTGCGCTACAAATACATCTGACAAGTAGATGCCTGCATGTTAAATCCCACCTACCGCTCTTATACGCACGCACATGCCAGGCTGTCTTTACTGGTAGGTTATGCACCCCTTTCATCCCAATTTAACAAGTGGAGACTGCAACGCCGGGTGGCCAATTGCGCCCGAAACATGAAATATTTAACCGTTTTGAGGCGATCTTTCCCGCTGTTGTAGACGCTTGGAATGTGGCTCATTGAAATCAGAATTGAATATATAATGGGAAAAAAGTGAGTTCGAATCTGAAAAGTAAAAAAATATTTTTTGAACGACCCTGCTGTAAGCTCATCGAAGTTTTTCTTTGCGGGCTGTCCAAGCTTTACTTGATCGTTGTATCTTTAATTTTGTATGTGGGTTTGCGGGCATGTCTCACCCATATTTCTGTTTTCCATAACAGTGCAGTGCAGTTTGCCATAGGTTGGTGTGTAGGTTGGTCCAGTTTTGAGGTTCACTGGCCTTTGGCATCTGGTCAAGAGCGTTCGTTCATCCAGTCGCCATTTTTCATTCGTACAAATACATAGTCACTTTGTATCTGATGGACTTTCACGCCCTTGAGAACGTTTCGATCACATTTTGGATATAGGTACATTGCCGGAGCCGGAGCCGGAGCCGGAGCCGGAGCCGGTCGGAGCCGACTATTTTGCCCGGAGCCGGAGCCGGAGCCGTTAGGACACTTGAACCCGGAGCCGGAGCCGGAGCCGGAGCCGAAATCATAACCTCGGACCGGAGCCGGAGCCGGAGCCGTCCAAAATTGTATCGGCTCCGCATCCCTGGTCCGTACTTGACCTTAGGTCATCGATATGAAAAATCCCGGAATATACGTTGTAGCACTCGGTGGGCCCATGATGTGGTATAATTGTCAATCCGATAGATTCACCCATTTCTTACTTATGCCACCTTAAGCCAACTCATGGAAGTACTTAACATCAGAGAAATAAGTGGAGCCTGTGATATCTCACTATGTGCAAGCGAAGACATATTGGAGTCTAAACTTCATTTCTTATGCCCATGGTTTTGTCGCGACGAGTGAGCCTTGGCTGAACGTGGATAAAGTTCCGCGGCTCCCACAAGGGCAGTAGAAGGAGAAGTGGCATCATGACATTAGAAGAGTAAAATATTTGCTGCCGGAATAATTTAGGAGATACCTTTTAACGCGTTTATAAAGATCCATATTTCCAAGGATCCCAGTTGGAGTAAGGAAAAGGTAAAGGGACCGGTGGTTTGGATGTGTATAGTGTGACAGGGCTGAAAATTGTGAAAAACTAGTTCTTCATTTAAATGAATCAGTAGAAATCCTGGTTTAGGGGACGGTGCTCTGAGCTCAGGGGACATGCCTTTTCATCACCCCTCCCTAGAATCCACCAGTATAATGATATATTTATATAATCAACGGTGCCTAGGCATCACAAAACGTTTTAGCAATGGCTCAATCCTATGTTAAAATATTAATTTTACGGTGCAGTTGCGTGCTTAGGCGCAATCTAAGTGTTGGGTAGCAATAATAGATAGTAATAGTGAGAAAATACGTTTTCTCTAGTTAATCACCATTGTACGAATCCTTCCATTAGTTTCTATAAACAAGCACAAAATACGAAATGGCAGGGCAAAATCAAGCAGGGAAAAAAACGAGCATTTACAGGTGCAACGCAAAACAGGCGGAATAGTGTCACTAACAGAGGTAACGGAAGTAGAACTTGAATGACGGAACTGAAATTATCAGAACAGAATTCAAGGGAGCGTGACGAGCACAGACAAAAGCGAAAGATAAGGGCTACAAAAATACAATCCAAAGAGAGAACATGTGAAGTTTTGCTTTTACCACATGATCAGAGGCTAATACGAACCCGAATCGAAGAGTCTTAGTTTGAAATAACACACATCCTCAGCTAGATGTAATGGATTCCATACCTCCACGCCCTCTACCTCCTCCCAGACGAAACTCGTAGCGAATTTGGTAATGTGCGGCTAGGTTTCTCACGCAAAAATAGCCAGAATTATCCCATAATCCTAAGCCAGTACTCCTGGCACGGCTAAAACAGCCGGCTTCTCCTCTAGCGGTCAGTTGCTGAACTAGCGTCGCAGTTGCTCAGCTGCTTCGGTAGCCTGCCACCAGGTGGCTTGCGCCGCTGGTGTCAAGGCCAATGAGCGTTTCGTTACCTAACGGACCGCGTGCCGCGTGTGAGCGGATGGAGAATCGTTGACTGGCGTTGGTGTTTTTAATGTGTGTGTGTTTTTTTTACCGTTTGCCGCATGTTTTTCTCATCTACTCTCTTCCTCCCGCGGGATCTTTCCTATACTTTGTATGTACTGTTTTATCTGTGTTTTAATTGTGTGCAATATATGTATGGACGTATACCAAACAATAATTAGGCAAACTACCAACCAACACACAGCACACAAACAATTGGCCCCGGTCATCGAAAGTGTTGGCACCTGGCGGATTTTTTTGAAAACGCCAGTAGAGGGACTGACGTCTGGCGCGGCTGCTTCATATCCGGCGCATTGTTGAACGCGATATAGATTTTGAAAGTTTATTTTCAGTCGTGGTGAACTCGTTGCTATGAAACAGTGTATTTTATGTTGGGTGGACGTGAATATTGAAGACTGAGTTATTTTCTTGTTTGATATATTCTTGGAAAGTTCAAAGAAAATGAAAGTGAGACGGATAACCATTAAATCCAATCAGAACTAATGCGTTCCTCAGTGTGTATCCTTCCGAAGAAAATGTCCAAGTCTCAGCTTTCACAAGTTTCCTCAGGATAAGGTGCTGTCCAAGCAGTGGAAGTCGAATCTGATAATTGGGAAGAAGATGGGCTCAAATGCTGCTGTCTGTTGCAGACATTTTCAGCCATCTGACTTCCATTCACATCCATCTGGTAAGCGGCTGTGAGGCCAGTGTGCAAAGTATGGCATTTTCGACGAGATCTCGTCCGTGCGAGTTCCCTTGGAGACAGGACCGAGTGGTGCGAACTTTATCAACCTGGTGCGAATTTGCGAGGTTAGTGACACTTAAACTAAACAAATAATGGCTGAATGGCCATTAAGACACAGGAAGTGCCTTATAAAAAGTCCTTAACTGACTAATGATTGAGGTAGCATTGCATTGTAGGGGTAGAAATGGGTGCATTTTCCCCTGGTATGTAGCAGATTGGTGCAATTTTTTGGAGGCTGGTGGTGCGAGAACTTTAGATGGCTGGTGCGACTTGTCTGGCCTGCTGCCATACTTTGCAGACTGGCTGTGAGGCAATCTCCAGTTCCGCTTATGCCTCCTTCCACTCCCTTGAGCCTGCTTCTAGCAGGAGTAAGCCTTAATCCTTTGGCCGTCATCATAGGCGGATCCAGGATTGCCGATCAGGGGGCACCTTCCCGGGGGCGGCACACCATTCTTAACCGGGAAACCCTATCGGTGGGAGCCGACTTTCGTGTCCTGGGAGGGGGATGGTGGTGGGAAGGGAAATTTCAGGGGGCGTGGCCATTTCAGGGGGCGCCAAGGGTCGATGGTGGTGGGCACATACCCCCTTTGCCCCCTGGATCTGCCTATGGGGCATGTGCCCACTTTGCCGTCCCCCTGGATCCGCCTGTGGCTGCATTCCTTTTTAGCCCGGAAAACTGACATCTTGAAATAATTTGGTAGATATACGCCTTTATTTCTTTCAAGCCGTCTGAAATTCCAGTTTGAATGTACGATGGAAAACGCGTTTCCAAACACAAGCGTCGCCACCGGCAAAGAAGTGGGGGGGGCAGCAAACTTCAACCTGATGCTGACTACAAGCTTTGCTCCTAGGGACCAAAAACTTTTCGAATTTGCATTCTTCCCTGCCTTCTGCAGTGGCTGGTTATAAGCCGCTGCCACATACCAAACATAAAACACGTATAATTCACCGCTTACCATGCTATTCCCGGGCCCACCAACGTTGTTTACCTTTTGGAGTCCCTCTTTCGCGGCCATGTTGGAGGGCACACTAGCGCCGCTGGTGAGCGTGACCGGGGTCAATAAGGCTAATGTCTATGTATGGATTTCCAAATATGGAGGCCAAGCATAGGTCTGTTAGAAGGAAAGCTGGTAGCAAAAAATGTCTACTTTGATTCGTGTAAAAACGGCTTAAAATTATTTTACCAAATCAAATTTTAAAATTATTATTACCGATAACAATATTTGCTTGTAATAGACAAAAAATTTTACAGCAGCCGCAGACAGCGCACTAAAGACAAATAGTACATTATCACGTTTAGTAAGAGAATAAAGAAAAATTTACTGAATTATCACATGGTTTTTAATACTTTTTAGCCTTGAGGCTATTAAAGCTTGTGCTTCGGCCAGCTTCGGCTTTGTTGAATTTTTCTTCAAAGACATTAGTGGCGCATACTTGTTTTTTATCTTTATCACGGACTACATTACGCCCTGTGCAGGGCTCAGGGGCCCCGGGGGGTGCGAGGCCGGCTAAATACACAACACCCAAATGCGCACCACCTATTAGGTTATATATTCCTCGTCGCGATTTCGGCCCAAAATTCGGTGTGCATTTGGGCTCAGAGGACCTTGGCCAACATCCCTTTAGAACTGGGTCCCATTGACCCTCCAAAACTGGCCGGGTACCTCTAAAGTTTTCCTCTCCAGCGGATGGAAATCCCTCTGCTGATGACTAAAAAAAAAAAAAAAAAAAAAAAAAAAAGACTACATTCCGTGTTATTCTTCTTGTTGTTGTCTGTCTGCGACAACAGGGCGTGGTGCGGTAGTTGAATGTTGTTGAAGAAATTGAAGCCATTCACGTTTCATTCACGACATAAAGCACAGCCGTAGGTAATTTGAAATACTGTTGAGTATTTTTTTAGAGAGAGAAGCCAATTGAAACAGGGGTTGGTAGGGACGGCCATTTCCAATCACCAATTCCAGAGTTCTCTTTACAGTCAAGCTTTTGTTTCAATGCCTTCCAGTACCTATACGCAAAACACGTTTTTTTCTTCAATTCAAAGTGATTTTGACCCCAGTACCCACCATTCTTGGGTTGTATTTTGGTTGTGTCACTGAGTTGCTTTAAAGTTAGGTGAAGGAATAGGAATTACATCTGAAAATGTTGTTTCCAAAGAATGAAACTAGGGCCTGTTCCAGCGCCTCCTCAAACCTGCTCCAACCTCCTCAAAGCTTCTCCAACTTCCTCTCGCCTGGTCCAGCGCCTCCTTAAACTTCCTCCAAGCTCGCCAAAGCTCATCTCAAATCTAATCTGGCACTTGTACTGCTTTTTTCGCGTGCGGTCCTAGTGTGTGTGTGTGTTGTGTGAAATACATGTATGTATGGTTCCAAATTTAGAAATCTTGGGAATTTTTGGCTCCACACAAAACCCAGTGTCTCTATCTGGCAAAGCTGAGACGCTCCCCTAGCAGTACCTGCTTTGAGTGTACCCCATGCTGCTGTGTGGGGTGTGGTGCTTTAGATTCGGGAGGGTGGATTAAGAACTGGCATCTGGGTGTGTGTACTTGATGGATGTTTTACTGTTAAACTGAAATACATGTGTATTGACTTAAATCTAACCTCCTCTCAAACAAAAGGTGGTTTTTCAGAGGAGGTTGGAGGAGCTCAATTGTGGCACACAAATTTCAATTGAGAAACTAAAATAAGTTGTTTTACAGTGAGAAACAACATTTGTGGGCAGCTAAAGGGTTTTGATTACGTTGTTTTTCTGTATTCCACTTCCACTAAAAACATTAAATGAGTATCAAGAGGCCTTAATCAAATTTGATAAGTTTCTTAGCTGCGCCACGCCCGCCATATTGGCGCTGATCAGGCGCAATCAGCTGATACATCATCTAATCTCATTCAAAATCGGTCCAGCAGACCCTGGTTTTTGCGCCTTCTCCGCCTTACTCCAAGCTACTCTCATCTTTTTCTAAGGAGGCGCTGGAACAAGCCCTTAGTGAGAGCTGTGTTCTGTGGTGTGGTTGTGCAACATTATTTTTTCTCTTTCATCTAGTTGAATTGATACTTTTTCCATCTTATAAAGTTGGAAAATTGCATCAAGGAGGCAATGAAGTGCTGGAAAGTCACAGTTATCTTTTGTCTATTATCTTAGTTTTAGATGAAATGTGGAAACCATTATTATGAATTTTGCTTCATCCAGATTGGCTCTGGTCCGGCACAGTCCCAGCATCTAGCCTTTGGTCCCGGCTTTAGTCCTGCTGGGACCAAACCTGGTCCCGGTGCCGGGACCCCTGGACCAAAAAGTCCCACCTCTGACAACATTCATATTGCTGGAAAGTCAAGCAATTGTCACCATGTTGCACCACCACATCGTTCTTGGAGGCTACTACTAACCAGGGCCAAAGGCCTTGAAATGTAGTGCTTCTGATGTAATATATAGTTTGATGATAATTAGCTCCTTACGACTGAATTTCAACATCCTTAGAAATTGCGCGGGTCAGGGTGAATTATAACATTTATTTTTGAAGTTTTTGTGCAAAAGAAACTTTTCAGAGTACCCCAAATATGAAATGAGAATTTTTTCTATTCGGAAACAATATGGCTTAGCAATATTTTAGGTCATGTCACTCGAAATTTTGAGTGGAACAATGCAAGCATTGTCAAATAATTTCAACATCATTGGCTTTAAAGAGTAATGCTATAGTTTTATGATCTTTTGTGGTTTATCATATATGAAATAAAAAATTATGCTGTGTTAGATTGATAAAACGATCCTAATATTGGACGTTTTTTCTACAGTTTTTAAAAGAAATGGTACCTAAAGAGGGAATCTTCCCAAGTCATGAAAATTTCACCTCTATGTATTTCTCGGAATATCTCCAAAGGCAGCCAAAATATTTAGATGAATTTCAGGATGCTTTTAGAAAAATAGTGAGAGATTAAGGTACAATTAGTTTTTTCCATTACAAACTCCAAATCTCTGCGTGATTTAAAGGTGGAGAATTTTGACATCCTTTTCACCCTCAGGGGCCTGCCTGGTCAGTTTACTCACATCAGAAAAACCGTACTTGGCAACCGGTGTCGACAGGCTGGCCTGAATTTGACGCGAGATGTCTTTCTAGCATTGTGAAATTTAATTTTCCGCAGTTGAGATTGGTGTTTGCCAAACTGTGGTGTTTGTGTACGTTTCTGTATTGCATGCAGGGTATTGAAGCTCATAAGTAGCGTTTGGTAGTTGGTAACTTTTAAGTAGCCAGTGTTGGTATGTCTTATGGCTTAAGCAGGGTAATTCTGAACCTCAACCTGTTGTTCATTATTTATTTCAATGATGTTAGTATAATTCAAGTTTGAGAAATCCAGGTACCTGGGTAAAGGTAAGTTAATGTTTTCATGGGGGCCATTTGACTAGGTATTTTTATTGTGTGATTGCATGCTGCAATTTCTTAATGAATGCAAGTGAAAACTGAGGGACTGAATCCCGCTGGTGTAGGTAGAATTTAAAAAATAAGTTTGTTTGAAAATATTCTCTTCAAATGGACAAGTTTTGGAATTTTCCCTGCCTTTTAGACATATTAGCCTGTTAAAGGATCTAAAGCAAGGCCTACCTCACCTGAGGTATTGTTTTGGTAGGTAGGTATTCCAGACTTTGCTTTATTTACATCTTAATGCTGTAGGTTTGTGGCTTATTAATGTATTCACTTGAACGTTTCTTATGCTTTTATTGTGGAAAAATGCTAAACTCGGCAGGAGTTGGATTTGTGGGTTTCTCAAGTTGGTTTAACTTCGGTTAAAACAGTTGATTTTAATATCAATATTGGTCATCCCTTACTTGTTTTTGTATTTCACATACATATGATGTTTTAGTACATGTATTTTTAGTGCATTTTCTTGTTTTCCGAGATCTTCTGATCCTACATTTGCTTTTTCCCCTATTTTTTCAAGTAATTTTGACCTCTTTTCCCTGAATTTTGACATCCCACACTCTACAGAAAAGTAATTTCAGGACACTGGCTCATTGGCTTATGTTGATGCTGACTCAACCCAATATGTTGAGCGCCAGTGAGTTGACTGATTCAAACCACACCTAGGAGTGAGGCAACTCAACTCTGGTTCAAGAAAGATTGAGTCCACTCAGAGTCAACTCTGACTCTGAGATCTGAACAAATGTTATGTTGACCATTGTTTTGCTCACTGATATGAACAATAATTGGAATAAATCAATAGAATATGTAATCGCCAATGTCTTTCAATGACAATTTCCAAATGTTTGGGTATCAAAGCTTATTGGTTTATAATTGTTCATGAAAATGGAAAAAGACTGCTCAAACCCAGTCTTCAAGTGGTGATTCATATGATTTTGCCTCTTTCCGACGTCTGCTCTTCAGGCAGAGGACAGCAAGTATCATATGATGCGTTCCTCATTACACTTTTTTACTCTGTTGCAGGACTTTGCAAGCTCCCATTCCCAGGAATAGGATGCAGGCAACCACCATGTCTTCCCTCTACTTCTTCAACATACCAGGAGGAGCCTGGGTGGCACTCACAGCAGCAGGCTTCATCACATATTATCTCTCTAAATGTGTGCAGGTTCGTCAGTTAGTACCATGACATGTTGTGGTGGTGCAATCAAGGAGTTGATTTGTGTGCTACAAATAGTGTCGTCCAGCGTATGTAGATTGTAAATGATTGTATTCCATCAATCAGCTAGTTCATAAATTGGTCGATCAATTAATGAAAGGGATTCGTTCACATGAGGTGCCTGCTTCTTCCTAAATGGATGCTATCGTAGCCTGGGATCCATTTCATCCATTCTATTTTGCGTTCCACTGAAAGAATGTAGACTTCCGGCAAGAAACATCGGCTATCCTGGATCTTCCATCTTGTGGCTGTTACGCCTGTGCCCGGCAGAAGTGCTTCAGGTCCCTTGTGGCGTGAGAGGTGTACTAACGGCGTGTCTCGGCGTCTCCCCAGAGGCCAGTGCTGGCTGTGAAGCCGGACAGCAAGTTCGGCGTCTTCCTGTCCTCCCACCTACCGCTGCTGCAGCAGCGCTACTGGCCCACCCCTGGTGTCTGGAGCCGCGCCTTCAGACCATCCTCGGCAGCATCTTCCGCAGTCAGCTGCCCACCATCGACTACCAGAGGTGAGCAATGCCGGGCATTGACTACCGTAGGTGGGAATTACCAATCAAAGACTACGAGAGTTGAGAAATACCCAACATCAGCTACCAGAGGTGAGAGCCGGCCCCCACCAGAAATGTCCGCCGACTAACAGAGGTGAATGATAGTCAGGATCTGTTTGGCCGTCATCTACTTGCTAAAGATGAGGGATTGTTGTAATGTGGATGCAAAATCTTTCCAGCTCGAGAATCTTGAAATCCCCGTTTTAATCCGTATTGTTTTCTCCGGAAAATAAGCGGATCCCTGTACTATTGTCCAATGAGAGCATCCGGTGAGAACCCGCGGGCTTTCCGGGGTTTTAGGCCGTAATCTCTCAAAGGACCGGGGTTGCGTCCGATCAAATCCCCGTCGTCACGGACCAATGTTAAAGGGAAAGTGGCACCTTCATAACGTGATTTTAACTGCGATAGCCAAGTTCTAAAGCAAGTCGGAAAACCCGGTACTCCATATATCATTTGTCTGGAACTCGGGATTTCCGTAGAAAACAAAACCTATCTGCAATGTACCCCTCATGTACCCCTAGCAGCAGGCCACAGTTGTCATGGCTGTTGGTGTGACGACATATGCTGACGTCACGATGAGCACCAGCCAATCGAAGCTCTTGAAGATTTTCGAGTACGGTAGTGGTTGCCATATCATGACATCATCCAGAGGCAGAGGTTTATTTCTTTCCTAGGGAGTATTTTAAAAATCAAAATATTGAGCTTGTTGCACATTTTCAGAGAAATCATGAGTGGTTTCATTATTTTTGGCTAAAAGACGCCTAATACTAAATTCCAGGATTCGACCAAGGTGCCACATTCCTTTAAGTCTGACTGTGTTGTGATTATTCGACTGAAAGCGTGCCTTCTGCATGTTAAAATCCACAAACTATTTGTTTTCCATTTGTATAAGCAATGGTGGTTATTTGCATGATGGCGCTTCCAGAGACGCATCATTCATGTGATTTGGATTGTGCGTGTAATGAAATTGGAATGTGATTGAAACCCGTGTTGATAAGGTGACGGTAAAACTTTGCATTCAGTTCCAAAACAAATTAGCACTGGGGAAACTGGCAGCTTTATGAAGGATACTTGCGCCGTGTGTGCCTGGCTCTGGCGGAGGGTGGATTCAGAAGTGCTGGCTTGGCCGCGGGATGCGGTATATTTGGGTTTGCGGGAGCAGACAATTGCCTTTACTGCCGGTCGGCTGGGGTTCAAGGAACGGTTGACGCCAGCGCTCTCACTTACGGCAATTGTGGTTTAACGGTGAACCAACTACCAAGGTTCTACGGTGTTGCTGCTCCATCCTGTCAGGGGAGTCTTTGGGGATAAGACTACTCATTCAGAGAGCCTTCATAATTAAATAACTACATATCAGGAGGAATACTAGTGATACATGAATGGTTAATCCTTTGCTTGGTTTGAAGAGGCTGAACTGGAGCCGGCTGTGCCTACTGGAAAAGTGTGGAGTGTCTCCCGTGCCCTGTGTCGGGGCCCAGGCCTCGCCACTGCTGCTGCTCTGCCGTCGCTGTCTCTTTATTGGAGCTTATCACGGCAAATGACACCAGGAGCCGTGTGAGAGGTGTCAGAACACGCTGTCCTTCGCGTTCCATCTGGCCGTATCATCGTCAGCAGTACCGTCTCGAGCTCTCATTCGCGGTACGGGGGTTTTCAACTGTGTATCATCGTTATCATCGCTATTCTGGTGTTTTAGACGTGCAGCCTTGTGCGGTCTTTACCGTCCACATCGCTGAACGAGTTAGCAGTGCGGCCCGTCCGGCTCGTGACACCGTACGACAGTCACCACGGCCAGCCCGGTGCCCAGTCGGCGCCGCTGGCCTCACTCCGTCATGGCGTCGCGTCACGTCACGAGCGTGTGCACCCTCTCAGATCGATACACGCTGCTGAGGTGCACGGGTCGTGTACCTGGCCGAACCCTACCGACCGCTGGGAGGGGGTAACACTGCCGTCACCGGTTCCGACTGTGGAGGCGATGCGTGCAGAGGCGGATCTAGACTGGGCACTGGCGGAGCCAAGGGGAAAGGGGGCTGCGCCCCCTCCCCAAAAGCCTTAAATAATATTTTGGCTCCCAAAAGGACCAAATGTTATCCGTTTTCAATTAAAAATACTGTTTTCGCGATTCTGTCTCAATTTAGCCCCTCCCCCTCAAAACGTTGGCTTGACCCCGTTCAAAAAATGTTCCTGGATCCGCCAATGAGACTGGGTGATGGGAGTTGGCTGAGTGGGGCAGCATAGCCAAAGCATTGACGGCTTAATGTTCAAGGAGATTGGAAGGTTAGTGGGTAAATGGTTCTGCTGATCCACCGCTGCGTTCCGGTCTATTGAAAAATCGATGACGGGAGGGTATATTTAAGAAAAACACCTGACATCAGGTTTGCGATATGTTTTCATTGACCTAAACTCGAGCAGTATGGCCGACGTGCTAGTGCTGTAAAACCGAAAATGATCTCAAAACAGATATTTAAACCACTGATTAAAATTTTGTCCGTTGTCTCATTTTCACACACATGACAGCCTCGATACCGTGGACGATGGCCAGATACTGTTCATGATTTAGCTGAGAAAGTGCATCCAATCAACCCCCCTCCCGTCGTGGGAAAATGCATTAAATCCAGAATTATCTATCCAATAGACCATGTGCCCACCAACGGACGTATCTAAGGAAGGGGGACACACTCATGTCTCCCCACTCTTCCGATTTTCTTCGAGTCATTTCCGTTTGTTACAACATGAGCAAGCCTCTGGTAGAGGGGTGTATTTTTGTAATTCTGAATTTGCGAGAGGTCTATAGACCGATCGGTGGGTTTTGTTGGAAATCCGATCATCATGCAGGTTGGCGCCGCCCAATCTGTCGGGCAAGTAATGTGGTCAATTCCAGCTCCACTTCATAGTCCTCTGGCAGCTGAGCATGAGGTATAGCTGGTAAGGTTCTGTCCTCCTATTTATGTCCTAAGCATTGTACGTTTGGTAGACTTTATGGCTAAGAATAGAATTTGACGACGTGTTAGTGAAGTTCAGATGGTGTGTGGAAAAGCACTTTCCAACTGAACGTCTACTGGATGGAAGCGATTATGCCCCAAAAGGTGGAGCAGTTTTGTACTGAAGTCCATACGATTCACAAAAACACAACTTGCATGCAAAAGCCGCCCCGGTAGCTCAGTTGAAAGAGCTCTGAAGTCTCTGGCCTCGCTGCTTGGAACCCACGCAGTAGTGGTACGTGGAAGACACCGGGGTCGGCACCCCTGGGACGCTCCTCCGGCGCTCAATATTTAGGCGACCTAGGTCAGCTGGCAACTGATCTGGAGGAGGAAACTTGGGGTGGTGCAGCCGCACTTCTACTTTGTGGGACGTTAAACGCTGGCATCCAGATTTGCTCGTCATTGTGAGATTTGTCCGTTCTGGTGGTGGGATTGGGGCCTCTTTTACAACTTCCTAATGATTATCATGTATGATTTGTTCCCAGAAGCTGAACTTGCAGTAACGCTGGACAAAATTTACATGGAGATTAATTCTCTTGGCCCTACTCCTTGGCGCAAACCATATTGGAGCAAGAAACCACAAAAAACTCTATGTTTTGTCGGAGCACTCAAAAATAATGTTTTAGCGCGCCATAAGCACGTTTCTTGCACTGTGCGTCACAGCTGACTGGTTGATTTGCATCCGTAGCTTTGGCGTGTAGCCGTCAGGTGTTGACTGCTGTGCGCTGCAAGAAGCGGATGAACCCAGGTTTATAGGACGAACCTGCTGGCGATGGTTTGTTGGCACTGGCCATTTTGGCTTGCAACCGTCACGGGTTGACCACTGTGACTGCAGGGAGCTAGCGTAATTGCTGGACGGCGGTGTGCTGGTTTTGGCTGTTTTGGCGTGTAACTGTAACACCGCGACCACTGTGCGCGGCAGGGAGCTGGTGGACCTGCCGGACGGCGGCGTGCTGATTTTGGCCACTTTGGCGTGTAACCGTAACACGTTGTGACCACTGTGCGCGGTAGGGAGCTGGTGGACCTGCCGGACGGCGGCGTGTTGGTTTTGGCTGTTTTGGCGTGTAACCGTCACATTGTGACCACTGTGCGCGGCAGGGAGCTGTGGACGTGCTGGTTTTGGTTTTTTGGCGTGGTACTGTAACACCTCGACCACTGTGCGCTGCAGGGAGCTGGTGGACCTGCCGGACGGCGGTGTGCTGGCGCTGGACTGGCACCGGCAGTCGTTCAGAGGCAGCCGACCTCGCGACGACCCGCACCCGATCGTACTGCTGGTGCCCGGACTTACCGGTAAGACGCCTGCTCGGACAGCTGAGCTGAGGGACGGGTGCCCTGGTGTCCGGACAGCCGAGCTGAGGACGGGTTCCCTGGTGCTGGGACAGCTGAGCTGAGGGACGGGGTGCCCTGGTGCTGGGACAGCCGAGCTGAGGGACGGGTGCCCTGGTGTACGGACTCACCGGTAGGACGCCTGCTCGGGCAGCGGAGCTGAGGGACGGGTGCCCTGGTGTCCGGACAGCCGAGCTGAGGGACGGGTTCCCTGGTGCTGGGACAGCTGAGCTGAGGGACGGGGTGCCCTGGTGCTGGGACAGCCGAGCTGAGGGACGGGTGCCCTGGTGTACGGACTCACCGGTAGGACGCCTGCTCGGGCAGCGGAGCTGAGGACGGGTGCCCTGGTGTCCGGACAGCCGAGCTGAGGGACGGGTTCCCTGGTGCTGGGACAGCTGAGCTGAGGACGGGTGCCCTGGTGTACGGACTCACCGGTAGGACGCCTGCTCGGACAGCTGAGCTGAGGGACGGGTGCCCTGGTGCTGGGACAGCTGAGCTGAGGGACGGGGTGCCCTGGTGCTGGGACAGCCGAGCTGAGGGACGGGTGCCCTGGTGTACGGACTCACCGGTAGGACGCCTGCTCGGACAGCTGAGCTGAGGGACGGGTGCCCTGGTGTCCGGACAGCCGAGCTGAGGACGGGTTCCCTGGTGCTGGGACAGCTGAGCTGAGGACGGGTGCCCTGGTGTACGGACTCACCGGTAGGACGCCTGCTCGGACAGCTGAGCTGAGGACGGGTGCCCTGGTGCTGGGACAGCCGAGCTGAGGGACGGGTGCCCTGGTGTCCGGACAGCCGAGCTGAGGGACGGGTTCCCTGGTGCTGGGACAGCTGAGCTGAGGACGGGTGCCCTGGTGTACGGACTCACCGGTAGGACGCCTGCTCGGACAGCTGAGCTGAGGGACGGGTGCCCTGGTGTCCGGACAGCCGAGCTGAGGGACGGGGTGCCCTGGTGCTGGGACAGCCGAGCTGAGGGACGGGGTTCCCTGGTGCTGGGACAGCCGAGCTGAGGACGGGTGCCCTGGTGTACGGACTCACCGGTAGGACGCCTGCTCGGACAGCTGAGCTGAGGACGGGTGCCCTGGTGCTGGGACAGCTGAGCTGAGGGACGGGGTGCCCTGGTGCTGGGACAGCCGAGCTGAGGACGGGTGCCCTGGTGTACGGACTCACCGGTAGGACGCCTGCTCGGACAGCTGAGCTGAGGGACGGGTGCCCTGGTGCTGGGACAGCGGAGCTGAGGGACGGGTGCCCTGGTGTCCGGACAGCCGAGCTGAGGGACGGGTGCCCTGGTGTCCGGACAGCCGAGCTGAGGACGGGTGCCCTGGTGCTGGGACAGCCGAGCTGAGGGACGGGTGCCCTGGTGTACGGACTCTCCGGTAGGACGCCTGCTCGGACAGCTGAGCTGAGGGACGGGTGCCCTGGTGTCCGGACAGCCGAGCTGAGGGACGGGTTCCCTGGTGCTGGGACAGCCGAGCTGAGGACGGGTGCCCTGGTGCTGGGACAGCCGAGCTGAGGGACGGGTGCCCTGGTGTACGGACTCACCGGTAGGACGCCTGCTCGGGCAGCGGAGCTGAGGGACGGGTGCCCTGGTGTCCGGGTGGCGCAGGCTTATGCTGCGATTTTTTTTCTGTCCGTTAATCTCTGGTATGAACTCTGGCATGTCGTTTTCTTTAAATGCAACGCTCAGTTGCTGCCTTTGATGCGTCTCATTTAGGTAATGTTAGGTGTCATCGTCCTCTTAAAGCCTGGAGTCTGAGAGTTTGCTAAGGATCTGACCCGCTTTTTTTAGACGAGTGCACTCCCGCTGTGCGGAGTGTGTCAGCTCCCCCACACGGGAGCGACATGTTAGCGTGCCCGGCACGCGAAGCCAGAACCGGCTGTCATGGCGGCTTCTCTATTGTACTCCCCTGTCGGGTTGTCACCTGTATACTCTGTCAGCTCTTTACCTGGTTTTCCCAGGGGGTGTCGGGACGTCGCCCTCTTCTCTAGTTCCCGTGTCGGGGTGTCAGGACGTGTCCCGTTTACTCCTGATTCGGTAGGGTGGTAGAAGCGGTAGGTTTTAAAGCGCGTCCGGTTCCACTTGGTTCCCTGCGCTTCCACTTCCGGTTCTGCCGCTCCCGGGGATAGCTCCGGCAGAGCCGCCGCTGTGTATAACTTAGTCTCTACCTGTCACTGGATTTTGTCATTTAACTGGTTTTGATTTGTTCCTTAATAGAACCATGACAATTTTAATAGTGTTAAAACGGGGAAAATAGAACCGACATGGAAGCAAATTAAATCAACTGTTCCAGCCTGGAAATTATACGCATGCTCGGAATAGCATCTGTCTAGTTTATTTCGATATGTCCTATGTAGCAGGAATTTGTGCGCCCTGCTGTAATATTGACTACCCGTCTGTAACAACGCCGATGCCATCGTTTGTGGCCCTGAATTGATGTGATCACGTAATGACCTCTATCGTGTCCTTCTATTGGCGCCATTTGTAACGTGATCGCCACACTGAAGAAACATTGAGACCAGCTGTGGCGCGGTCTTTGCTATGACAGATGCGTCCACCACTCGGTGGCTGGAGTTCAAAATGGTGGTTATGAAGCGGCGGATGGGAAATAAACATCGCCATTGTCACAGGAAATATGTAAATATCGGAAACTCGATTTCCACTGTACTATGAGCTTTGTTGACTGGTGCATGTTGCCGTAGTAGAACTACAAATATGGCCCAGGTTATGCGGGAGCGGTAGCACCCTAGAACCCAAGTTCAGGGCTGCATCTAAGCTTTTCGCTAAATCGAGTGAAAAATGCAAATTCACAAGATGTTGACAGAAATGCCAGTTTTTCCGCTGAGCCGTTGACTGTTAGCACCGGAGGCGGTAATCTCAGCCGATCCGCTTCCAGTGAAATCAGTCACTCCCGCCGCTTTCGCCTCGCTTCCCACAGCTTCGCATGTCTGGCGTCTCCGGTGTGACTCCCGTATCGGAGTGTCTCCTGTATGACTCCCGTGTCGGGCCGTCTCCTGTATGACTCCCATGTCGGGCCGTCTCCTGTATAACTTCCGTACCTCCCGTATGATGCCTGGTATCGGGGTGTCTCCTGTATAACTCCCGTGTCTGTGCGTCTCCTGTATAACTCCTGTGTCGGGCCATCTCCTGTGTGACTCCCGTGTCGGGCCATCTCCTATATAACTCCCGTGTCGGGGCGTCTCCTGTATAACTCCCGTGTCGGGGCGTCTCCTGTATAACTCCCGTGTCGAGGCGTCTCCTGTATAACTCCCGTGTCGGGGCGTCTCCTGTATAACTCCCGTGTCGGAGCGTCTCCTGTGTGACTCCCGTGTCGGGCCATCTCCTGTGTAACTCCCGTGTCTCCTGTATAACTCCCGTGTTTGTGCGTCTCCTGTATGACTCCCGTGTCGGGGCGTCTCCTGTATGGCTCCCGTGTCGGGCCGTCTCCTGTATAACTCCCGTTTCGGGCCGTCTCCTGTATGACTCCCGTGTCGGGCCGTCTCCTGGACGACTCCCGTGTCGGGCCGTCCCATGAGACTGCCGCGGTCGGCAGGCAGCAGCCAGTCCGACTACATCCGCAGTCTGATCCTGGTCTCGGAGCGGATCGGAGCCAGCTGCGTGGTGTTGAATCAGCGCGGCAGAGGCGGCGTACAACTCAAGGTATCGGACAGGGGCCTCCGCAAACCGAAAACAAAACACTCAGCACAGACATGTGTCAGGGGAGTGCGGGATCTCATGTTTTCCAAATTCTGGAACTGAAAACACGTTAGAAATAAACATAACAAGCCAAATTTCGTTTGTTTGGAATGAAAGAGCAAATAACGTTTGGATTCTGTGGGTGTTAACGGGAGCTTTTACGGTCACTCAGGCTTTCAGGGTCAACAGGAACACTTGAAATGTGCGGCATGTCTGGCGAGATGTTACCCTCCATTCTCCGTTGCGGGCAGCAGTGCCTTCTGGCCGTTATTGCCGCTGCTCCTCTACGGGGAGCTATTTTAGTATTTCTATCCATGAAGGTTAACAGATGCCTAATTCAGATAGCTGTACTCAACTCCTGACGTATGGCCAAGGTCATGATATAAATGAAAATTACGTCTAGATAGCCCCCAGGAGCTCCGTCAGGTGCCGTGCTCTCTTCGATGGTAGGCTGGTCTGAGCCAGCTGACGGGTCTGCTACCTGTTGTTGTTGTTGCTGACCTGCCGCCTCGGCAGACGCCGCGGACCTACTGCGCCGCCAACAGCGACGACCTCAGCTTTGTCATCGACCGCCTGCACAGCTCCTACCCGCGCGCACGCATCGTCCTGACTGGTGTCTCGCTCGGAGGGTCAGTAACTCTGCTCGCAGGGGCTCGCAACTGCCCCTGGGAAGGTCAATAACTCCTCGGAGGGTTCGTAACTGCCGCTCGGAGGGCCCCAAGTCACTGTTCGTAGGGTCCTTAACTAGCGTTCGTAGGGTACTTACCTAACGTTCGGAGGGTTCTTAACTACCGTTCGGAGGGTTCGTAACTGTCGCTGAGAGGATCAGTAACCTTTGTTCGAAGGGTTACTCCTGAACTCCCTGAAAAGGGGAATGCTATTTGGCATTATGTCTGAAAAGAACAATTATCGATCCGGAGGTAAAATTAAAAAGCCGTGTACCGACACGCCCCTGCCACACACTGGCAGGGGCGTTGTATTAATGTTTAGGTTGGGCAGCCAGCTGCAGGATGCAACTTATTTTCACAACTGGCGGGGTGTGAACTTCTTGTTTTATGTTGATTCTAGAATACCTCAGAAGCAGGGCTGTAGAAAGCAGGGCTCAGAAGCGGGGGAAATTGCGGTGAGACCGGCCGGGAAGACAGAAATAAAGCAAAATAGATAAATGGGTCAGAGATTCTGAGGGTACAATTTTGAAAACTTAAATCGATTCGATTAGTTTCAAAGTGGGGGTGGTTCTATAGGAAACCCCATAGCGTAGCGAATCTTAGTGGCGTTGATGAGAATTGGCGGAACATTTGAAAAGCAGGCCGTGAGAAAAGCACTTTATAATAGTGCTGTCAAGTGCAAGAATACGCGAGGTTGGTTTGCAAGTTCCATATGAAGATTATAAAATCGGACAGGGCGTGTTTGTAAGCACGCAGAAAGCACCGTTAAGCTGACATTGGTCAGTAACCTCAGAAGGGCTATGCGTAGCCTGCGCAGAATAATGCAGCATGGCGGAACAGAATGTGCCGGGTCGAAAAATTCGCGGTCGGTAGGACTCGAACCTACGCTCCCAGAGGGAATCTGATTTCTAGTCAGACGCCTTAACCACTCGGCCACGACCGCTGGCAGTGACTGCTGCTAAGCCCTGAAATACCCACAAAACAGTATCGTTTACGACGTAGCTAGCTCGGCGCTGAAAATGAATGCCAATTATCGTGTCTGCAGACTTCAACTGCCTTGACTATGCCTTTCCCCGCTCTGGAAGGAGCCCCAGGGCTTAAGAGATCAGAATTCGCTCGCATTGTGGGAGATATAAAGGAGAAGGAGAGTCAATGACTAGGCAAGCATCGTTAGGGACAGTTTAACGCATTTTTAATGAATACCATTGCATTTAAATGTAAATCAATAACCTCATTTTTGAAATACATTGCCTAACTGAATGATTTTCGAGTGCCTTTTTCGAACGAGCTTAGAAAGTTTGATATTTTCGGGGGCCCCGATACAAACACTTAGGGACCTCCGAGACCAACAATTGAGAATTCCTGAGACCAGAGACGGCGGAACGTCCGAAGTTAAGGGGGTGAGGGGCACCATGGGCTTTTCAACCCATTTCTTCCCCGTCAACGCCATGGACTTAGTGTTAAAATGTCTGATTTAATGGGGGGCACCGTGCCTCGATGCCCCCAGTTTCTCCGCCAGTGCCTGCGACCAACTCTTGGGACCCCCTAGACCAACACTCGGGTGGCGTTTGGGTTCCCCCGGAGCGCCCATCGGATATCACTGGGGGTAACTATCACGTGGGTAACTATTGTCCCCTCCGTCCAGGATGATCGTGGGTAAATAGTGTCCCCTTCTGTCTAGGATGATCGTGGGTAACTACCTGCAGCAGCAGTCGGCGGCGGCCGTGCAGAAGGTGTTGGCCGCCATGGTGATCTCAGTACCCTGGAACGTGTTCGTGGGCACGGCCAGTCTGGAGCGACCGGTCATCAACCTGCTGCTCAACAAGCACCTGGCCGAGTGTCTGGTGGACTCCGTCAAACTGTGAGTGCCCGGTGGACTCCGTCAAACTGTGAGTGCCCGGTGAACTCCGTCAAACTGTGAGTGTCTGGTGGACTCCGTCAAATTGTGAGTGCCCGGTGGACTCCGTCAAACTGTGAGTGCCCAGTGGACTCCGTCAAACTATGAGTGCCCAGTGGACTCCGTCAAATTGTGAGTGCCTGGTGGACTCTGTCAAACTGTGAGTGCCCGGTGGACTCCGTCAAACTGTGAGTGCCCGGTGGACTCCGTCAAACTGTGAGTGCCCAGTGGACTCCGTCAAACTGTGAGTGTTTCGCGGAGGACCTTCTGTGCGTGCCTAGTGGAGTGATACTGTTTCAATCGACGTGGAAACAGAACGCCAGATGAGACGGAACTGAACGCCATCACCGGAGGAAGCTATATATGTTGGCTTTCAAAATTTATCTTGGAACTCCGGAATATATCTGACCATGGTGGTGCAATGTTTTTTCAACGGATACAAAAAATATGTCGAAACCGTAAACAGATCCCTGGAAAATCGGTAAAGCATTTAAGCACCTAAACGGTACAGTAACAGAAAATTGACATCCTAAGAAAACCATTGAATAAAATGAATCTGATCATAGCAGCCGTTGAGCTCGACATGAGGATTTGACCCTGCCGTTGACCTCTAGCCATTACCTCTGACCTTGTCTTTAGTGTGGAGACACCTGAAGTAGACTAGACGAATAAGCAGTGCCTAGCCTGTACCAAGTGTCTTATGAACCTCGGTAGCAGTGGGAAACAAACGTATCACGAGCTGTAACTCTCAGCTGGATCTGCAGCTGGACAGAGTCGTGCAGCACTGTTGATGTCGGTGACGCTGTTTCCAGGCACGAGGACGTGATTAACGTACAGGGCGTGCCGTGGGACTGGAAGGAAGTGGTCAAGGTGAGCATGATTACCATTGGCAGAGGCTGAGTTGGTGCAAGCTGGCAGGGGTATGTGAAAATGAGGACTCTGCGTGGTTTGAAGCTGTGCGTGATTTGAAGCTGACTAACCTGTCCGGTTTGAGATTGGAATCTGTCACTGCTGATTTAACCTTTCCACGGAATACATGCGTGGGGGCGTGAATGTAGATAAATGTTCTGGTGATGTGCATTGTCGTCAGTGATTCATATGCTGTCAAAATTCTAAGAATTTGGCTCACACTACCCTCCACCTGTCATGGCCAATCTGGGATCCGTCCCCCAAGTAAAAAGTCCGTGGCGACGCCCCTGAATGCACCAAGTTTGCTGCACATTGCACGTGCTTCCTGCGTGACTGGCTCTCCAAATTTTTGTTCTTTTTTCACTCAGCTCAATCTCTTTTCATCGTGTTCGTTTCTTATGCACAGACTGTCCATTAGCCTAGCACTCAGATAACAGTATATCACCACACATCTGAATCCTCGTGTCGTCTTCCTTCTAGCATCCGCACAGGGCCCCCAAAAGTATGGCTTTGAGTCGAAGACCATGCCCAGGCAATCTTAATCTTGCACTCACCCATCATGGCTGAGAGTGTATTCTCACTTCAATAGCCAGTGTTCATGTTTTCCCCCTTGCATTATATGAACTCTTCCTCGCTTGAGTGAAATTAAATCAAGTATAAAATCACGCCAAGGCTCAGTATTCATTTTGAATTGTGTTTCCGGATATGAGGAAGCGTAATCCAAAATTTATTTCACTTAGAGCACGAATCATACATTTTACATTTTCTCTTTAGCGTCCCCTATGACCTTGTGTGGATTGTCCCCTCTGTGCTGAGGTGCAAGCCTGATTTGGGGACAGTGCCCGGCACGATGAGCCGCTCCTCCCCGCGTCGGCAGTCACGCACGATCCGCGAGTTCGACTCCTCGTTCGTGGTGAAGCAGTTCGGCTTCCGCAGCGTGGAGGACTACTACTCGGCCGCCTCGCTGGCAGACAAGCTGGACCGGATCAAGGTACCGCTGCTGGGCCTCAACGCTGCCGACGACCCCTTCATACCGTTCCCAGGTCAGCTGTGCAACCGTTGCAGCGCCGTTACGGCGCTGCTGTTCGCTGGAGAGAGCTAATGTGGTGTTCATCAGATGCAACTTAACTTATTCGAGGCACATTGATGAAAATGGTGTTCGAGGAAGAGAGATATTACGCTGAATTTTGAATTTTTGTTCATTATCTGTCCCGTGGTATATAGTTTCTAAATATGGTCGGGCCCACTCTCCCCTGGAAGAATTTGCGACTGGATTTGCCAAGCTATTAATTGGTCGACAGGCGCTCTCCGCACGTTTTTAACATCAGCCGACAGAAATCTCGGCATATCCTGTTTGATGTGAGGGGGCCTTTATTTGAAGCATCACCATAATGTTCTGCTGTCGTGCCGGGATGCATCCCTCTTCAGGTCTTTCCGGTCACCAAGTGTCTAGTCTCCTCTATCGCTTTGTCTCCTCGCTCGCCATCACCATGTGAAGGATTTTGCTCAAGGGCGCGTGACGGCTGTGGTCATTCGGAATTTATATTAATGTGCAGACGACGCACGGATTGCGTACCGAAAGCTCTCTCTCTCTCTCTCTCTCTCTCTCTCTCTCTCTCTCTCTCTCTCTCTCTCTCTCTCTCTCTCTCTCTCTCTCTCTCTCTCTCTCTCTCTCTCTCTCTCTCTCTCTCTCTCTCTCTCTCTCTCTCTCTCTCTCTCTCTCTCTCTCTCTCTCTCTCTCTCTCTCTCTCTCTCTCTTTCTCTCTCTCTCTCTCTTTTTTTTTTTTCTCTCTTTCTCTTTCTTTTTTTTCTCTCTCTTCTTTCTCTCTTTTCTCCTCTCTTTCTTCTCTCTTTTCTTCACACCCACACTGACGGCATCTCCGTCGCAGGAGTGCCCCTGGAGGCGGTGAGACAGACCTCGCACGTGGCCATCGTGATGACGTCACACGGCGGCCATATTGGATTCATGGAAGGACTGATGCCTCTGCGACAGAATTACATTGACCGCGTGTTCGCCGAGTACTGCCACGCCGCACTCACTAACCCGGAGCTGATACAACAATGAGACCGCCCATCACTAGCTCTCTATTATCTTTGAGTCATTAGTGAACACTAGCAGTATGCACTCTGCTGCACGAATGAACTAGTCTTCTCTTTTTATTCCAGCCGTAGATGTAGATGGTCCTTAGACAGTTTTAAAAAGATGATGATTGCCTGGGTCGTGCATGTGAACGCGAAACAGAATCGAGATCGACGAGGCATCGTTCTGAGATGATTTAAAGAAAGGGGAGAGCATTCGATGCAAAAGCGTTGTTTTGAATCGTATCGTGAAAGGGTTCATCCTAGTCTGACTTAGTGGGATTGGCTGTATGTCTGCTAGTCCGAGGTTAGCGTGAAAAGTGTTTTACTAGTTTAAGGTAAATGTGAACTTCAAGTACTCAATACTATTTCTGAGACTTGTTTATAGGTAGATATCAAAGGACAGGCCCACTTTGTTCGCTTCTACGCCGACGATAAGTTAACAAATCGATACTAGTAACGATGGAAAATCTAGTCCAGACTTTGGAGTCTAGGTGTGAGGCAGCTCGCTAATGCAAATACGTTAATTTGGAACGTTTCGACACCGAGTTGTAAAAGGGCCCCTGAAGGAAGCGCGGGTTTGTTTTGCTTCCGAGACTCTCTTCCAGGGACCGCGCCTATTCCAGCGCTCGCGGTCCCCTAGCGGTAGTGTCATTTCGGCGGCCCAGTCATCAGAGGCTTTTCCTGTCGTTGGAGAAGTCTCTGGCTCTCCTGGGCGCGGCCTGAAACCTGGATCGTTCTGAGCCCCGGCCCAGTGCTGGTACGCACAAAATACCGCCTCCAGCCGCGCAGTACCAGCTCAAACACCATTTCAGGGACGGTGAAAAGTGGTTAAAACGCTTTCAAGAGATGCATGTCGTAATCTATCGGTATTTGTCTAATTTGGTTCACGCTTCGTAAGCTTTTTGTGACGTTTTGAAGATTTTGATAATGTGGACAACTGTTTTGACCGAGAGCACCCTGGCAAGTTATTTTCAATGGAAAATATTTCACCCAGTAACTAGGTGTAGCGATTTGGTTTATGTTCACAGTACTTGTCGCCGCGGCACCTGATGATTTATCGGAAGCCGATGACGAACGAAGTGAGAATTTTGCTTATGTCTCACTTTATCCATAAATATCACTATATTGCTGTGATTCGTTTGTAGAACTCGTTTGTCTCGTGCATTTCCCGTCTTAGCAGAAGGCTCCCACTTGATTTGCGCCTTCCATCATACTTTTTGTCCCGGTAGCGGTCAGCTGTATCGGTTCCGTATGGTGGATTGGGAACTGGAGGAAAATTATCGCGGTGAGTTCTGGTTTCGATTGGACACGAGTGTTTAAGTCTACTCTGCGCGGAACGGGTTAGTGATCCAGGCAGGTAAATGTGTTTTGTGTTTTTTTGGCTTACGCCTGATAGCTTTTGAAGAAGCTTCGAAGAAGCTCCTCCTGTTACGCCGGTGCGTTCTTAGGATGAACAAGGAAAATAGACCAATTGGACGCTTGAATAGGCTAGATATTGGGATTGATCTTAGGAATAGTTTTCATAAAATAGGAACAGTATGCGCGAAGGCAAATGAAGCGAATACCGTTTCGAAAACATTACCGACATTATAAACATGAAAAAGAATAGAAGCCGGCCAGTTCCGAAGGCCGATGTTGGGGACCAGGTCCCCCTTACCTGTGAAATTGGGCGGGAGGCAGCTGTCTTTAGGCCCCTGGTTTTCCCGTCCCTGTCAACATGCTATGTAAGAACCGTGGCGAATTCTTCAATAGTTAACGTGTTTCGCGCTGCCCGCACCATTGCTGCGTGCAGACAAGAATGCGTGCGGGTCTCAGACGGTGGGGCTGAACCTGACTGTTTGCTCAACGTGTGTGCACCCTTGCGGCGTGTTCCCACGCGGATATTTGGTCTGTACGCGATGAGGTTGCTAGGGCGCATTCCCAGTACAGCTCCGCGAGGATTTCTCCCATTTCCAGCCGTACATTTGCATTGAATGACGATGGACGAATGTGAAGTACCTGGTTTCCAGCGTGGCCGTTGATCGATCACCAATCAGCTAACTCTTTGTGAGTTTGGGCTGTTGATTTAATTTCTGCACGGATTGTGCTGATTTCGCTTGGAACTGTGTCATATCTGCTTTTGCTGACATTGTTACGCTTTGATTTGTGCCATAATTAGGCATTACGTGCTTGATAGTTTTATTCTTAGATATATACTTGCCCTGCATGCTTTTTAGCGCGGATGGTAGCCGCATATTATCCTTGAGTCAAGATTTTACACAAGCAGAGTGATCATGATCAATTGTGCTTATTTGCACTGGACCCTCGCGAGATGTTCGAGATCATTCCATCGATTTTGCTCTCCTATCACTCGGCGTGGGCTATGTTACTGTTTAAAGCCCTCCACTCACACCTCATTATCTTGATCTGCATATGCAATGCAAGTACCGACTACTGTCTCGTTCCTAGATGAGAAGCTTTATTCGTTTACACGTGCATACCGGGTGTAGTGGATATATGAGTCCCTGTCATTTAAGTTTGTGCGACGCTGCGTGCGATATAGGACCATCCAGTCACGTTCGCCCTCAGGGGCCGTTCAAATGCATGCTGAACAGCGTATTTGCTTATGCATCGTAGCAACTCCTGATAAGCAATAAGATCGGTAACGCGAGAAATGTTGTGGGTTATTCGTTTGGAGACCGGCGAAATGTGTTCAAAGGTTAGGGGACCAGTTTTGTTCGTGCCGAAATGCGTGAAAGAATCCAGTGACTACTCCCTAAACGCCTGCAGTTCCACTTATTGAAAATCAAACGCATCGCACCCCACAGCGAGGTGAATAATAGTTGTTGGGGTTTAACGACGCACCGCCCAAGGCTATACGGCGTCGCCAACTCTCGCACTTTGGGAGGCATTCGGGGATCAGATCAACTTATTCAGAGGCCCTGCCGGGACGGAACCGGATATGTGCTCAGAGGGTAGGTGCTCTACTCCCATCAGCGAGATTCTCCAAAATATAAGTCGAATGTTACGCTTTATTGGAGCTCCAAAATAAAGATAAGCATCCAGCGTAGCTATGCAACAAATTTAGTGTAGCACAAGGGGACGTAAGCACAAGGCAGACCACCCGCTGGAGCGGCAATGGCGCGTCTACCGGCACAGGGCCAAAGACATATACAAGAGTAACATGTATTTATTGGCGTGTTGGAAACGGATCACGTCGATTGAAAGCTTGAATTTCCCACCGGAAAATTTCGGCACACAAAATAGCCTCCAGCTTCCCGGCAGTCAATGAAAGACGAGAAAACTCTTCTTTAAACACAGAATGGGGCGAAGAGCCGCCGATGGGAATGAAACAAAAAGAAAGTATGCCAACATCACTCCACGCTGAATGTGAAGCCAAACGGAAAACTGGTCACCAGCAGTACAGCTCTGAAGACAGCACTATGTCCGAGAATACACACCAGTGACTGGACGGCGGAACATCGCTCTCACCACTATGAATATCTACAGCGCCTTAACCACTGCGGACACAGCACGCGTCTAACATTGTAACACAGCTTACACCACAGCCAACACCTTAACTCGCATTCTACCGTACATATCACGCGAGCAACATCTAAGAGCTAGAGTTTACAAAGGCGACGATACACGAGAGACCACGGTAGACGAAACTTTCCGGGCTGTGGATCCAACAAGTCGAGACGAAGGCAAAAGCTGGCACCGGAACGGGAAGAGAACAGACGATAAGTGGTCCCTGATTGCTCCTCGGGAAGTCCGGCGGGACCAGACGGCACGCGCTACTCAGACGCCTATGTAACGCGTTACTGTGTACACTACATGCATAGTCGTATTGCACCGCGGGCGAGACGAGCTCAGCGCTAGGCAGGCCACTGAGACGCAGCCCGGAGCTGAGGTCACTGACCCCGCAAATCGCACACGGCTGACCGGAGCTGACGCCAGCTCGGCGGAAATGCGACAGCTTAATGTTATTCACCTTTTATAGAGTTATTTTGAGACCATTCTGGGAGTCGGAGTATCGTCATCAGGATAAGTATGTGGAGAGTATTGGTACCAAAGAGAGGGCAACAAAACCTTCAGTAGTGCGCGTACGTAAATAGAGGAATTATTATGCCAAAGATACCCAGAAGGTATCACGTAACAGACCAGTGCCACCCATGCACAGGGAAATTATCAGGTATTTCACAGCAAACACTGACCGCTCTTCGTTGAACTTAGCTGAGGCTCGAGTGAATTGAGGTAATTACACCTGATTTGAATCCGTGCTCCTATGATTATGTACCAGGTAAAATGCCCAAAGCGCTGTAGCGACAGACCCCCCAGTATTTTCTCGAAAAAGGTACGCCGCCCAATCTTACAGGCAGCTTAGCGTATCTCGGCGCTACCCCGAAAACGACATCGACCTTAGGTCAACAACACGAACATAAAATGGAACAAATCAAGGCACGCCACGCTAAAAAAACGAAACAAACATGATTAACAGGTTAATTATTGTGATTAAATGGAGTGCATGTGTTAGACTTGCATCTATTATACAAGTTTTGAGTGCTAACCAAATATATCATGGGCAGCCGCAGACCAGTTACATTTTTCTGACTCTTAGTGTCCACTTCTATGCATTCTACCGACAAGAATCTAAGTTAGTGATTATGAAGAAAGTAGTACACCAGTAGAGAAGCCAGTGGCATCTATCAATATAATAGAGAGGTTACTGCAACCCGAGCCCAGTCCCCAGAGAGAACTGCAAAAAAAAAAAACGTGGGCGTAGAGAAAGAGCAATGGAAAATTGCATTTGGCATTTTAAAATATTTTTCCACGATGCCTTTGGCAAGTTTTTCTTCTTCAAAATTACGGAAACCCACCAATATAGTTGTTAAACAAAGAGAGGAAAATCAACTTTTGCCTATTTTAGGTATGTAAGTCAGTGTTTCACGGCTCCAGTTCGAGGGCCAACCCTACGTCTGGCAAGTGCTGACATGGTCTCTCGGTCTGCCCTGGATATCACGGCGGATGGACGATGGTGTCATGCGAGCCCATTAGCAGTATGTGATATACCTGAACTGAGCTTGAACGGGCCAGACCGCACACAACCAGGTGCAAAAACAAGGGACACATACCACCCGAAACAAAACAGCGGACACTTACACTAAAAAACGCAGGCTAGGCATACACCGCAAAAAAAACAAAGCAAAAAAACATAATAGACACAAACGTTATAGCGGACGAAGTCATCACGTTCTCGTGGTTTAACCACATAAAATATATAAATTTCCTTGACTTGCTTCGACCTGTTTTCTTTAGTTTTGCTCTTCTGCTGTTCTAAAACGCAGCTGAAATCCCCGTCAATGATTTTATAACAGCTATCCTCTAGCTTACTTCCTATGGTTGATTTGAACAGCAGGCGATTTTCCAGACATCTAATTCAATCTGGCCTCATTTGGTAGCTGACTTTTCGCGTTAATCAATTCATCTGGGTAATTGGTGAAGAATATCGAAACGCGGCCAAATACTCCGCACCACCACTGCGGACGCTCCGCCGTCTATTTTTCGCCCCGGAATTCCCACTTCTCATCTCCGTCATCATTTTCTGAGGGTTTAGAGCGACGCGTCGACGCTCCTGATAATTTTGCGCCCCGGAATTCCTACTGGCAAAACATCAACGTCTATACTCACAATATTTTCGCCACCAAAACCAGCCACCCCGCGCAGGAGAAACACCCGGCACACTAAACCTGTCCCTCAGCCCCTCACCTCTAAAGTGGGCCCTGCTCATTTCTATGTACTACGTCTCAAGGTAGGGCTTCATACCTGTACATACATCCGAACCACGGGGGAAGAGAGCTCATTTCAATACATTCAGCCTGCCCTATGTCCACCATAGCTTACAAATATCTCCGAGACTGAGACGGAAATTAACATCACCATGACTATCGATTTTTAGCGTCAGCGTCCCATCTTTAGCGAGCCTCCCTACGCTCGCTTTCGCTAAAGCTTAGCTACTGTCTAAAACGGCACTTATTCCAAAAGGCGTCATAACTATTTGTAAAACACTGGTGTGACGAGTTTTGGCTGTATAAGATGGCAAGATATTATGCGGATTCTTCCTGCTCTATTCTCCGTTAACATTTATACAAAATTCTTTATTGCGTCACCGCCCTCCGGGGAGTACCACCCGCTTCTACCACTGGTTGACACCACCCACATCTCCACCAGATCCCTCAACCATCCCACCACCACCACCGCGCCGGCCCTCCCCAGCAGCGCAGCCGTCACCAGCCCTCACTCCTTATGCGGCCTGTCCCCTCCTCCCCCTGCCGCCGCCGCCGCTGCGCGAGCTCTGGGCGCCACCCGCAGCGCCATCATGCCCACCAGGTACATCACCGCTGGCAACAGGTGGCCGACGTGGTAGACGGAGCTCCAGTAGGCCAGCGTGGAGCTGGCGTCCAGCAGGCGGAAGCCCATGCTCAGGTAGCTGAACATGGAGACCCGCAGGAACCAGGAGACGCAGTCGTACAGCCAGACACGCTGTGGGGGGAGGACGGCGGTCTCAGACCGGAGGTCGGCCAACAGCCCGTCACCGGGCACGTTGTTAACGGACTGGATACTTATGGTAGGAATCTCTATACATGTACAAAAATGTAGTCAAATCTACCCTAACAAAAAACTGTCAGCTCTGTGCACTGGAGGCAAGCGAGATTTTCACCGTCAGCACTGTAAAAATGCCACGCTGGTCACCAAACTCTGCGGAGATTTTATTCGCCGATCTCGGCAGAACCTTATTAGGTGACACCACTGAACTCAATAGTCTTACCAGGGGTGGGAGAAGGGGGACTGACCTCAGCGGAGAGCCGACGGCGGACCAGACGCACCCAGACGTCCTCCACCACCATGTAGGGAGGACAACTGAGCAGCGACAGGTAGTAGCCCGACTGGATACCGTGCCAGAACGCCGACACCAGCATCGTCACAGACGCCCTGGGGCAGAGGACAGGTCAGTGTCGGGGCCAAAATCGTCACAGACGCCCTGGGGCAGAGGTCAGGTCAGTTCCGGGGCCAACATCGTCACAGACGCCCTGGGGCAGGGGTCAGGTCATTGTCGGGGCCAACATCGTCACAGACGCCCTGGGGCAGAGGTCAGGTCAGTGTCGGGACCAGCATCGCCACAACGCCCTGGGCCAGAGGTCAGGTCAGCGCCAACACCAGCATCGTCACAGACGCCCTGGGGCAGGGGACAGGTCAGTTCCGGGACCAGCATCGTCACAGACGCCCTGGGGCAGAGGTCAGGTCAGCGCCGGGACCAGCATCGTCACAGACGCCCTGGGGCAGGGGACAGGTCAGTGTCTGGGCCAACATCGTCACAGACGCCCTGGGGCAGAGGTCAGGTCAGCGCCGGGGCCAACATCGTCACAGACGCCCTGGGGCAGGGGACAGGTCAGTGTCGGGACCAGCATCGCCACAGACGCCCTGGGGCAGAGGTCAGGTCAGTGTCGGGACCAGCATCGCCACAGACGCCCTGGGGCAGAGGTCGGGTCAGCGCCGACACCAGCATCGTCACAGACGCCCTGGGGCAGGGGACAGGTCAGTGTCGGGGCCAACATCGTCACAGACGCCCTGGGGCAGAGGTCAGGTCAGCGCCGGGACCAACATCGTCACAGACGCCCTGGGGCAGAGGTCAGGTCAGCGCCGGGGCCAACATCGTCACAGACGCCCTGGGGCAGGGGTCAGGTCAGCGCCGGGGCCAACATCGTCACAGACGCCCTGGGGCAGAGGTCAGGTCAGCGCCGGGGCCAACATCGTCACAGACGCCCTGGGGCAGGGGACAGGTCAGTGTCGGGACCAGCATCGCCACAGACGCCCTGGGGCAGAGGTCAGGTCAGTGTCGGGACCAGCATCGCCACAGACGCCCTGGGGCAGAGGTCGGGTCAGCGCCGACACCAGCATCGTCACAGACGCCCTGGGGCAGAGGTCAGGTCAGTGTCGGGACCAGCATCGCCACAGACGCCCTGGGGCAGAGGTCGGGTCAGCGCCGACACCAGCATCGTCACAGACGCCCTGGGGCAGGGGACAGGTCAGTGTCTGGGCCAACATCGTCACAGACGCCCTGGGGCAGAGGTCAGGTCAGCGCCGGGGCCAACATCGTCACAGACGCCCTGGGGCAGGGGACAGGTCAGTGTCGGGGCCAACATCGTCACAGACGCCCTGGGGCAGAGGTCGGGTCAGCGCCGACACCAGCATCGTCACAGACGCCCTGGGGCAGGGGACAGGTCAGTGTCGGGACCAGCATCGCCACAGACGCCCTGGGGCAGAGGTCAGGTCAGCGCCGGGGCCAACATCGTCACAGACGCCCTGGGGCAGGGGTCAGGTCAGTGTCGGGGCCAAAATGGTCACAGACGCCCTGGGGCAGAGGTCAGGTCAGTGTCGGGACCAGCATCGCCACAGACGCCCTGGGGCAGAGGTCAGGTCAGCGCCGGGGCCAACATCGTCACAGACGCCCTGGGGCAGGGGTCAGGTCAGTGTCGGGGCCAAAATGGTCACAGACGCCCTGGGGCAGAGGTCAGGTCAGTGTCGGGACCAACATCGTCACAGACGCCCTGGGGCAGGGGTCAGGTCAGTGTCGGGGCCAAAATGGTCACAGACGCCCTGGGGCAGAGGTCAGGTCAGTGTCGGGACCAACATCGTCACAGACGCCCTGGGGCAGGGGTCAGGTCAGTGTCGGGGCCAAAATAGTCACAGACGCCCTGGGGCAGAGGTCAGGTCAGTGTCCTGGCGGCGGATACCAAACTGGATTGAGGAGAAACAGCCGAGTGAAGCCCGAGAGAGAAGCAGTCAACATGTCTCACGAAACGGTGACGAAGGAAGCCAGCACTACGGTTCCACAGTACAGAACTTCAACCCGCACACCAGGACTTTACACACTAATTCACCTACACCACAATTGAAACTGTGAACTATCAAGGATCGTCATCAAAACATACGAGACACGGAGTACTGCATTAGTCGGAGGCGTACTACGAATCAGGGATGACGTACTACCTGAAAAGTTTGGTACCAGGTGTACCCTTGTACACCACGGTGTACAACCAGTACTGCACGGTGGTGTTCCACTGCTTCAGCACAGCTGTCATGCTGGTGTCCAGTTCAGTTCTCCTCTCGAAGATGTTGTGGACGGCTTCGAAGTCGTACTGGGCCGTCGCCAGCCGGGCAGGATCGCGCATACTGACGGAGGGGGGGCGCAGGTCAGCGCGCTCCGAACCGTCGAGACACTACCACTGCCTGGTGTCTTAGTGCGGAACTCGCCGAATTGGGTAACAGAGCAGACCGAAGAGGAGCTGACAGGACAGTGGACCTGGGCACAAACTGGGCAAGAATTAATTTCCACACAACAGCTTCGGACATATGATAAACCTACAGGGAGATGGCGATACATGATAATTCGAAACACACTTATGTTTTTTTCAGAAGCCGGTGTTAAGTAAAGGTATCTTGGGTGTATATGGTGTTCTCTCAATTCGCAAACCCTAGTCACGGTTTTGGTCCAGCAAGGCAAAAATGATAGCAAACTACTGATCTAACCACTCTACGCTCTTATCCCAATACTACCGCTGATGCCAGACTCTACACCCAACGACTCAGAGGAGCATAATTCCACTTCATTCCTGTTCTTGTATCTTATCTGACCTCTCGACCTGACCCACCATCGCCCCCACACTCACATTTCGACGGCCGGCTTATATTTGGTGGGCCCGGCGCCAGGCCTGATACCCGTCTCGGAGGGGTACGCCCCCACACCGTGGGTGATACACGCCACCTCCGACAGGATGAACCCGATGTACATCCGCATTCGGAAGTGGGCGAACACGGGGTAGATGTAGGCCAGGCGGTAGAGAAACGATCGCTCCTCCATCTCAGGCGTGTTGACAAACTGTCCAAGGGGGGGTTAAAGGGAATGTGGCTCCTTGGTCGAATCCTGGAATTTAGTGAAATTAGGCGTACTTTTAGCCAAAAATAATGAAACCACTCATGATTTCTCTGAAAAAATGTTCAATAAGCTCAATATTTTGTTTTTAAAAATACTCCTCTAGGAAAATAAATAAATATCTGCCTGTGGATGATGTCATGATCTGGCAACCACTACCATACTTGAAACGCTTCAAGGGCTTCGATTGGCTGATGCTCATCGTGACGTCAGCATATGTCGTCACACCAGCAGCTCACAACAATGGCCGCCCGGCGAGGGGCTGATGAGGGGTTGGTGTCAGGTGGGTTTTAGCTTTTTCTACGGAAATATCGAGTTCCAAGACAAATTATATAATGAGTACCGGGTTTTCCGACTTGCTTTACAACGTGGCTATCTCCGTTAAAATCACGTTATGAAGGTGCCACATTCCCTTTAAGGGAGTGTGGCACCTTCATAAGGGGATTGTGAAAACTATGCCGCAAAACCACTTGATCGATATTTCATTTGTCCCAAGGCTTACCACTTGCGGAAAAGAAACGTAGAAATGCATCCCCTACCAACCCCTTTATCCTCAGATGGTAGCGTGGTATGTTTTGACCTTGGGAAAGTGACGTCTTACTCGAGGCCCCCATCGCTGACATATTGTTCTTGCTTGGACCTCTCCTACGTGCTAAACGTGAATTTGGTAATGACGATTATAAATGCATTTAACTTGCTTTACAGACTAGTTTCAAGCGTGAAATACGTCCCAATATATCGAGAAAACTGCAGAAATTGATCAGTGTCCTCTGAGCATTACTGTGCTTTGTCACCCAAAATCTAGTTGCTTGACTTTAAAAGACCAGCCCGAAAAGAGTAAAACAACCCTTAACTAGCAGAGAACAGGCATGCAGCTCTAACGATCCAAAAACGCCTTGGATGGACCTTAGTCGAGGTAAACCCGCTCTGGGATAAGATGGTACTGTTTGTACACAAAATCAGGACCGGTGAACAACCTGATACGAGGTAAAAACAGCCACCACTGCGCCACACTACCGTCTAGCAGACGTGCCAATGCGGCGCGCGCTCCCACACCCAGTAGAGGCCGCCACTGCGCTGATAGAACCCGATGTGCGGACACCAAACAGGACACGGCCCGCTGGCTAACATACGGTCACATATCAGCATAGTGTACTGTTCCCTTCAGTGCTATGTTAACAAGAATAGCATTAACTGGAATCGAGCTAGCTGCAAGCCCAAATAATCAATAAATGCTGCAGGCCCCGTAACAAAGCCGCTACAAATCACGCAGGACACGGTGCAGACACGGCGTCCCACCTCGATGGGCCAGAAGTGTCCAATGACGATGAACATGAGCGCGTAGAACGGCAGCAGCCGAGCTCTCCGCCAGGCGGGCCCCGAACAGTCTGCCCACCGCCAGAACGTGCCCTCGATACTGTGCCGGTAGGTGGCAAAGGTGATGTAGGGACCTGCCGGACACACACACACGGTCAGGAACGCACGAACTGCTCGGCATCATAGGTAGAGAGAGGACTGGAGTTTTAGGGCACGTCGGCGGCTAAGGCTATATGTGACATAGGTAGAGACCCCGGTGGGAGGAAGATTCCTTCATCCTTGAACCTTCCAGATTTTCAGTCTCTCATACGGTTGGTATTCGAACGCCCGTGCCAACCTAACCGGGACCATTAGACCAAAGATGTATCTCAAGTCATGGTAATTATAGTCGCGATAGCTTTCAAAAATAGCTCTTCAACCAATATCGGACCTACCAAATCAAATCGCTTCCAAACCAGACAGGTCGAACCAAACAACTTCCGGATCACGTGTAAAAGATTGTATGCAGAGGGGGAAGGTGCTGCTGCCCAGATGTGATGGCGTCTCTGATGCAGTGGAGGTGGTTTCTCAAAACTGACTGAGTTAGGAACTGACGAACAGCGTCAACTAGGCAATGTGAAGGAACATGTCACTGAAAAACTAAAAAAAACACCAAAATAACGCAAACACATTGACCAACGCACCGGTCTCAAAACCCTGGAAAAAGGCCGATGATGGCGTCCGAACTACGAGCCAGCCCGCCTACCTAAAGAGTATGTTACACAATCAACATTGAGAAGTGTAGGCTCCAACACCACATAAATTCAGGCACCCTGATTGAAGAAGCTAGAACAAGTATTGGCCTTCCCCATCGTGAAGTGAACTCAGAGCTCTAATCTGGCCAACGCCGATCACCGATTTCAAGCACGCATTTGCTGTGCAAAGGTGAAACCACATTTTCCATGCAAAACGTATGGGACATAAGTGGCTTCACTTTTGCACGACTGGCACATTGTACACTAGGGGGGCCTTTTGGCAACTTTTTCTTCAATGTTTCGGGACCAGTGGGTTTCTGATGTTCTCGGACCCACTGATTTTGAATTTGACCTTGAAATTTTGTATTTCTAATTTTTTCAGCCCGCCCCAGCGCCTTCAAGTTTTCGAAAAACAGAAAATGCAGGTTTTTGCATCCCCAAACAGCAATCACTGAGAATAGCAAAATAAAATTTAATTCATCAGTTAGAGCAGTTTCTTACCTACAGATCTGCTCAAACTGCATGTTCATGGGGGTTCTTATGCCTTATTTATTGCGCCTCAAATATTGCGATTTTTGCCTAACGGTGGTATACTGTGCCGCACGGCACCTTACGGCGCGTTGCTCTCCAGGCAGTCCAGGAAGCATGCCAACTTAAAATATGGTACTTTTACATTATATTTCGCATGAATTCGATGAGGAATGCCGGTTTACATGGTTTTCTATTTTAAAAGGTGACAGGGGTGGATGTAAGCAATTATTTTTCGGGAGAAAATTAGCGAAAATAGTGAAAAATCCTTTATTTAGAAAGAAAGTGAGGCAAATCGGCAAACCTTGGCGACCGACCGGTTTCTGTAGGCGGTGCCACTCTTGATTAGGGGATACCACGTTATCAGAAAATTAAGCATTATGTCAAGAACTGTAGTTAAAAGGCATAAAAACAAAACATTATCAGAGTACCTTCATTACTCGATGAAGAAAGACGACAGCCTTCCACTGTCATGAGCTACAGGGCCAAGGACTGAACCGAAAGCAGAATCGACTCTGGGCACCACTCGCGTCTATTTTCCTGACGGCAGCGAAACGTATCTTGTTAAGCGCCTTGCCATCTTGTCAGCGCACCACACGCTGGCAACTGACTCGCTGTCAGTTTTAAGGCCCTCTATTGACTGAGCGTGGCACGGAATGCCTGTCCGGAGAGATGACCCGACTAAAGTCCTGAGTTGGGTCTGCGTAAAGCCGTTCAGGAAGGGTGGCTCCACATTGGGTGCATGGCAGACCCGTTTTACGCTGCTGTGCAGCTCCATGTAGCTGGTCGCACACCGCTTGAGCTGCCTCGGCAGCACCTGGTAGCACCGGACACAGGCACCATGCGCTCGGCCCTTCAAAGTTGGACCTGTGCGCCGACCAGAGGAGCTGTCCGCCGGCTGCTGGGTGGTGCTGGGAGAGCACTGGCAGCTCTCAGAAGCGACGTGCTGCTCACTGCAGGAGGTGTTGGGTGTACGCGCCAGATTGGGACTTGACTTGACGCGCCAGATAGGGACTTAAGTCGCCTTGACTCTGGGGAAGTTGGCGATTGGCAGCAAGTGCACTGCCCCAGAGATTTCTCGCCCTATTCAGCTGGGACCTGAAGCTAGCGTACCTCTGTGCAAAGACGGGATACGGGAATGCTAGTGCTGTCGCCCATAAGGCACACGGCAAACTGCACCAGGCGCGGTGGTACACGGCCCAGAGTTACCTGCTGCGTCTGTACATGTCCAGGGCTGAGCTATCGCCTGAGATACAGGTACTGGCGCAGTACCTGGTCTGTGTCTACGTGCCAATGACAGTCCGAATCAAGTACGAGTGGGACGCTGTCCACGCTGCGCGCCATGTGGCAGAGGAGCTGCGGCTGCAGCGAAGGTATGTACATGACCTGTGACGCACTGACAGTTTTGCAGGATAGCGTGGCGAAGGACGCTCTCATGGCGCATACGGAAAGCATCATTTTGGCGATGCTGGGTGACGACGCCCAGAAAATCAGAGCTGCAGCTGTCAGTAAGATCGTCTCGTCCCGGAGCGCGAGGTTAACACAAGCGCAGATGAAGCCGGTCCCTATCCAGTGCGTACACCCAACGCCTCCTGCAGTGAGCAGCACGCCGCTTCTGAGAGCGGGCAGTGCTCTCCCAGCACCTCCCAGCAGCCGGTGCACAGGCCCAACGTTGAAGGGCCGAGCGCATGGTACCTGTGTCCGGCGCTACCAGGTGCTGCCGGGGCAGCTCAAGCGGTGTGCGACCAGCTACATGGAGCTGCACAGCAGCGTAAAAGGGTCTGCCATGCACCCAATGTGGAGCCACCCTTCCTGAACGGCTTTACGCAGACCCAACTCAGGACTTTAGTCGGGTCTCCCCTCCGGACAGGCATTCCGTGCTACACTCAATCAATAGAGGGCCTTAAAACTGACAGCGAGTCAGTTGCCAGCGTGTGGTGCGCTGACAAGATGGCAAGGCGCTTAACAAGATACGTTTCGCTGCCGTCAGGAAAATAGACGCGAGTGGTGCCCGGAGTCGATTCTGCTTTCGTTTCAGTCCTTTTCCCTGTAGCTCATGACAGTGGAAGGCTGTCGTCTTTCTTCGTCGAGTAATCAAGGTACTCTGACAATGTTTTGTTTTTATGCCTTTTAATTACAGTTCTTTGCATAATGCCTAATTTTCTGATATCGTGGTATCCCCTAATCAAGAGTGGCACCACCTACCGAAACCGGTCCGTCACCAAGGTTTGCCGATTTGCCTCACTTTCTTTCTAAATGAAGGATTTTTCACTATTTTCGCTAATTTTCTCCCGAAAAATAATTGCTTACATCCGCCCCTGTCACCTTTTAAAAAAGAAAACCATGTAAACTGGCATTCCTCATTGAATTCATGCGAAAAATAATGTAAAAGTACCACATTTTAAGTCAGCATGCTTTCTGGACTGCCCGAGAGCAACGCGCCGTAAGGTGCCGTGCGGCACAGTATACCACCGTTAGGCAAAAACCGCAATATTTGAGGCGCAATAGATAAGGCATAAGAAACCCCATGAACATGCACTTTGAGCAGATCTGTAGGTAAGAAACTGTTCTAACTGATGAATTAAATTTTATTTTGCTATTCTCAGTGATTGCTGTTTGGGGATGAAAAAACCTGCATTTTCTCTGTTTTTCGAAAACTTGAAGGCGCTGGGGCGGGCTGAAAAAATTCGAAATTCAAAATTTCAAGGTCAAATTCGAAATCAGCGGGTCTGAGAACATCAGAAACCCACTGGTCCCGAAACATTAAAGAAAAAGTTGCCAAAAGGGCCCCCTATTGTACACGCGCTTGACAGTTTCAGCCGTTTCCCGACACTGACCTGTGACGATAGCTACATAGAAGAACATGTAATGCAGCAGGTCACCGGCCGATGGCGCCACCTCCGACCAGGCCAGCTGAGCGGTGACGTCATCAGTGACGTCAGCAGACTTCCGCAGCCGCCAGCTGGTGTGTACCTCAAACGCCATACCGACCAGCTGCAGGAGGAACAGGTCCATCGTGATGAGGATAGTTGGACAAACAGTTGGACCGCGCAGGGGCACAGTGTGTATGTGGTGCCCACCCCAGCCGACAACGTGACGGCCCATGCCGGAGAACACACGTTGGCCTGTGGCAGTTCTGACCCGTCATCTGCACTCACTCACAATACCCTCATTAGATACTACCAAGCCGATTCCAGACAGTGTGTCCGACGAACTGTGGAGAGACGAGACGATCACCATCAGGAATGCCAGGCCAGGGAACGTGCCAAAAGTAACACAGCATTTCCCGACAACAAAACCAATTATAATAGGCCATGCTCAGATGGCATGATACTTCCTGAAGGAAATGGGTCGGGTCTCCTGAAGTCTACATTAACTGGTGAAAAAGAAAAAGAGACAGAGGGAAGGCGTGACACTGTCCAACTGAAGCGTAATACCAGCCGAGGAGCCGAGTCAAGCCAGGAAAAAGAGGTGAAGAGTCAAGCCAGGAAAATTACTCCGGGGTGGAAGGTGGCGTACCACAGTGACAGTCGCTCAAAATTTCGTAAAATAAAAACAGCACGGAATTTATAGGAAAAACACAATCCATACACAATAGGGTGTTTCATTGTTCCAAAATGCAATATTTCGACGCATATCGATGTTCCCCTCAAACCTCATCTGCTTACAAGCTTCTGTGCGAAATTTCCATGAATTTCGATGATATTTAGAGGTCGCGCACTTTTGCAGCTTTTTATCAAATGTATTCAAATGTACACATAAGCGTAGGAACGTCCAGAATATTGGGGAGACCAAGGTGCATTTGGAAGTCATTTCTTTCCAGTCAACGCCATAGGGTTAAGGGTTAAGAACCAAGAATATTGGGGGGGGCATGAAGTATAAAACCCGACCGGTTTCGGGAGCATCCCACCCCCGTTTTCAAGGGAGATGAAGATAACACTATGACATGAACCTAACTAAGCGAAAAACACGAAGACTGGGTACACTTTGAAATAACAATCTTAGCTATGAACATGACGAATCATTTTAGAATTAGTAGCTCTAAACACATGTTATTTTTCAATTCAATCTCTTGTTTGGCTGGCATTTTAAGAGGTCCAAAAATCCAGAGAAGATGGTAACTTTGCTGATATTTCTATTCATTTTTGGTTCCGTTTTGGTTTGGGTGTAAATTGCCTCTTTTGTCCCGCTGTTTTTGTCTTGAGTCGCAAGTTAAAGCCGTTGTGGCGTCCCATTTGATATAATGATCCTTCTTGAATTAATGTTCCGCTGTGGCCTCCGCTGCTCTCTCGTCAATTGACCCTCGGATTAGTTTTTGTCGACATTTTCGGTGTTCGTCTTGTCGGACTTCCATCATCCTTTTGTTTTCTCCAATGTATGCTTTTTGACAGTCATTACATTCCATCGTGTATACTGGGCCTGGTTTATTCCGGTTGTCTATCCTGTCCTTTGGTTTGACTAGTAATTGTTTGATCGTTTGATGTGGCTTAAAATGTTCTTACGTTGAATTTAGAACATATGCGTCGAATCTGTCGCGATAGTCCTTCTACATATGGGAAGGATCATTATATCAAATGGGACGCCACAACGACTTTAACTTTCGACTCAAAACAAAAACAGCGGGAAAGGAAGATCGCCCTCATCAAGAGGTTCAACGGATTCGTCAAGGACGAGAAGCAGAAGCAGTACCTGCTCCGGGTGGTGGAACTCCATCGGAGGGCTCTCTACCCAAGCGCACTAAGAAAAAATGCGCCTCTTTCAAGTGTAATGGTTTTTGGTGATAAAAGTGCGCGACCTCTAAATGTCCTTTTATTTTGCTTTTAAGGGTGTCAATCGATTCAGTTTTACGTATAGAGCTGGGGGAAAGTCGATATGACTTCGTTGCAAACAAACAAAATTTTACTATAGTGGGCTGAAACACCCTAATACACAATGTTCTTTTCTAAATTATTCCCTCTCGGGTCGTGCTATACTGCTTAGTCCTTATGGTTGCATCAAGGCCATGCCTTCTCAAATGATATAGATAGGCCCTTAGCGGACCTAACTCCTCAACACAAACCAGCATTGCATTAGCTTAAGGCTGAGCTGGCTCCACAGAAACAAGGACAATCACTCTATGCGTTGCATTCGAATGAACAAGCTCCGTGCATCTGATACACAGCTGCAGCGGCTGAGACCTTACCCTGAGGGCGGACATCATCTGGACGATGTTGACTAGCGGGCTGACCGGTCTGACGAAGGCGTCAATGTAGCGCACCAGCGCCAAGTAGCCAAACGACCACCCGAAGCTGGCCATGTGCACGTACCTGCAGCACAGAGGCGTCCGTCAGGAAACGACACAGAGGAAAGGTACTACCGGTGCCAGTTAGGATGGGACGCAGCAGGATAGGACGGCTGGTTGGGACAGGACGGCTGGTAGGGACAGGATGGCTGGTTGGGACAAGACAGCTGGTTGGGACAGGACGGCTGGTTGGGACAGGATGGCTGGTTGGGACAGGATGACTATTTGGGACAGGACGGCTGGTTGGGACAGGATGGCTGATTGGGACAGGATGGCTGGTTGGGACAGGGCGGCTGGTTGGTACAGGATGGCTGGTTGGGACAGGATGACTATTTGGGACAGGATGACTGGTTGGGACATGGTGGCTGGTTGGGACAGGATGGCTGGTTGGGACAGGATGGCTGTGATCCTGAGATGGTTGTGATGCAAGAGATCGGGACAGCAGGATGGGGAGGCTGGTCACACCACCACAGAGGGATGGCACTGTTAGGATGACATCTCAAGGGCAAGGATTACTGTCCCAGCTGGTACAAAAACACCAACTGCAGGGGCTTAGTGGAAACAGGTAATATTTAACAGGAAAAGTAGATACATAAGAAAACTGAAAGGTGAATAAATATATGGAACTTTCAGGATCTTTATAAGGTAAGAGGACTACCAGGCCTCAAATAGCCTGATTTGGGCGCACCTACATATACCCGTCCAACTGCAAAAAATGTGTAAAATCACAAAGAAGGTGGTTCATACTTAAATGTAGTGTTCCATCATGTTTTAGCTATTAAATAAGACAGAAATCGAAGTATAACACGTTCTGTCACGACCTTAATCAAAACGTAAACAATAACTACCGCATTGACACGTCCGTGTGCTCCGAACCAATAATTCAAAAGGAAATTGCGCAATGTTATGTGTAAAAAATATGGGTAGAAATTAAAAAAAGAAATTCACTCGTTTTAACAACATTTTGCTAATAAACTTTTCTTGAAGAGTACGAAAAGACGAGAAAACATTTTTCAACGGTTATAAATTTAATAAATTACATTGAGAATATTTTAATATCAAGTAGAAGAAAGTGCTGCCATTTTGTGTTTGCTGTTATAGAGTTTGTTGGTTTCAGTCGTTTCAGTATCTCTACTAACCGTGGTTGGTTTGTGCTTGAAACCGGCATGGGCACCGAAAGCAGGGGGGACGGGGGGACGCGTCCCCCTGTTGCCCAGCCAGGGGGACCTCTCCCCAAATTTTTAGGTAAATCGTCATTAATGCTGTCAGGTACCGAATAGCCCAGGTCCGTCCCCCCTGCGAAAATTCCGTGGCGGCGCCCCTGGAAACCGGAGATGGACGAAAATGTGTGCGGGACTCAAAGTTTTTGTCTTTTTATTTGGATGAGTTTATGTGGTGAGAACACCATGAAAAGAAGTGGCAATACTTTCTCGCGGCTGTCCCACGGTTCCTATAGATACGGTTCGGACATGACAGCCAGCTGACTGCCTGATTTGGCAGCACGTTGAGGATATGGCAGTATTTTGAAGGGTTTTGTTCAAGATAACTTTAATTTTGCTAGCATAAGGTAGAATGCAGCGTTTTGATTGGGTAATCGAAACGTTTGAAACATAATTCTGAAGGAATTAGCATGAAGTTCATCGTGGATTTTCCTTGTTATTAAAGCGCTTTAGAGACTAAAAGCTGCACCCAAAAGATAGCTTGATCAATTTTACATACCAAAAATAAAAAATATACCCTTAAGCACCACTTACATTTTCCCACTGGCCCGTGCCCCAAACCCCTGCAAACAGTCCCATTGGAATTACATGTTAAATTTTGCTGCCAAAAAACTGTTAGAACCAGAAGTGGAACCTTCAAAACCCCCCAGAATTCTAGAGAATTATCTCATGTCCGCCCCCTGGGCTGTCCGCCCGACAGTACCATTAGATAAGTACAACCAACAGAACAGAACAGAACCCTGACCGTGTCTCGATTTAGCGAGCCGGCCTGCGGCGCACCAAGCCAAGATTTGGTACACTATCACAACTGTGTTTTACCTCTGGTACAAAGGTACCCATCGTCAGTTGGCTGATGATCAGTCAGCTGATGGTTTCCATAAGCTGACTGATGATCAGCTGCCATTGCCTTTGTAAATTCCGGTGTTTTGTTTATTTACAGTGATGGACGGCGCGTGATTACGATGTTCAGGTTAAGTAAGTGCTGAAAATTGGGGTTTAAGTGGGAATGGCGCTACAGGGCCTCACTGAATGGAAACAGGGTGTCTTGCTGATCCTGAAAATGTATCATTTCTATAGAAAATCTTTAGGGAAAGTGGACGCCTTATTTAAGATTAGCCCTGATTTGCACTCACACAAATTTTAAACAACAAATATTGTTAAGGTGGCAAAAAATCTGCAAAAATTCATTTATGGAAGGTGACATCCCTTCTGACTAGTCTTTTTCCCCCACCCACAACCCCCCGAAAACAAAGATAGCGTCTCAGACCATTAAAAAAGTATTCATGCCACTTAATGCTGAGATGACCCAAGGCATTGGCTGAAAGCTCGTTCTTGACTGGACCATTTAATGAAAAATATTTAAATTAGCATATAACAGATATGAAGCCTCACTGCAGGTAAGGAATTCAAATATTTACCAATCAGGTGGGAGGTACATGTTAAAAATTTTACAAAGTTGAAGGCTGACTCCAAATAGATGAAAAATTTTGAGACAAAAGGAACAGCAAACAACAAAGAAAAAAATTCTCAGAAAATCTTGAAGAACATAAGCAGTTCTTACATACTTTGAATAATAAGCAAAGCTTTCTCATTACCTAGAACTAGCACTTACCTAAGAGGCACAATCTTCAGCAGCAAGGCATTTCCCAGTGCACACGCAACAGGATGCACCACATCGGCACGGCAAAGGAGCAGCAGCAGCAAGAGGCCCAAGAGGCTCCCACACCAGCGACGCAGAGCTGCTGACGGTAGCCTCCGAAATAGTGGACCCACAGCCGCTGTCACCAGCAGCGAGGTGATGTATAGAGCATCATGTGACAGCAGCACATCCATGTATTTCGTATACCAGCTTTCCATGGTGCCTGCAGAAGGAGAATCTCACTAGGCTGGGCTTTTTCTCAGATGGTTCTATGCCATATTTTTGGAACAATGTATATTGATATCACAGGGCATCAATCATTGACAATCTGCTCCTACCTCCACAAAAACAGACAAGAAACGAAACAGACTAATATTGACAAGATTGAGGCCATCAAAAATCACATCACATTACCTAGCTAACAAGAGTAGCCTCTGTGTTTGCATTCAAGCTGAAAAATACCTATGCATATCAATATACCTAGTGAACAGGTGTTCAGCCAATCCACTTATATCTCTTAGGGTCTTGCTTATATCTACCAGCAACAGTCACCTCCCGAGGATAACTCATTTTCATTAAAATGGAAATCGTATTGTACCTACCTAGCATTGGTACATACAATTGGTGGTCGTCGTGCTGCTTGCTGTCGTGACTTCAGGAGGCAAAAGAGCAGAGAGAGAGAGTATTTGTAATACTGGCGGCAATAGGCGTGTTATTCTGCCGGCAGAACGCATAATAGTATGCTGCACGCATGCGCAGTATGGTATCATGCTCTACAAGATACCGTATCGCGCATGCGTACGGCCTACAAGTATGCATTCTGCACGGCAGAATAACACGGCCAACACGGCTAATAAACAAAACAACAGATCGCTTTTTTACAAACTGCCCAAGGTGAAACCTATGTTCGTTAATAGCAAAATAATAAATAGTAGGATAATAATTATCTTTTGGTTTGCGAAAATTCAGCATATTTAGCTACTAGTATGGGAACCATACAACTACGAAACATCTAGGTATTCTTGCGGCAAACAAACCGGAGAGGTGAATAAATAATAATCTGCTGCTGGACCCTGGCGGCTGCTGCTGCTGTAGATAGAGAGCTCTTGTAACATTATTATTGTGGGTGTATCTATTTTGCATAAGGTATAATGTATCTGTCTTGTATATGAGTCATATAAACATTAGAAAGTGTCTGATAAACTTGTGGTATTGCCAAGCCAATAATATATACTAGCACAGCTCCAAGGTACCTAGGTAGGGAGGAGGACATTGACATAGGTGATATAAGAACACCACTCATTAGGGCAATGTACCTAAATATAGAAAATTAGAGTGCACTGCTCTCCGCTCATTTTCTGTGCCTATATAGGTCAATCAATTTATGTAGGTACCTAGGTTTGAGATACCACTGTTGACTTAAATCTGGCCAGGGGACATCCAAACCAATATTGGAGGTGAGTGAGGGTAAAATCAGTTTAGTTTTTTGTAGAACTTCAGCTTAAATTAAGTAAAATTAAGTCCTTGGTAGAGTATCAGCCTTGACTAGATTAGACCCTTTGGCCCTACACCTTGGCCTGCTATGATCACAATCATCAACCAAACATCAAAGGAATCAAGTTTGTTGTCTCACTCAACCCTATGACAATAATTTAATTGAATCAGGCTAAGGTTATGATTATGCAGAGCTAAATTTTGTTTGAGTTGAAATTAGAAAACAAATAATCAGTCAACTCTGACTCAAAAATATTGTTGACTCTGTAAGCTAATTGGGTACCTGATCTTCTCATGTACCATTGAAAATGATTTGACTGACAGACTAAGCCATGGAGATAATCAAAGCCACACACTGTACTGTGGAACAATGGATTCATGGAGCCAAACATTTTATCTGAATAAATACCACATTAAGCTATCAATAGCACTGTGTGGCATTGATGGATTAAGGGTTTTTTTGGAAAGGAACAGGTGCTGCTCTCCCAACAACAGCCCACCTGTCTCACCCTGTAACTGTTCTGACAGCCATCTTAAGCCCATCCCCCCAGAATCCCACTATTGATACTCCTACAATGTGATTTGGTGCCCCTCAGACAGTTACACCTGAAGATTTGGTGCCTCATGCTGAAATGGCACCCCCTCCTGACTCAGATTGTGTGTTCAAGAATCACAGAATCAAGAATTCAAGAATCACCAGAATCGTGTGCGTGTTGATATTCATTTTACCCTAAGTGCATGTCACAATGTATGTCGCCCATGTGTATGTGTGGAAATTTATGTATGGATATAAGATGGTGCCACCTCACCTGTATGTGGTTGTTGGGGGGGGAGAATATATGAAATACCTAACTGCTAAGGTATATTAAGCATAAAAGTTCCTTAACATTATCATGTTAGTCTTAGTGCTCTATAGCGTTTTTAGACCCATGATAGAGTAGATGGTGAAAATGTATAATAAAGTAAATGTAGCTCTGGTTCTAATCAAGAAATGTAATGGTGGGGATAGTGACCAAATAGAGAGAAGTTGTTTTGCCCAAAATTGTTTTATTGACCCCTGCATGATCGTTGATTTTTTAAGGCCAGGATCAATAATTAAAAATTTAATTGTAGGTGCTTTATGGAGAGGGCAAGTGCCCCCTAAAACGTCGATGGTGCTCTCTGAAATATTCGTAGTGCCCTCTGAAATGTCTGTCATGGCGCCCTATTAAACGTTTGTGGCGCCCACTGAGGCGTTTGTTGTGTCTCCTGGAATGTGGAAAGTCTTACATGTATGTGCAAGTGATTCGGTATCCTTGCCGGCCAGAAGCGCCCACACTGAAGATGTCATTTCGTATGCGATCCAATAATCGGCGCGGGAGGAATGACTGGGTTCGCCAACTCGCCACCCTATTGGGAGGATGTTCAGGGATCTGGAAAAATCTTCCGCAGAATACTTTGAAGGATTTGAGCCCTGGCCAGCAGCGTGGAAAACGAGTGCGCTTCCCGACGTGGCTGAATCCCCGAGTTATTCACGTGTCGGCAGTTGTACTTACGATACGCTTTTACATGTGAGGTGTTGGTGGCATGGTCATTGGATTCCTCAACTCAGAATGGTCTTATGTCCGGTGCTCCAGTCTTATGTCTTATGTCCAGTCTTGGAGAGACTATCAGAAACCATAAGATTCTCCTGTGTGACGGAAAAGTTGTATCTTTATATTTTTGTATTGATATGAAATTGACAACACGCCGCTATACTCTGCGACGGATCAGCCCAGCCTCACTCAGTCATCTGCAACTCCTTTTATAACCACAATTTTCATTTCTTTCAACTGCAGCTTATTTCACTGCAGTATCGCCACGACGCAAACCGCTACCACCGCCAGCGAGACCCCTGAAGCCTTGCCGTGTCCTGCAGAGAAGTTCCCCGCCTCCGCCAGCCGTACGCAGATGCCGCTAACCTCCCGGAACCCTTCAGCACAGGTGACGGTAATCACTTGCGTGTGATTGCCGGTAGATGTCTCTGCCGGCGTCGCTGTTGTAGGTTTTGTGACAAGTCCAGGTGGAGGAGGCCTGTTTGGACCCGGTCTGGAGCTCTTGTCGCCGTCTTCCGTGCGGGCACACGACCCCCTGATTTCTCTGAAGCCTGGAGGACATCGAGCGAAGATGATCGTTGACGCAATTATGCGCGTGGTGGTTGTCTGAGGCGCCGGGGTGGTACTGATTGGGTCCTTGAGTGGGCTGTTTTGTAATGCTGCTAATCTTGAGAAGATTGGAGGTCGGGGCCGCTGATGCCCCACGCTTTCCAGAGTTGCGCAGATCCTACCCACCGCTCTGTAGCCAGGTGGGCAACGTATATTAATTGCTGAGATCGTTAGTATGTCGTGTGGCTCCGGTCGAGAAATGTTACGTTTGGAGACAGAGGCCATGCCAAGCGTTCCACTCGCACAACACAAAACTAAGAAGAATACGAGCTCGCGCCGTCCTCTCATTATTCTTCTTTATAATGCGAAAACTCGAGGTGGAAGGTAAGGCTGAATTGGGTCTCCTGGTGGAGGCGTCTTCGTCAGCTTTGATGAACCTTGATTGAAGGATGTCACCCCTTTATCCAAACAAATTCATTCAAACTTTGCGGACTTTTTAAGGGTTCTCCGACTCTCTTACTTATTTTCGTGCTGTTTTCGATTGTTCACACACTTATTTCGCTTTAATACTGCATTCTTCTTTCCGTACGGCTTCAGCCAATAGGTGAGCTCCAACCACACGGGAGACCTGGCTCTCCCGGTATCTTCAGTCGCAGCTCACTACAAACAATACGCTCGGGGTTTAGCGGATAACCGGAAAATCTGCCCGCTTCTTTGATACATCGGGACGGAAGCACGCCGTCCACTATCGCCAGTGGGGGTGCGTATTAAAGCTGGCCGGCAACACAAACACGGTAACCTAAAATTGATCACTCTGATTGGTCCTCTTTTTACGTGTAGTCAAATACGACATTTATGGTCTCGGTTCTTCATCTGGGTTTAGTGTCCGTATCCCGGGCTTTGGTAAAGCCCAGTGTGAAGTGACCCTGGGATTGACTGGACCTGTGGAGTCAGTAACTTTCCTCACTACTGTCTGTTCGGATGTAGCACGGACGTGACGGTGGGCGAGATAACGCACACGATGGAGATTCACAACGGGTTGACGTCTAGTTTCGCGACTCGAATGGTATTTTGTTTATGCGTATACGAGCTGGATGCCATTTTATTCATAGGGCATACCGAGGAGTTGAGAAATTTCGACGAGGATACAAATGCATATCTACAATGATTATGCTTAACTACCAACCTACTGCCTGGTCAGCTTACCTACAATTTTGCAACGCCCGGAATCTGATATTTAGATTGTTACTGTAGCTTTATTCCCTACGCTTCGAAAATAAACTCCTTATCGTGTCAGATTTAATATATTGGAGTTTACATCAGGATTAGTGTTGTACCTGGGCTCATGGTTTTAGCGAGGGGGGCGTGCAGAGGGGCAACTGCGTCCCAAATTGCAAACAACCCTCCTTAAATTCGCCTCTGATCAGAACCGAGATGCAGTCATCTGTGCTACTTCCAGGCCAGAGAGTGATCTCTGTTTGACTCGGAATAATTCAGGGCTGTGTAAGAATAGCATTCTTGCTAAAAAAATGTCCATATAAGAAGTGAGATGGGTATCAAAATCGGCCTTGGTCCTGTGTTGGTTGCAACAATTGAGTCGCATTTTTACTGATGACACCGTTGTGTTCACCCGCAGATAAGAGATGCGGGAGAAACTCATGTGGAGCAAGGGAATATCAAACAGAAAATCAGAAGCCTGCTGGAGAATCTTCCAAATGAAGTAAGAGCATTGAAAGTATGTTGCCTAGTGAGGTCCTCATGCTGGTCCTCTGTAGTGACATTTAACAAAAACAAAACAAAATACGTCCACGAACCGATTGATTGTCTAAACGTACGTCGATTCCGGGTCGGGACGGACGTGCCTTGAGGCTGTCGACTGACTAGAAGCCGACATGAACAACTTCAAGGTGCTGTCCCGGATCGGGGAGGGTGCTCACGGGGTGGTGCTGCGGGCGGAGTCCATAGCCACCGGCGAAGTTGTCGCTCTCAAGAAGGTCGCTCTCAAGCGGCTAGAGGACGGTATCCCTCTGACGATGCTGCGCGAGATCAAAACGCTTCAGCAGCTGGAGTCCCCCCACGTGGTCCGCCTGCTGGACGTCTTCGCGCAGGGCCCGGGGTTCGTTCTCGTCTTTGAACACATGATCACTGATCTGGCGGAAATCATTCGCGATGCTTCGCGGCCGCTCACCCAAGCTCAGGTGAAGCGATACACCCAGTCTCTGCTGCTCGGCACCGAGTATCTACACTCGCACAGCATCATTCACCGTGATTTGAAGCCAGCGAACCTGCTCATCAGTGGAAGGGGACAGCTGAAGCTGGCCGACTTCGGCCTGAGCCGGGTCCTAGATCGTGGTCGACTCTACTCCCATCAGGTGGCGACCAGGTGGTACCGCGCTCCTGAGCTTCTCTACGGTGCAAGAAAGTACGACCAGGGGGTGGACCTGTGGGCGGTGGGGTGTGTCTTTGGCGAGCTGCTGAACTGCTCTCCAATTTTCCGCGGTGACAATGACATCGACCAGCTGCTGGTCGTGCTGAAGACGCTGGGGTCGCCGACGGAGGAGACGTGGCCGGGCATGTCGCAGCTCCCCGACTTCAACAAGATTCCGTTTCCGGAGTTCCGCTCCGCCGGTGTTGAGGTTCTTTTTCCGGAGGCATCCCCCGAGGCGGTGGATCTTGTCAAACAATTCCTCGTGTATCGTTCGGATCGACGGCTCCCGGCGAAGGCGGCGCTTCTTCAGCCGTATTTTCATCTACCACCAGCCCCGGCATGTGATGCAGACATGCCCCGTCCCACAGGCAGGATGAAACCGCATCCACAGGCACACGAACTGGAGCCTCCAGATGTGGAAAAGATCGTGGCAAACCTGCACCGGACCCTGGCCAAGCTGAACGCGGGTGAGGAACTCGATGATGATCTCAAGTGATGGCTGTTACACGGGGAAATGATGACAAGCGATTGTGTGATCAAGGGAAAATGACAGGTGAAACCCTGATGAATTTGTAATGTTTGGGCCGTGACCTAGGGCTGGATCGGCCAGGATATAGCTATTTGTGTTTCTGTGGTTGACCTGTTCATAATTAGGTGTAAACAATAATGAGGGTCTTCTGAAACATACCAAAACACATGTGATTTGAGTTAATATCTAAAACATATTATGCACTAGACAGCCGTGGTATGTGTTGTAACTACACACCTAGCGTCATTGCGGTACGAAGTGCAGCACGCGCGAGTTGCAGGGGCCACTGCATCACGTGGTGTGGATACCTGCGGTCCGCATATGTGTGGCCAGCTGGCGTTAAAAATGAAAAACAGTTCTACGTTGTGTGAAAAATTGTGTGCTGGACAGTAACAGTGACGTTGATTCATGTAAATGTAAACTATTTGAAAATGTTAAAGAATGTGAAAGACCATTTTTTCAGGTTGCTTGCTGTCTCCCTCTCTCAGGCGGTGACAGTTCCACTGATAGATCCCGGGATTCGTATGTTTTAACTGCACTGTGTTGGGAGGCTCTGTCAGTTCAGATTGCATTTCGCTGTGCTGTTTGTTTGCGAGTGCTGCTGGGTTGCGAATCGAGTGCGTGGGTTCGCAGGTGTCCCGTTAACACGGTTGGCTGTTGATTCAGACGGGGTTCACTTCGGTCAGTGATTTACCTTACCAGAGAAGGATGGCAAGTTATAATTTAAGATATGATCGTTTTGAGAAAGACTGCAGGCTTGGGCATTAGTCTGCAAGTTTGCTTTATGTGATAGTTGAACACTGATCTCAAGACTATGTTACTGCTATGTAGCCACCTGTTGATTGCAAGAGCGTGTAGCAGACTTCCGGTCGTAGTTAAGTGACATTACACTGCTTATTTTGTGTTCTTTCGTCTTGCAGCGTTTCACATGCGAATGACGTATTCTTTCCTTCAATGTGGCTGAACTAGTGAATTTTTGTGTGTTAAGACCGATCTCTCACTGCGTTGCAATAAATATGTTACCAAATGCTGGTACTTTATTGACGAGGGTGTCCATTACAGGAAGAGAAAAGTGCTCAGGGGAGCGTTATAACATGCGTAGCCCGTGTGTTCATACAAAATTTGTCGCATTTAGAACTAAACGTCGGAATTGGGAGGGAAAAGGCAAGGTGGCCTAACCCCACTTTTCATCAGAAATTTTTCACTTTCCAATCTCGGTAAATATATGAAACATTTACAGCCAACATGAACGTAAGGAAATAGAGAACACAGATCCTAAAGTTTTGACCCTAGATTGGGTAGTTTTGTATCAGTGGGAGCTTAAGGGTTCAACTCGCTCTCATCCACTTTTTTGCTGATGTCGGTGCTTGTTTTTAGGAGCTGTTTTGTACCCCTTGTGACTTGCCGTATGTATTGTCGGGTAAGCAGTTCAAGAATATCAGAGATTATTAGGAACAAATTAGAACATGGTAAACACAGTTTGAACCCTATCTGGCGGAGTGCAATGGTAGAATACTGCTTCCATTCCTTAGGCTGTCGATCGATACTTGTCGACACCGTAAGATGTCGCACCCGTGAAACTGGTGGCGCTTCATGTCGAGCAGTCTTAGAAGTATACCACTTCGTAGGTTAGAATAAGTAATAAAAAAGTTACAATACAAGAGCATGGGCATCATGTACCCTAGGCGGATCCCTGGGGGCAGGTTTCAATCGGATCGACTCACCCGGCGTCCCTGCACGGTGTTGAGACGTCCCCTGGAAACGCCTCAGCGCCCCCTGGATGTCGCTTCCCATCCCCATCCCCCAGGTATGCAAGTATTGACGCCCTCACGATGCAGTTTGACGCCTCTTCGATAGGATACTCCGTAAGCATTGGCTCCCAATACCCGATTGGTGCCCCCTGAGCAAAGCTCCCCCCTCCCCCGATCGGAGATATCGTATCCGGCCTTGTCATGTTCGCCACTTTGTGATATGTAGCAGGAGCGGGTGAGAGATCAGGAGCGGCAGCGGATCCTTTTGCCGGCCCATTCGCTGCGGTGGGTCAGCTCTGAGCAATAGTGTCGTCACCTGCTAAAAGGAGGGGTGGGGTTTGCCAGTCACAGCCACTCCCCTTTGACGTGATGAAAAACACTCATTTGTTCATTTTGTACTTACCTTACCTGACCACATATTATCACCCGCTCATGCTTCCGACAAAGGCTTGAGCGTTCTTCCCAAAGTGGCTTCAATAGTAAATTTTCTGGTGAAAATTCGAGAGATGGGTTCGCCTATTTTCCGATTTCAATTCCTATTTCCTGGGTAACAGTGAGTTTTTAATGCCGTTGTTAATTGTTTGTTATGCATGATTACTTTGCCATCATGGACGTAATCCTAAAAGCAGAGCGCGCCATCAAATATTTCGTAATGTTGTTTTAACGCGTTCAGAATTAGTTCAGTAGTTGGCCTGAACCTACCAGTTCATATGGAGACATCCTCTTCACGATTTCTGTTGATTTTTCTAACTAGTTATTCTCATCTTTTATTTATTGTGTTTTATTAGGGCCACTCGCAGCAGGTACACTTGCCTTATTACAGGGAGTAATGCCGTGGGTAGTTGAGGTACTATTCCTTCGGACCAGATGACAGACGGAAATAGGCTCCCGCCGTGGGCATTGAACCCACCCCTATCTATGTTATATCAGCATGAATGCGGGCAATAAGCCAATAGGCTGCTCGGTCCTGATTTATGAACGCACTTATGCTTTCATTCCTAATTTGGTGTTGACAAATTCATGGAGAAAAGGAATTCCGACGGTTTGAACTGATGATACTGCGAATTACAGTGTCTTCTTTTGGCCCTGTGTTTACCCTGGCTTTTCAGTTGGATGTTGTGATTTTCCACCTCTACTGTGTATTCATATACTTCACGGACGTGTATGCGTGACCAAAGTTGGCTCACTCTAAGTCCGCACCCAGACAGCTTCGCTCTGTAATCAAGTTGTACTCCCTCTGGATCTGGAGCGATACTCGGCTGTGACGTCGTTTTCATCGATCCCGCCTCCCCCGCCTATGACGTCACCCGGGACGTCATACTGCATGTGGGCGCCGGAGGCGAGAAAAGGGCTGCAATGTCTCCGCGTGGGAAGCGCAATGCGGGTTATTGGGGCTTGGGTTCCACCGCGCCGTAGACGGGAAATACAAGAGGGCAATTACGCGTGCTGTGTTGAATGCCATGAATTCTCAGTGACGATAGGCGGGAATTTTACATGGCTGTGTCCTTGAGATGCTCTTAAATCAAATCCGATAGCACTAAATAAATCTGAGGAAAATTTTTTAGTTTGTGCAGCACACAATGCGGCTTCGACAACGTGAAGTTACCACCCCTGCGCCCTCCCCACCTCCAGCGGAGCTCTGCCGCACCGAGTCGTCGGTGGAGAGCTTCCACCTGCAGGGAGAGGGACTGGAGACCGCTGGGAGGGAGCTACTGCGGCGGCCAAAGTTCAGGCAGTAGATCAGAGGTGCCAGATAGCGGCTGATTACAACAGCGGGACAGCCGTGTAGAGTGTGAGGTGACGGACAGCCCAAACGCGTGTGTTGGGAGTTCGGAGTGGTGCTAGATTCTGACGTGATTATCTGTGTTGGGCGGTCTGTTTTTGCGGGGTGAGTGGATTCTGGATGTGTGTGGAGACCTAATCTTGTGTGTGATGAGTGGTGATGGGGTGCAATGGATCTGGCTTAAGGTGATGGTGAAATGATGGGTTGATGAAATCTTGCACGCTCGTTGTCATGTTCAACATCCTCGCATTTCCCACCATATTGCGCCTTGCTGATTGGTGCTGACACCGGAGAAACATATCGATTGGGGGTGGCTATGTCATCGATCGTTTCGCCAGAACAGGCATGTTTGCCGTGTTTTTTCTTGACCCGAGGCTTATTGTCAACGATGCTGATTTCTTGTGTCTTTGTTGTCGTTTTAAAATTAAAAACGAAGGCACTGATTTGATTGCAGGACCATCGTTTTAACCGTGATTTGAAGTCATGTGCTCGCGAGAATGGGCGCATGCGCGCCGATTTACTAAAAGTATCTCAGGCGGCATAACCGTCACCACCGGCAAAACAGTGGGGGGGGGGACCAGTCAATCCTTCACCTGCCGCTGACAAGAAACTTACCCCTGTAGAACCGAACGCTCATCGAATTCGGACTAGTCGTTGACTTCTGCAGCGGCGGGTTTGAAAATTTCCTTATGTCTATCCAATTTGACTGAAATCGGGAAATTATTATGAAAAGTGGAGTGCAGGCCCCTGTCCCCATGACAAGTGAACACGCACACTGTATGTGTAGGATCGTATCGGCATTCGGATCTCAGTGCGCACGCCAGATTGTTGCCGTCTTACTACGTTTGTCCTACGTCGATATGAAGACGATACGTCCCCTCGTGTGTTTTGGTGTGTTAGTAAGCTATCTTTTGTTCGCCTGGGTGCAGGGGCGTAGCCAAGGGGGGGCGGCAGGGACAGCCCCCCCCCCCCCCGAGGGCCCGAAGGGCCCCCTTGAGGACACGAGCCGCGCGAAGCGCGGCTCGCCCGCACTATGCTCTGTGGCCAAATTTGGCATTTTATACCAGACAGGGGCCTCTTAAGCCTTCTTCAGCACTCCATATTGTAACAAGCAGGGCCCTTTTTACCCATCAGGGCCCTTTTGACGCTGTCGCAGGGGCCCTTTTCGGGGCACCACCCCTCCCTGAGCGAAATCCTGGCTACGCCCCTGCCTGGGTGCGCTGCAGTAGTCAGACATATTTTCCCCATGTGGTTGGCTGTGTGCTACTAAGTAATCTTTTGTCCGCCACCGTAGTCTAGTAACCCCTCCCCATGTGTTGTGTTGTGAGTTTATAAGCTATCCTTCGGCCGCCAGGGTGCGGCCGCGTTAGTCTAGTAACCTCTCCCCATGTGTTTTGTTGTGAGTTTATAAGCTATCCTTCGGCCGCCAGGGTGCGGCCGCGTTAGTCTAGTAACCTCTCCCCATGTGTTTGGTTGTGTTAGTAACTTATCCTTCGTCTGCCAGGGTGCGGCCACGGTAGCCCGGTATGCCGACTGGACACACGGAGTACGCCCGTCTGCCGGTCACTGACACCGTTGACCTGACCTCGGAGGAGGAGGATGACCTCTACACACGACCTCCTCGCCGGCACAAGGCCAAACTGCCGGCGCACGGAAAGCCCAGCCTGCAGGTGGCACCCAATTCCTTCAGAGGTGGGCGGGCGTGGTGGGAGATACTCGTGGGTTGGACAGCTACACAATCTGTTGATAGTAAACACATCGTGTCCAATGACCTTGTTGGGAGCAGTTTTGTTGGTCATGCATTATCGGAAAAACTTGTCAGCCGTATGTTTGAGATACAGCTGCACGATTGATTTGCTTGAACTTATGAAACGGATCAAATTGCATGAGTTGGAACAGAATATAAACAATTATTCGGGCGGGGGTTCGATTGTGTTCGAAAATCCACTCTCCCCTTCGGTGATATGACCAGTGGCAGATGCAGGCCAATGGCTGGGGGGAGGGCAGCGGTGCCCAAAATCACGAAAGCATGGTTGGGCGAAAATGCCTTTTTTGCCCCTGCCTGGATTCACTGGTGGATATGATTTATGCATAAGTGTAAGAGGCATGTATGGTTGTAAGCCGTAGCTCAGTTGGTAGAGCGTTGGGCTCCGGCCCGCTGCTCAGAAGCATGCAGTGGCAGTGCATGTCCAGGCTTGGGATCGGTTCCCCTGAGACGCTCCGGCGCTCAATAGTTTACCGACGTACAGGTCGGCTGGCAACTGACTGGTGAGAGGGTGACCTGAGCGGGGCGGCCGTCCCTGTGCTTTGTGGGACGCTAGACTTTGGCTACTAAATCAACCCTTCATTGTGGTAGTTGCTCGTTCGGGTGATGGGCTGGGGGTCTCCGTGAAAAGTACATTGATGACTTTAGTTAGACTCGACTCCAGCAGCCGTATGGAACAACTAACAAAATTTATAATAACAAATCCTAACATATTCTACTTGTGGCAACCGAGTTTACCTGAGTTGTGCAGTGGCGCCTGGATCTGCTCAATGATGTTTCGGAATCTCTCCCTAATCTGCGGTACCCAGATTTACTCAAGCGGTTACCGACTGGAACAGGCCCCGCTGTCGTTTGTGGGGAGTCTGCAGCGGTGGTTACGCCTGCGCCACATTCAGAGCAAAGATATCCGATCAGGATGTGGTCACTATCTGATCACGTCAGGTCAGTTAGAGCGAGTGAAAAATTATGCTCCCAACCATGATAAATGTGTGGAGAATTAAACGTACCTGGGCTGGGTGTGGTTTTCCATCCAAAGCTCTGGATTTTCCTCCTGTGCCTCACCGCTGCCGTGTTCCAGAGGCGGCGACGCGGCCGGTGAAGCGGTACCAGCTGCTGGACGAGGAGGACGCCCTGGGGGTGCTCCAGGCGGCCTCTCCAGGCGTCAGGGTGCGCTCCAGCGGCGGCGGCCGCAAAAAAGCCTGTCTCCTAATCACCTGTCTGCTTCTACTAACCGGTAACGGGATTCTTCTAACGCGGGCTCCGGCGATGCTTGCTGGTATGGGGTATACTGTATGCTCGGGTTGTACTGCAGTGTATATGGGGGATACTAACATTAACATATTTTCTGGGTCGCTCCGAAGGTTTGCGGTAGACCGTGGTTGGTGACTGGTGCCCGACGCGTTTTAACACTTATAGGCTGGCTCCACAACGTGCTTTCTTCGTCATTTAATTGGGGTACCTATAAACGGATTTTCCACGATCGAGGTTCGTAGTTTATGGTGGCTGCAGCGCCAGCCCGCGCAGATAAGTGGAATATATGCACACACTAACACTAATTTTCTCTCCGAAGCGCTGTGGAGATTCAATGTTTCCATCTTACATCATGGGTGTAATTATGGTAGAATGTGCATGGGTATTGGGTATTGGCGACAATTCATCGTTAGCTCCCGATATGTATAGTAGCAAGAGCCGTACCTAGTATCTACGTACTAAAGCAACAACGCAAATCCTTGTCCAGACTGAGTGACCTCCCCCTGACCCCAAGCTGTGTTAGTGACTTCCCCTGACTTCAGGCTGTGTGAGTGACCTCCCCTGACCTCAGGCTATGTGTGTGACCTATCCCGACATCAGGCTGTGTGAGTGACCTCCCCTGACCTCAGGTTGTGTGAGTGACCTCCTTCTGACCTCAGACTGTGTAAGTGACCTCCCTCTGACCTCAGGCTGTGTGGATGACCTCCCCTGACCTCAGGCTCAGTGAGTGACCTCCCCTGACCCCAGGCTGCAGTGAGTGACCTCCCCTGACCTCAGGCTCAGTGAGTGACCTCCCCTGACCTCAGACTGCAGTGTGGTTGACCTCCCCTGACCTCAGACTGCAGTGTGTGGTTGACCTCCCCTGACCTCAGGCTTGTGATGACCTCAGACTGCAGTGTGGTTGACCTCCCCTGACCTCAGGCTGCAGTGTGGTTGACCCCCCCTGACCTCAGACTGCAGTGTGGTTGACCTCCCTGACCTCAGACTGAGACAGTGTGGTTGACCCCCCCTGACCTCAGACTGCAGTGTGGTTGACCTCCCCTGACCTCAGGCTGCAGTGAGGTTGACCTCCCCTGACCTCAGGCTGCAGTGTGGATGACCTCCCCTAACCTCAGGCTGATGTGGTTGACCTCCCCTGACCTCAGGCTGTGTTGAGTGACCTCCCTGACCCCAGGCTGCAGTGAGTGACCTCCCCTGACCTCAGGCTCAGTGAGTGACCTCGTGCCTCCCTGACCTCAGGCTGCAGTGTGGATGACCTCCCCTGACCTCAGACTCTGTGAGTGACCTCAGGTTGTGTGAGTGACCTCCCTGACCTCAGGCTGCAGCGTCGGCGTCTGGATGATCCCCTGCCGCTGGTATGGCTGCATTGGCGGGCCGATGACGATTCAGCAGTCCTCGGTACACCACGACTACGAGACCATGTTTCCAGACATCGGTCAGTGGGGACCACCGAAGGACTGTGGCCTGTCCGAAAATTAAAACGAACTATTTTAAGAATGAAAAGCACGGAAAGGTGTCCAGCTTAAAATGTGGTGTAGCTTGGAGTGATGCCATTAGTTGGGTTTGGAGATCACATCACTTTTGCACAGGTCAGTAATTGGAATTATTGACTGTGCAGTTTTTATTGTTCTGTATGTGTAAGAAAAGACAAAACGGGATGAATAAATTATGGTGTGTCTGTATATGACACCATGCATCTGTGAATGCTAACCCGTGTTGAAATTTTACGGACCAGTCTGCTTATTTTGTCAGACATCATTTTTCCAACTCATTGCTGACGTATACACCTTTCCTTCTCAGATCCATAACTGTCTGTCTTATGACATTGACCTGAATCCCATCGTCTGTCTGGTAGTTTTGACCACTCAGGTGGTGGTTGTCCTTTCTGTGTACCTGGACTCCACCGAGTCCTGTCTTATGGTATTGGCCTGAATCCCATCGCTTGCCTGGCAGTTTTGACCACTCGGGTGGTGGTTGTGCCCACTGTGTACCTGGACTCCACCGACCTGGTATTTGGCTACCGGAACCTGGAGGCGGCGGGCGGAGGAGTCATGGTGGTGGACGCTGGCAGCGGCGCCAAACTCTGGAAACAGCAACTCTACGAGGTGTGCACTAGTTCAACTATCGGGGTTGAACGACACACCGACTCAGCGCTGAGTTTCTGTGGCGTCGCCGAGTTGCACCTGTTTGGTGTAGATTGTGCGGATCGGATCACGCCCGATATAAGGGACCAGCCAGGACTTGAACCTGGGGGACCCTTGCCTCGTAAAGCAGGCACCCGGTGCCACCGGGCAACCCGCCCCCTGTATGAGACCCATGCTGGTATATATAGGCTTTTTGTTAGATTTGGTGTACAGATGTATCCATTTTCTTCATTCCGATCAGTCTGTCAGGAGCGGCGCTTGAATTCTTGGTTGCGCTAATGGCTGTGTCTCGACCCTGCTTGCTAAGGACGAATTTATTTTCGTGCCGTTACCCACACTTTGTGATGGAGTTCCTACAATTAGAGTGTTTCGGCACCAGTTGATGTGACTCCGTTGAAGTAGAGCGAGGACTTCCTGAAAGGTGTGCGAAATTGTCATCTGCTAGGATCAGAATTACCCTCTTCCGAGACTTCACCGTGACCATCGATAGCACCTTACCGGTGCTGGAATGACGATTTGAAAAAAAGATTTGTTGCGTTGCACCTAGTGAAAATTAAATCTTATGCAAGAACAATAAAATGGACATGGCATACGATTCAGCACTATACAAACTTGTTCAGTAAGAGTCAGAAGCATAAGTCAGCTGATAACTGGAACTTCTTCGGCTATTGGTTGTTGCCTTTTATAATAATGCTGCCGTCCCACGGAAGAAGAGCGTAAGTCACATTTTTTCGATTTTTGGGATTTTGGTATCATTCAATGCAGAAAGGCAACCTGCATCTACCTATTAAATGATTTGACGAAATTCCCTCAAAATGTTTAGTTGTATCGCCTTTTCAAGTCAGTCCCAGGGGTCCGCTAATGTTAAGCAAAACGGAAAAAAACGCTCTCCTGTAAAATACGCGTAACGTGACATACGCTTTTCTTCCGTTGGACGGCAGAATGACTTAATGCTGTTTCTTCTTGGTATTTTTTTCTTTTCTTTCTAATCGGAAGTGTATTCTCTTGCCTTTGTCTTGTTCTCCCCATAAACAGTATGAATGTATTCTGCCCCCTCTTTGGTGCCTTAATTTCTGTTGACTGTTTCTCTTTGTTTCCCTCCGCTTCTTTATATTTTGCATTGAGCCCTTTCTTTTGCTACATTTCTCCGCTTCACCACCATGCTTTTAAATCACCGATCAGTCCTGTATCTCCAGGAAAGCCACGTAGAACCGGCATCAGAACGAAGCGTAACTGTCCAGATCAGTGTCTTTATCCCCACCTCAGGCGTATTCAGGATCTCCCCGTCGGCGGGGAGAGATTTTGACCAGGGGGCGCCACGTGTTGACGGTGCGATCAGTGTGGTTGCGCATATCACACCGCGGGGGCACGGCTGTTGTAATCCTGAAAGTAAGGGAAGCGACGTTCCAAGGGGAGTCAGAGCTCAATGCGTGGGATCCTCGATCGCGGCGCGGGGGTCACCTGCCTCCTGTACCCGCCCCTGTCCCTGACGCCCTGGCTGGTATCCGCAGGCGCCGGTAGACCTGCAGTGCGGCGGAGTCGATCTGAATGGTAACGGCATCTTCGAGTGCCTGGCCACGGGCAGCTCCAAGATGATGGTGCTGGTCAATATGGACAGGCGTGAGTGGACGCGCCGTGGTGGTCTTGGCCCGAGAACGCCGGCTAGTGTGTTAGAGTGAAGCGAGTGAAGGACCGCAACGGGGAGATGGGTGACGTAAAATTGTGTACCAGGAGAGGGGAGGGGTTTCTTCTGCACAATTTAGGAGTCGACCTTAGTTATCTTCTCTTTGTCAGCGTGGGTCCTACGTAAATGTTCACAGTTTGGTTTTTTGCGTTTCCTCTCGCTAACCTGCTTCGGGACATTGATCCAATTGGGGTTTTGACTCCCACCACAACCCCTCCCCCCAGCGCCCTGTTCGTGGTCAGGTCGGAGCTTATCCCCCGCCCTGCCATTAGAAAACCCATGACAGCGCCCCTGGATATTTGAATTATAAAGTGCGTTTAAACACCGTTAAGGCAGATCTGGTTCGAAGAATCTATCTCGAGCCTGGAGTGGTGGTATGAGTGGTTACACCGTTGTAAGGGTTACTTGATCAGTACCCGTTGTACAGTGATTTACTAACCTCCGTCCCTGCCGTCCTTCAGACGAGGTGGAGTGGTACCTGCACTTACACAATAGCACCACCAGGCCGGTGTCGCTGCTGCCGCCCCTGCTGGTGTCTGACCTGACCCAGGACGGGGTCGCCGACCTGCTGGTGGCCGGGCTAGTCGGCCGCCACACGCAGCCGCGCAGTCAGCTGATGATCGCAGATGGCGCCACTGGCATGATCTTGGCTAAGGTGAGTCGTAGGTGGCGCTGTGTGGTTAGCTTAGGCCAGAGTGTTGTTTCTGTACGGAATAGATGTTGAAGGTGGCAGTGTCACTAAAACACTGGCTCAGTGCAAGACTCACGAATCCAAATGAAAATACCCTGGCCCTCCAACTCTCTTCACTCCCTCGCTTAGTATGATTGTGTGCAGGATGGGGGCCATTGAAGGCAGGGCTGGAGTAATTTTTCGATCCAAGGTTATATTACCGCTGGCACGGTAATATAAACCCTATACTATGCTTATAGGAGACCCAAAATCTAGGGAGAGGCCCTGACCCCTCCCCCGGGATCTCCACCCATGGAGCGGTCTCTAAAACCGATCTAACTATGTGTAACTATGAAAGTCGCGCTTCCTTGGTGGGGTTCCAAACGCCAGTGATGCAGTAAACGCATGGGCCTGTCTCCCCGCATGCCGATTGTTGTCCAGCTAGTTCTGACTGACTCTGTGGACGTTACAGGGCGAAATGGAGCTGTGTCCCGTGCTCCTGAGCATGACTCCGGAGGACGGGGCAGCTGACGTAACACTGGAGTGTATGTCTCCGCTGGCCGGAGGTGAGGTTATGACGTCACACTGTGGTGTATGTCTCCGCTGGCCGGAGGTGAGGGTATGACGTCACACTGGAGTGGCGTCATCATGACGTCACTCCAGATGGTGTCAGAGGAGTGAGTGGCTGGAGGTAAGGGAATGACGTCACACCGGAATGCATGTCTCCGCTGGCCGGAGTTGAGGGTATGACGTCACACTGGAGTGTGTGTCTCCGCTGACCAGAGGTGATGGTATGACGTCACACTGGAGTGTGTGTCTCCGCTGGCCAGAGGTGAGGGTATGACGTCACACTGGAGTGTGTGTCTCCGCTGGCCAGAGGTGATGGTATGACGTCACACTGGAGTGTGTCTCCGCTGGCCAGAGGTGAGGGTATGACGTCACACTGGAGTGTGTGTCTCCGCTGGCCAGAGGTGAGGGACTGATGTCACACTGGAGTGTGTGTCTCCGCTGGCTGGAGGTGAGGGAGGAGAGGAGATCGGAATGATATTTTAGTTTGCCGTGGTAGAGTAGCCTGTGTGCCGTCCAAGGGTCAGCAGGAATATGCCGAAGTGCTTCAATGGTCCTGCCTGTTCCGGCCTGTTCCGGTAATGGTTAAGGCATTGTCGGTCCCAAGCCGGGGGGGAGGGGAGCATCTTCCGGTCCACGGCCCGTAAATCCCCCAAAGACCAGATTTTACCCACATTTTCCTTAATACATTTTGTTTTAAATTCCTCCTCCCCGCTCCCAAGGGCAGTGTCTGGAGCTGCCTGTTTTTAAAAGTCCGCCAACAATACTATTGCGGAAAACTAAAACCAGACAATCAATGATCGTCTGTTCTGAGGATATGGTGAAATAATTTCCCGTCTCCTGTTTGTCGTTGTTGTATTTTTACCTGGCACTGTCACACATAAACGGATCCGGGATTCCCGAAGCGGGATGCGCAAGATGGAGCCATTAGGACCAGGGGTGTCATTTTTTGCACGGTTTAACCTATCATGGGGGCGCCAAATGTTGTCGTCAGGGCGCCGATGCTCGCATTCTGGAGGGGCAGCGATGCTTCAGAGGGTGGCAAGGTTCAATCGGGAGCACGTGACCCCCATGTCCCTTGGATCTGTCTGTGCTATTCCAACCGGTCTGTAGTCATCAGTAATAAAGGAATGGCTGGTTTGCGCTCATAGTAATAGAAAACTGTAAAACAAACTAAATGGTTTATCAGTACTTGACTGGGTGTCTTCCTCAGAATAAGCAATGTTTGAATTTCCATTCGACCGTTCTGTCATTGAATTGTCATTGACGTTCAAACTACCTATTCTGGCGAAGACACATGTCGAAATATTAACCCTTTGCCTTTTTTCATGACTCTCTATTATTATGATTCTGGTCTGGTTACTGCATTACTTTATCATAATGAATACGCTCATTTCAACTCTTAGAACCATGGAATCACGTGATCAGCAGTCTGACCAGCACCCTTCGTCGCCGCTCTGACGTAACCACCCGCCGTCAGTCTCTCCACGGACCGTGTCCCTGACAATTACCCTCTGTCGCCGCTCTGACGTAAGCACCCGCCGTCAGTCTCTCCACGGACCGTGTTCCTGACCAGCCTGACCAGCACCCTCTGACGTAAGCACCCGCCGTCAGTCTCAGCACGGACTGTGTCCCCGACCAGCACCCTCTGACGTAACCACCCGCCGTCAGTCTCTCCAGGGACTGTGTCCCTGACCAGGACCCTCTGACGTAACCAACCGCCGTCAGTCTCTCCAGGGACTGTGTCCCTGACCTGGACCCTCTGACGTAACCACCCGCCGTCAGTCTCTCCAGGGACTGTGTCCCTGACCAGGACCCTCTGCCGCCGCTCTGACGTAACCACCCGCCGTCAGTCTCTCCACGGACCGTGTCCCTGACCAGCACCCTCTGTCGTAACCACCCGCCTTTAGTCTCAGCACAGACCGTGTCCCTGACCAGCACCCTCTGCCGCTGCTCTGACGTAACCACCCGCCTTTAGTCTCAGCACAGACTGTGTCCCTGACCGGCGCCCTCTGACGTAACCATCCGCCGTCAGTCTCTCCACGGACCGTGTCCCTGACCAGCCTGACCAGCACTATCCGGACGTCGTCTATGCCGGACACCGTCTTCAGCTACGTCAAGGCCCCGACAGCTCAGAACGCGCTGTACCAGGTGCAGGTGAGGCAGCGGAAGTCGTGGATGCCGTTATTGGGATGAGGCCGGAGACCGATGGCTGAGCGGTGTGCTGGAGTCTCTTTGTTCTAGCGTTGATTGGCTTGAATAGACGCTCTGTAGTTGCAAAGCCGGGCCGGCGAAGCGTTGGTTCGGGCCCCTCAATTGAGTGTGTGCTTAATTAAGCTTGGTGAAAGGGGAAAGCTCAGTTAGCGTTCACATTGATGTCGATCATCTGCATACAGCACCGGAAACTGTGGCGCTGCAGAGCATGGCTGCTGGATGAGGTACGGTGGATTGAATTCGCTCTATAGGTTTTGCAGTGCTGCGGCGAGGAGCATGATAATAAGTTGACAGGGTGTAGAATGTGTTGTCTCCTCGAATCCTGGACGTAAAATACACTAAGATTATATATATTCGGGCACAGCCCTTCAACAGAAACATGTAGGTAATATCACAAATTCTCAGCCATTGTATAGCCAGGCCTCGAATACCCGAATTCAATTATTCGAGGTCTGGCTACACTATGACTGAGAATTTGTGATATTACTTACATGATTCTGATGAAGTGATGTGCCCGAGTGTATAATCTTAGTATATGTTACATCCAGGACTCGAGAAGACAGGCCATTCTACATCTTGTCAACGAATTCGCTCTTTAGTGAATTTCAGTCGCTAGTCCAGTATTTCGATGTCGTTATATGCAAAAGAGCAGCAATTGTTTTTATAGTACCTGATAAGTTGCATTATACTCCCCTTCGCCACCAACTTCCAAGCAGCGAGACCCCGAAGGGAGTTATTAAGACACACTGGCCGAGTATCACCCCCCTCCCCCTCCAGGTGGAGAACTCGGGCGTGTGTCCGTCCTGTCGAGGTCGGCTGACCTTGCTTGACCTCTCCGGGTCAGTCGTCTGGTCCATCACTGCCAACCGCTCCCGGCTTCACTCTGTGCAACAGTTCAACCACCGCAACCACTCTGGGGGTCGCCTACAAGCTGTGGGAGTACTCGGACACGCCTAACGGTGAGCGGGAGCCGCACTCAGCAGGTTTTGGCAGCGGAATGGTAGTTATCGGGCCGGGTCCTGTCTGGGTCCAATGTTCTGTTCTTAAGTAGTGTGAGAGTGCGAAATTTAAAGCACATGTATTTTTGCGTTGTTATTTCTTTGTTGACGAACTGTTCACTTTGATCTGATTGCGGTATTTGAGGCAACCACTATCATAGTAACGTTCGAGAAAGGTGTAGTGCAATATGACCTAACATCTCGTGTCGTATCGATAATAAACCAGTTCATGCCTCTAAACAAATTGTCGGTAGGTGTATGCTTCCTGTACATTGGTCCCAGTTTCTCACAGCTGTATATTTTAGTTCAGATAAACTTCATACACACAATCATAAACATTGTTAGTTGAAAAGGGAGTGAACCATGGCCGTACCGGTGTCATTGCGTTTACGACCACAAAGATGACCAGCATGTCGATTACACGAAAGTTAGCTGTCTAGATTCAAAGGTGTTTTGTATTACCCTCACACCATGAGTAAAATATAAAGACTAAATTCCTTAAAATCGATGGCATTTCGAGCTCGTCCCGTTGCCAGATCGAACAAAATGCAATGAAAGATGCATTGCCTCAATAAAAATATCCCGGACATATTATCTCTGATGTCCAAGTGACCTCGAAATATTCATTTTAACGGATTGGTGTTTTATCTTTTCCAGCGTGTGAGAGGGCCATCAAACCACCTTTGAATCAACATGACTAACATTTAAACAGTGTGTGAGGTATTTGAGGTACCTAAGCAATCGTCCGTTTCCACGTGGCGCTCTGTCTACCCAGTTACCCGGATGTCCTTGATCCCCAGAAGCTGACCTCCTCCGGAGGGAGCGGCGGTGGGAGCCCAGCCCGGGGGACCCGAATGTGCCCACTCGTCTTTGAAGAGGAGGCCAGTGTGACCCAGGCGGCCGACGGCTATCACTTCAAGTACAGGCATAACTCGGAAGATGGCGGCACGTGAGTACGGTCAAAGACGTATGGGGTTTGTGTGTGCATTTGATATGTGTTGTGTCAACCTGCCGTGATATTCTTGTCGAGTTCGCTGAAACAAATATTTTTTTATGAAATTGAAGAACTGGCTGGAGCGCGATTTTAATAATCGTGCCCTTCTGAATGCACTGAAGAGGGCGCGGTAGTGGAGTGGTCAGCGTAGCTGGCTGCCACGCAGCCGACCAGGGTTCATGGCCCGGCGGCGTCCCTGAACAAGGAGCAAGCTGGCTAGCTGGCTCCCGAGAAACACTTGCAACAGGGCAAGAGTTGCCGACGCAATATGATCCTGGCAGCCGTTGCGTCGATAAGCCCCAAAAATTATTATTGAATGCAATGAGGAGTTAAAGTCCGTTTTGTTTATGTGGCAACATTTATGCTTGTCTCGAGGTTTATATGGGACTACAATGGCCGACCATCGGGAGATTTTGTTTTGCAAGGAATGGAATATCAGCCTGTTTTAGAAATGAAAATGGGCACCTCCTCCAATTATGGTTTTTCTTCTTGTTGAAAACGGAATCTCCTTACCGTTTCCTTCCATAGTTTGCATTGCTCCATGTCCGTTACGACGGCGCTTGAAAAGCCGCCTCATGTGTGGAAATGTACGCAGCTAATAAAAAGTAACTATGTCCAAAGAGGAGATGCTGATACTGTTATCCTTCGTCTGTGATTGTATTTCCCATGGCCTTTTGGTCCGGGACCGTGTAAATATGTGTGAATCAGCGGCTCATTGTTGAGACTGTACCGAGCATGGGTGAGGCTGGAGCCTCACCGGACATTAAGGGCTCCGCTCCTCTGGCTCTTTCAGAATGCAACGCAACTTAGAAAATAACGAAAAAACTTAAAAGCCAGACCAGAAAATTTTGACACGCGACCGTTTGCTGACACGGTTTCTGAACTGGTTACTGTAACGAAAATTTAAGAGCACGTCTAGGTAACAGTTACTGCCCGAGCTCTATCTGATGCCCTACTCTCTGTTGATGGTGTGAACTGTTTGATGCGTCTATCTTTCTCATATTGCCGTTTTTTGTCGTTTCTGCGACTCAAATTCGTGGGGAATGTACTGTATTAATAAGCCACCGGATCGTCGCCCGGTTGCAACAAAAGTCGAGGCTGCAACGTCGAAAATCGGATTAACACATATCCATACACGAAGGTCTGATTTCACGTTCATGTGGAACGACCTTCACAATAGATACTCGGACTGAAATCCTGATTAAGTTACGGGGATTGATGGTGCCCCAACCGCGCTAGCATAAGCATTACCAGAACGTCCAATGTCACGTGATATTGTAGGTATAATTCTGCTGATTTCAATCACAGCCATCTTATTACTGAACCTGGTTACCACCATGGCGATTCGTGGCGAACATAGTCAGCCCTGTGGAAAAGTCTGTGATATCGCCTCTGGCTATTATAGCCATACTATAATAGTGGCTGGTATCAAAGTGTAGCTCACGTGACGTCATAGCCCGATTGCTCGGCTGGTACAGCGGGTACCGCGCCCAGTGTTGAGTGTGCAGAGATGAGTGGGGTGAATTTATCTCAACATTTACTATATTCATCACAGATCATGATCCATCGACCCTCTCAGTTATCCCAACAAACAGAGGCTGTGCCTGGTCCAGGCTTGGGAGGTAGAGGCTGCAGTCTGGCGGCACCAACAGGCTAATGGTGACAAACGTACACCCTGCAGTGGCGCATCCAGGGTTCATTTGGAAGAGGGGGCTAGGGGCTCGAGCCTCACCCGCCAGTACCTCGGGCAGCCCCTCGCCTATGTAGCCTCGCCCCGCCTCGCCTAGTTCAGTTCTTCCAACGACAAAGAATGGACGGGTTTTCCGTGCTCTTAGAAAATATCAAAATACTTGTGTTCTAATTCAAAATCAACAATGATATTATACTGGTGAAGGGTACATTCTTTTGGATACATTATGTGCTAATTTTCGTTCACATCAACCGTCTCTGGTGCAAGCAAGAAGATAAAAATAAGAAGTAAATCATCATTTTTGGCCTTCTACCGTCTTTCCGTCGCTTATCTTCTTGATTTTTTTTGTTGCGTTTCACGTGTTTTTGTGAGCTCCTTCAAGAAAAACTTCTACGGCGGGAACATGGAAATATTTTAAGATGGCTAATTTTAGAGAACAAGAAAAAACAAGTTTTGGGAAAGAGAAAATCAGCACTGGAGTTAGGGAAAAGAAAAAACGCAACTATTGAACAGCAGTGAAGTATGGAGGTCAACGCTGTCACAGATAAGATGGAGAACAATCAACGAAATTTGTCAGATCGAAGACAGAATGAGAACGAAGCAGAAGAATCAAACATTTTCATCCTCATATTTTTTTAGTTTAAATTTTCGAAGTGTGTGTGCGATTGTGTCTCTATGTGTGTCTGTGTGTGTGTTTTTACCGGTACCTAATCCTTGTCCTTATCTTTACTCTACATGGAGAATGTGAGCGCTTGCGCCTGTGGCTGCAGCGACCTCTCTCCCATCCTCTTTATCCCCACCTTTCCTCATCCTTACCATCTCCTTCCGTAGTTTATAATCATTTCATACTCATCACAACACTTTGAAAGCCATATCATGTGGGTGGAAGTGTGAGTAATACATGATGATATTAACTATAGGGGCTCGGACATTTCGGGAGTGCAGGACTTGAGCCCCTAGCCCCCCCCTGGATCCGCCACTGAAACCCTGGTAGCCAGCGGAAAAGTCTCAGGGTCCTGCCCGGATCCAAGCAATCCGTCGCTCGGGCCCGTTTCCGAGGGTTCGGTGCTCTGTTCCCCATGAACCGGAAATGTTCATGAACCCCTCCCCGGCCACCATTATCATCCTACTCATGAACACGCTGGGTGGAGAGGTCTTGATGTGCCCCCTCTTTTTCCGAGCTGGTCGGAGAGCCCGTGGCCCCCGGGTAACACTACTCGGCTACATTTCATGGGCGCGCCTACTGGTAAAATAATTTTACAGTCATGCAGAATAGTGTTTGACTTGTATGTTTTCAAAGTAGATATATATTTTGGCATCGTCACTATCGTGCAATCGAACCAGTTCACCTCTACTGTAGACCGAGTGGTGACGTCATAACACCAAGTAATTGGATGCTACATCAAGGTCAATCAAATGAAGTTGAAGGCTTCAGGTCGAGGCAAAACCAGCATTTTCAAGGTCATTGGCCCCGATATTTTCGTCCAGATGGCGTGCTCAGTATGACGTCATAATTGATGTTACTCAATTTTCAGGCTCGGCCAAGATTTAGCTTCGTTTGGCCTTGAAGATATTGCTATAGGCTTGAAGATATAGATGGTCATTGAAAGTTGGCCATCATATAGATCACCATAGCCTTCACGAACCCCCAAACAGACATCTATAACTCTGGGTTTCTGAGATCCCAAAAGGGGGCGTTTTAGGACCCCCTCCTCTGCACGTTGACATCAGACACCTTTCCACTTCGCGTTAATGTGCCCACAACTGTACAGGGTTCGTCAGTATTCGTTACGAATTTCCAAGGGTACATTTTACCCATGTGTTAACTTTTTGTGTTTTTCTTTGCCTGTTGACAGTTTGTGGATAATGTCTTAATTTCCTACATTATATTGAATCTGAGATTAAAACCCTAGTTTTTGGGATGAGGAAACTAACTGTCCTTGAGACCCGCCCCCGGGAAGACAAACAAGGGGTCTTTAGGCCTTGGGCGGATCTAAGGCAGCAAGGGGCACTCGCGCTCTCCCCCCTCACCGATGGACCCTCGGTGCCCCCCTGGAAGGTCGCTTCCCACCCTCCCCCGCCTCCCAGGATTCGAGTACTGGCGCTCCCACAATATGATTTGGCGCCCACCTGATAGTTTATTTCGTCCAAAAGTGCCTTCTCCACCATGCACCCGCCCCTCCGAACAGCAATCCTGGATCCACGAATGCTTTAGACTAACTCCATTTGACGGGGAGGATGGTTGAAGCAATGAGACTGGAGCAGGATGATCCAGAAATCAGTCATGTAATAACATCAGGGAGGAAATTCCACGCAGCCAGAAAACCAGAGATTTTTGCTGATGCCTGGACGACCATCAAGAAGGAGCCCATCATGTAGATATTATAGGTGGAGATACCATCATGCAGCGTGGTGAACTCTTCTTCCAACCAGGAAGCGGCAGCCAGGCCTTACATCGGGCAGCATCGTCTGGTGCCCTGCCATACCAACAACACCCCGCCTGTTCGGGACATTATTGACCACAGAAGGTGGTCTTCTTTGACCTTAGAACACGCCGCGCCCGAAATATGCCCCTCTAACTGATGGGGCTACTCATTCCGCTTCTTCGTGTCGGGAGCTGTGAAAAGGGATGCGAACGGGTCTAGTCACAGCACAAGGATAAGCTGACTTACATAATTACCGGGGGGCACTCCATAGAATATCCGCTGGCATTAGGTGCAACTGCTGGGATATCCCAAATGCGGTCCGTACAAACCCAGCCGGAACCAGGGGGCAATGGGGGCAGGTACCCCGTTCGCCCCTCCTCACGCCCCCGAACGGTCGGTCAGGGGCCAAAAAGTGTTCAGTGTGTCACCATTGTAAATTTCAAATCATAAGCGTGTCACCAGCCCAGGCTGCAAAATGTGGCACGTTTTGCCTAAGTAGGATACCAATGGAAACTCCTGGACCATCCTAGTTGTTGAAAAAAATGCGAGCTCAGATTATAGTTGCCAATTTCGGTGATTGGTTCGGGTATTTGTATGGAGGAAATATGTCGGATAGTTTTTGTCACCTTGCCCGCCTTGGGTTGTCACCATTTAGAATGCCAAAATGGTAGGTGTTTCGATTCCTGCGGTCGGGTGCCAAAAAAGTGGCGCCCCTCTAGGCCATATTGTGGCCGAGAGCGAGAGCGAGAGAGAGAGAGCAAGAGCGAGAGCGAGGGAGAGAGAGAGAGCGAGAGAGAGAGAGAGGGCGAGAGCGAGAGAGAGAGCGAGACAGAGAGAGCGAGAGACAGAGACAGAGAGAGAGAGAGCGAGAGAGAGAGAGGAGAGCGGCCTGACACGGTGTGCGGGCTGTATTTTGTAGATGACGTGGCCTGGCCGGGTGTGCATTGCTGGCTAATCTCTGCTGCTATCGGCCTCCCTGGACATATCTGTTCGGCAACGTCTGTGACAGG